>JAFEMH010001711.1:0-430533 GCA_022495995.1 Adenophora triphylla var. japonica | reverse complement strand
GAATGCGATTTTGACCATTTATCTTAAGTGTCAAATGTTGACTTTTAAGAAAAGAGCGTTTGAATGTCAAACGTCGGATTTTGAGTTTGAAGATGAGCGTTTGGATGCCAAACGTCATTTCGCGCGTTTTGAAAGAGAGTTCGAAGGTCGAACTCCGGTTTTGAACCGGGCATTACATTGTTAACGATTTTTACGGGAAAAAGCGTATTAAATGATTTTGAATGTCAAAAGTCGGCTTTTAATTTGAAGATGAGCGTTTGAATGTCAAACGTCATTTCGCGCATTTCGAAAGAGAGTTCGAAGGTCGAACTCCGGTTTTGAACCGGGCATTACATTGTTAACGATTTTTACGGGAAAAAACGTATTAAATGACATGCAATCAACGAATCGGGTTGCGACTCGGACTTTGAAAAGTAAATACTATCACGATCCAAACGGGTCGGACTTTGTAAATGACAGTATTTAAAGTGCGGTATCAACGGAATCGAACGATCCGGAATTGTAAATGACGATCAACGAGTCAAACGACTCGGAATTGTAAATGACGATCAACGAGCCAAACGACTCAGAATTGTAAATGACGATCAACGAGTCAAACGACTCGGAATTGTAAATGACGGAAATGTAAATGACGATCGACGGATCGATCGATCCGGAACTGTAAATGACATAAAAGTTAAATGGAGCGAGGAATTTCGGAACGCCCGTTTTAACAGAATTACTTCTCTTACGGGAAAAGAAGAGGATCTAGGGGGCTAAAGCATCTCCGGACCCATTAGACGGAGCGTCTACATTTCAAAGATGTCGTCAAGAAAGCGGTTGTACTTGGCCAGCGCGTAAATGGAGACGCAAGGTGAGATGGTAGAGAGAGGGAGTTATACATATGGCTGGTGTTCGACTCCTTTTTAACAAGGGTATATACGGGATACGGAAGTGGTTTGGAACGGTGTTTTGGAGTGGTGAGGGGCGTATTTGATCAAAAAATACGGAGTTTTCACTTGTAATTGAGATGCAACGAGGCTCGGGAAGAGGTGAAGCTTCCGGTTTGGGCCGTGGCTATGGTGAAAATGGAGAGTAATTTTTGTTGTTATAAATCGCTTTGACAACCCTTCTGTTTATAGGTGAATTTTCGGCATGTAGATCCGGCCGGACATATCATGAAAATCAGCGAGAAGTTTTGTGGTACTTTGGAATTTGGAGGGACTTGCTTGGCAAGGTTTCTCGAGAATCACAAGGCCGGGGATTCCCGGCGGACTTGATGCACCCAATCCCGGGGGTATTTTTGTCATTTGGCCTTGATTTGTGATTGAAAAGGTGACTAGAGGGAGAGTGGCATGCTTGCCACGTGTCCCATGGCTTCTCGCCGTTTGTGTGGGAAGTTCGTTCCGGGTCCCGGTTTTGTCCCTTCTTAAAATAACAGTCCGGAAAATGTCCGAAACGCCCCTAGAAAGTGCCGGAAAGTGCGTTTTTCAGGGAAAGCCGTACTTTTACGTGCGACGACGTGTGTTAAGTACGTTTCGACATCGGGATGCACGGGGCAGTCCCGGGATGTCTCGTTGGCTTGGCAACGGGGAACTTAACGGGTTCCGATTAACCTGGAGCGGGCCAGTTAACGGATTTCGGTTAACTTTCTAACGGATTTTGACGATCCGGATTTGGGTACTTACAGTTAGCCCCTCAGCGACGTCTCTTCCGAAGGAAGTGGGGTCGTTGAAAAAAGATAAGGATCCAAATTGGGATGCCTTACTTTGAAAGAGACCTGGGCGGTCAGCTGGCTGGACCCTTAGCGAAAGGATTCCTACGTATCCCGAGCGGGAATCAAGCCGGTCGTAGTTCGTAGGTGTAAAGAGCCGCGCGTGGGGACCTTGACCTGAGCGAGACTGTTGGGAGGCATCTAAACCTGAGTGAGACCATTGCGAGGCATCTGAACCTGATTGGAGACTATTGTGAGGCGTCTGAACCTGGGTAAGACCATTGCAAGGCATCTGAACTTGAATGGAGACTATTGTGAGGCATCTGAACCTGGGACTTCTTAAACCTTTGAGGGCGTGTGGCGCCTCAGACCAGAGTTGCTGAACATACGAGGGCGTGTGGCGCCTCAAACCGGAGTTGCTGGGTACGCTTATCCTGAGACGAAGGCGTTCGTGCCTTGGGTGCTGGACTTACGATGACGGCCAGGTTTATCCTGCTGGGGATAGGGTGGAAATGATGGGAATGGTTGTGTTAAACTGGCGTTATTATCAACTCGGAAGGATCGACGTTCTAACCACGGGGTTAGGAACGGGATGTGGTCTCGGGAGAGACTGACACATCGCTGGGGACGAGCGTCCAGGGTTCTGACGGGGTCAGTTAGGAACTGAGGGGATTGATTGACGTTTCTTCTTTAGACGGATAGTCTTAGGATCCTGCTGGGGATGAGCGTTCGGGCTGATGGCGATGGCCGAAGAGGGATTGTTGTGAGGGCTTACCTTGATGGCCGCTGAGGTGGGACGATCGGGCTTACGACTGGCGGCCGGGGAAGTAAATGATGGTGAAAACCGATAGAAATTTTGACGTCGGGAGACGGAATTGTGACTTGAATGTCCGGAGACGGGATTGAGCGTTTGAATGTCAAACGTCAACTAGGGATTGAGAATTTAACGTCTGAAGATGAGCGTTAGTGAGGACTAACTGGGAATTTAACGTCTGGAGACGAGCGTTAGTTAGGACTAACTGGGAATTTTAACGTCTGGAGACGGGCATTAGTGAAAACTAACTGAGAATTTAACGTCTGGAGACGAGCGTTAGTGAAAACTAACTGAGAATTTAACGTCTGGAGACAAGCGTTAGTGAAAACTAACTGAGAATTTAATGTCTGGAGACGAGCGTTAGTGAAAACTAACTGAGAATTTAACGTATGGAGACGAGCGTTAGTGAAAACTAACTGAGAATTTAACGTCTGGAGACGAGCGTTAGTGAGGACTAACTAGGTATTGACCTCGGGGGAGGGGGTGTTAGAAATGTCTAACTTTGGGGAAATTTTACACTTTTGAGGGCCAAAAGGGGTAAAATTGGAACTGCTAAAAGTTGAGGGGCTGAATTGGTAAGGAATCTTTCTGCTGTAGAAAGAGTCCGGCCGGACTGAACCTGAAGTTGACCAGGTTGTTATCAGCGCCGAGGCAGAAGCTGAATTGGCCATTTTCTTCCATTTTTCCAGGCGAAAAAGAGAGAAAGGAGGAGAGAAAATTCATCCCAAATTGTGAGGTTTGCTCAAATTTTGAAGGAAAATCAACATGGAAGGTGATTTGGAACCAATGGCTCGTCATGGAAGGACCGATGACGAAAGAATGCGGTTGGTTCAGATCATTCGAACCATTACTCATCCATTGAATCCGGCAGAGTTCTACCCGGCTAGGGAGAACCACAAATCCAAAGGAGGGATCGAGAGACAGGTAAACTTCCTTCAAATTCCATTAATTTTAAGAATGTGCATTCTTTAAATGTTAGAAATTTGATTAGGAATGAGTTAGGGATTTTAGTGCCCGAATTGGGGCTTTTGACTTTGCTTTGCGCCTTTGTCAAAATTGACTAGAATGTAGTTCAATTGACACTATGGGTAGATGACACAAAAATTTTGGTTGCAAAATTCCATGTCTAGATGTGTTTTCCAAATTTAAAGCATGTTTAAATCGGGACGGAGTAAATTTTTGAAATGTTCGAAAGGATTTGAAAGTTCCGAATTCGACGGAGTTTTCGAAATGCTTTGAAAGTTCCGGATTCGACGGAGTTTTCGAAATGCTTTGAAAGTTCCGGATTCGACGGAGTTTTCGAAGGGTTTTGAAAGTTCCGGATTCGACGGAGTTTTCGAAGTGCTTTAAAAGTTCCGAATTCGATGGAGTTTTCGGAATGCTTTGAAAGTTCCGGATTCGACGGAGTTTTCGAAGGGTTTTGAAAGTTCCGGATTCGACGGAGTTTTCGAAGTGCTTTGAAAGTTCCGAATTCGACGGACTTTTCGAAGGGTTTTGAAAGTTTCGGATTCGACGGAGTTTTCAGAGTGCTTTGAAATATTAGACCGTTAATACTCCAACCGGGATGGAAATATTTTAGGAAAGGAATGAGAACTGTATCTGCATTGCATCATTTTGACATGCGTTCGTGCACTCTGTTGATGTCGCTTCTGTGCTTAACGTATTCTTGCCTTGTTCACCTGCAGGGGCGAGGGACGCTTGATGTTCACAACTAGAAGAGTCGAGGAGCCTTCGAGGCAGTGCGAGCGCTGTGGGAGATATTCCCGGACAAGGCTCGAGACGGAGAGAGGAGTCCACGGCAGCTGGTGGTTGACTCCGGCTTGGCTGGATTTATCAGCGCGGTAGCCGCGGTGGCTGTGACGCAGAGGGCGAGGTCCATGTACGTAGCTCTAAGCGAGTACTGGTGGGATACGACCCATACTTTTCACTTCAGGTGGGGGGAGGCGACGGTGACTCCTACTGATTTTGCTGCTATCACTGGGTTGCCGACCTGGGGCAACGCGCTGGTGTGGGTGGATGGTTATACCCCGGGGCAGTTGTCGGAGCTGCTGGGTTTTGATATCACTGATGCCAGGGGCTTAGGTATTCGGTACAGGCCGATGGAGGTGTGTCTGAGGACGAGTATTGCAGATTATGGGGAGGGGTCCCCGAGGATGACCGCTGAGCATCTGGCTCGAGGGTTCATTTGGTTCGCGTTGTCAGCGACTCTGTTCCCGACTTCTGACACGTCCTGTCACTTCCCTCTGCTCGGGTTACTGACTAATTTGGACGCCGTGAGGGGGTTCGTATGGGGGGAGGCTGGACTGGCTGAGCTCTACCACGCCTTGGACAGGTTCTTGTGGGGAGAGGAGAGCACCTTGTGTTGCTTCTCATTTGCTTTGGATGTAAGTTCACGTCTTTTTCTCTTCCTTGTCTCATTTCTGTACTCGTATGTATCTGCTCTGTAGCTGACATAACTTTCCATTTGCTTGACATGTCTGGTGCTTTGAGGTGTTCAGCCCGCAGCGGTGGGAGATTAAGGAGGCATACCGGTCCTTGTTCCCTGCCATGCTGTCTTGGCAGAAGAAGGCGAAGAGGGCGGTGTCGTCGAGGGAGGGGACTCGACTATCATACGAGGAGGTGTCTCAGGCCCTGAGCCGAGAGTTCTCCGAGCGGATCCAGCTGACCTGGTGGAGCCGGATTCACGTTGGCGTGGTTCAGGTTGCTAGTGAGGTTACGCGGCGGCGGAAGCTCCTGGTGGGACTTCACTGCGATGCGATGTATCTGGGGGAGAGGGTGACCCGTCAGCATGGCCCGGGGTCTCTTCCGATGGTGCCGGTGGATCCACCTCTGCACATGCAGCATCCTCTGTCGATGCCGATGGAGGAGTTGGAGCGGTATAGACAGGGTGTGTTCTATACCGAGTATGTCATAGTGGGAGCCGACTATGACACTTTCTTGAGGATGAAGCTGAGGAGCCCACAGGTGCAGCACAGGGAGGGCGAGGGCCCTGGATATCCCCGAGATCTCCCGCTCCCACGCGCTAGGCTGGCGTACGAGGGGCTGGACAGTTCGCGCAGGCGGCTGGTGATCCCGATCCCGGAGGAGCCGAGACCTCAGTACAGGGCGAACCCTAACGCTTCGATGAGCGCCTTTTGCAAATGTTGCATCTGTACTTTCTACTTGTCTTTTGATGACTTTCCTGGTTTGCAGGTGTCTGGCCGTACGTACAATCAGGCCATGATACAGTTGGACGGGTGGGCCAACTACACTAGGAGGCTCGTGGAGTTCCTGAGGTGCAGTTCCCGAAGGAGCGTGGATGTTCATGAGCCGAGGCCGTCTAGGCCGAGAGGTTCGTCTGCTCCCACGGCTGGTGGAGAGGACTTTGCGCAGGGATTTGGCCAGTTCGCGGGCGGAACGGCTGGGTTTGGAGCTCATCCTCATTCGCACTCGGGGCATGAGAGGGGAGAGTCCTCGAGTTCGCAGGCGCAGAGGAGGCCTTTAGCGTATTCTCGCCTTGAGGAATTCGGAGATTTCTTGTTCTCGATGGATCCGGCTGCTGCGGAGCAGTGCATCGAGTGCTCGGATAACGAGCAGGACTCGGAGTAGTCCTTCTTTACTGCTTTTTAGAAAAAATGCGTGTATTGTCCGGAACAATTTGACTTGTACTGTATTTGAAAAGGCGCCCATGAGGCGGAACCTGTACTTTGCACATCTATTTAGTGATTACCTTCTTTTTATTTTGGCAAATAAGCAAGTAGGTTGATAAAATGAAACATGCATGAAAAATTGAACGGGTCAAAATTTATGCCTATATGCACTGATTATTAATTAATTGCACTTTTGCACGAGCCCGGGGCGGAAGAGATGTTGGCTTTGGTTAATTGAAACCATGGGAGCACGCAGATTCACGAAGGCATGAACAGGGCTTGGTTTGGAATTGTTTTCAATTTAAGAGCAGCTGGCTGCAGAGTTGACCAAGTCAACTGCAGAGAGAGCCCGGTCGGACTGAGAATGAAATTCCAGAGTCTTTTAAATTGCAGTTTCAGCTTTGCAATTCGTAAGAAACTGCGCCTTTGCTTTGATCAGTTGGCTGAATTTCTTTCCAATTCCTAAGGTTTCCTTCACTTTCTTTCATGGCTCCCTTTCCTAAGCTATCGTCTCGGATGCAAGAGCGATACTTGGAAAATTTCCAGTCGTGGGTACGGAACCACACGAGGCAAAAACAAGGGGTTTTTTGAAGGCATTTGTTATGGGATGAAATCTGTTTGGGCTTTGAAGGAGCTCATGCAGTTGGGATCTTTTGAGAGCGGCGGCTCGCTTGCAGGATGTACGGAGGAATGTGTACAACTTTTCGTACAACGAAATCACTCCTACGTTCGAAGATTTCCGGGCCGTGCAGGAGGACTGAGATGGAGCAGGTAGTTCTTCCGTATCTTGGTGGCATGGCCACTTTGTTGAGAAGCTAGTGTCTACGCTTGGTATCTCATTTGGAGAAGCATACGGGATGCGATATTGAACAGCGATTATGTTGACATTTCGGGATCGCCCAGATAGATTTCTTGAAGTGAGGAGCGTCTTCGCATGGGACGCATTTGCTCTATGCGCGATTGTTACTCTGTTCACCTTCATGTCCACAGGTGTGTGCCATCACGGTGTCTTGGACTGGTGAGCGGATGCCGGAATGGAGGAGACATCGTGCCTTTGGTTACGGGCGAGACGTTCTGGGCATAGGTTGGATGGCGATCGGCGGCCGATACATGTGGGGAGGAGTCCCGCTATGCTTACCATGTGGTTGAGGGAGAGGTTGCGAGATGATGCCCGAGGTGCCAATGTCTTGTGACGCTTGGTCCTTCTCTCGGCGTCCTCTGGTGATAGGGGGCAATCAGCCGAGCCGGAGCTACGGATGGCCGGACTCCGCACGCATCACTTGCGATGGTGGGTTCCCAGCTGGAAGATTCTGAACTTGTCGGACCGCTCAGGGGGGTCTCTTGGTTGTTAGAGTGCCGGGGCTATCCCAGACGTCTTTCTACATTCCATCGTTGGTTCTGCGACAGTACGGGCTGGAGCAGGTGCCATTGACGGGTTTAGTTCATGCTGCTACCTTCGAGGTGGGATCTCTGCCGATGGAAGATCCTTCGACGCTATTGCTGCTCATGCGGTTGTGGCAATACTCGTCCTTTCCTGCCAGGGTTCTCTTTCACCGGAGAGGGCACCTTACTGTCTACACAGTATCTGAACTGGTATGAAGGGTGTATAGGGGAGACACAGATGTCTATCTTGTGGAGACGGAGTGAGCTGTTGGGTACTGATCACCTTGACAGCTCGACCTTGAGGAGGACCGAAGTAGGGGCTAACCCTCGGGATCGTACTGGGAACGACATGGCTGACTATGAGGCCAATGCTGATCGGGAGGCCAATCAAAGCACGGTTATGATGGCTCGAAGAGAGGTAGCTCAGGACAGAGCTAGGGAAAGGGCTGCGTTGACAGCTACAGGTTTGACGGAGGCGTCGGGAAGGGTCCCTGAGCCAGGTAGAAGGACTACCGGAATATTCCCTGTGAAGGTGAAGAACACTCGCCGTGGGAAAGGGAAGGGGAAGAAGGATGAAGGACCAAGTACGGGAAACTAGGTTGACCTTCTTTGTCCAGTATCCACCCACTGTCATTGCAGACACATTAACTGATTAATATTTTATTGTAGTTTTGCTAGCGTGTAACGAATCAAGAGTTGACCGTGCTTGAACTCATCAAAATTGTTTTAACCGTAATGAATTTGTAGGTTAATTGAAAAGAGTTTTTTGAAACACAAGCAATTGATGCTTATTGTATTTTTTTGTTTTCGAGACCGAACCAATGATGGCTGCCTACGTTCCCCTTTTACAATTGGACTAAGGGGCTCAGGTCACCGTAGTTCGACACTTTAGGTGAATTTGAGAAAGACAAAAGCAGTGCGACCCTGTTTTTTACCTGGACCATTGTTGGGAATGTATCCAGTTGGGTATTACTCTTTTAGCACTTTAATTTTACTGAGGGGTGGTGTATGGGGAAGGAGAGTTGACTCGTGCTCTTCCTCAAATGAAGTATCTGCGGAGCTTGCTTCCGTTCACGGGGTTAACAAAAGGGTTCCCGTCCAAGTCTTCTAACTTCATGGCTCCTCCGGAGAAGATTCTTTGTACCAAGAACGGTCCTATCCAGGTAGGCTCCCACTTTACGAGGGGATTGGTCTGCGTAGGAGTCTTTTCCTTTAGCACCAAGTCACCTTCTCTGATGTCTCGGATCTTGACTTTCTTGTCGAATGCTTGGGCCATTCTGCTCTGGTAGGCTCGAGTGTGTTCCATGGCTTCAATCTGCGCTCGTCGAGTAGAGCAAGTTCGTCATGACGGCTCTGTAGCCATTCGACTTCATTGATCCCATTTTCCAAGAGGACTCGGAGGGATGGAATTTCCAATTCCACGGGTAACATTGCTTCCATTCCGTAGGTAAGTGCGAACGGAGTCTCCCCTGTGGCGGTTACTTTGATGTTACGTATCCCGAGAGGGCTAGATGTAGCTTTCGGGCCGGTCAGGCCTGCGGTGGTCATCTTTGTGATTATCATGGCGAGAGTCTTGTTTGCTTTGCCTCTCTTGCACCATTGGTTTGTGGTGCGTAAGGAGAAGACTTGTGACGCGTGACTACGAATTTGGTCAGCAGTTGGTCACAATCTCCTTCGAAGTGAGTCCCATTGTCGGATATGATCTCATTGGGCACTCAGTATCGGCACATGATGTTCTTTTTGATGAACTCGGCCACCCTCTTAGAATTCAGTACCTTGTACGATTTGGCTTCTACCCATTTGGTGAAGTAGTCGACTGCGACTATAATGAACTCGTGACCATTGCTCCCTGGTGGAGTGATCTTGCCGATGACATCGATTCCCCATGTGGCAAAAGTCCATGGCGTAGTCATGCAATAGAGTTCATGAGGAGGGATGTAATTGAGGTTGGAGAACCGTTGACATTTGTCGCGGCTTCGGACTGGCTGGATGCGATGCTGTTTCCATCGATATCCAATAGTATCCCATACGGAGAATGATCTGTGTCAATGCTCGGGCGTTCATGTGCGGACCGCAGGTTCTGTTGTGAACTTCGTTCATTAGCTCGATGGCTTTTTCTTTGTTTACACACCGAAGGAGTGGCCCTTGGTGGCGCTTCTTGTACAACATACCCCCCAAAATGACGAAATGGGATGCCAGACGTTTTAATGCCATCATGTTTTTGGATTTGATCCCTTCTTTGTATTTTCCATCTTCATTTGTGAAGGAAGCTTCTCCGTTTTGGAGGTACTGGTAGATTTGATTGTACCAGGGTTCGTCGATCGTTTCTTTTTTTATTTCGATCTCACAGCAATAGGCGGGTATTTCCTATACGCCTATTACGAGGGGTTTGCGATTTCCCATCGGGAATTTCGACAAGAGAGGCGAGAGTTGCCGGGGCATACGCGAAGCGGTTCTGTCTCTTGGCAAATAGTGGAAAGAGATGTCCTTGAAGCGAAGCAATGAGCTCCTCCATGTACGCATGGTACTTACGGAGGCGAGAATCTATTATTTTCCATTTGTTGGACACTTGATTGATGATCAATGCTTTGAGTCTCCGTATACTTCCATTTCTGAGATGTTGCGCTCGAGGGCGGCTTCCGGACCAGCTGCGCGAGCTTCGTATTCTGCGACATTGTTGGTTGTTTCAAAATTCAGCTTGATGGCTATGGGAGTATGCTCGTCCTTGGGATCGACAAGGAGCATTCCAATACCATTCCCCTTCTTGTTGACTGCCCCATCGATGAAGAATTGCCAGCGGTTTGTGTCGAGTGAAAAGATTCCGTCGTTCGGAAATTGCGGATTAGGACCCTTAGGTTCACTGCTTGGGAAGTACGCGGTTGATGCGCCATTACTACGCCCTTCGTTGAATTTCGACCATGTACTTGATGTCGAACTCGGCCGGGAAGAATGACCACTTGGCTGAGTCGCATTGACGGGGATGGCTTGTCAAAGAGATATCGGACGGGGTCCATTTTGGAGACAGGAGCACCGAATGTGATTTGCATGTAGTGTTTCGGTTTCCCGACTACCCATACCAAGGCGGTACAAGTTTTCTCTAATGATGAGTAAGTGAGTTCACTTCCTTGAAGCTTAAAACTACGAAGTATATTGCATGCTCAACCTTGGAATCTTTCTGTTCTTGTTCCGGCATTGCTCGATTGACGTGTGCATTCTTTGTCAAGTATAGGAGTAGTGGCTTGTCTTCATGTGGCGGGCACGGGGTGGGGGATTCACCAAGTAGGTCTTGATTTTCTCGAAAGGCACATGCGGTACTCGGAGTCCCGGTTGATGTCGGCATTCTTCTTCATCGGTTTGAACATGGGTTTGCGAGAGAGATGTCAAGCTGGTTGATGAAGCGGCCGATGTGCGAAGTCTTCCCATAAAACTTTTCACTTCTGTCAGGGTCTGAGGCGGCTTCATGTCGATGATGGCCTTGATTTTCTAAGGATTGGCTTTGATACCTCTTTTTGTAACCATGTACCCCAGTACCTTGCCATGCTTGACGTCGAAGGTGCACTTCGCAGGGTTCAATCTCATGGAGTGCTTTCAGTACATTTGAAGAACTTTCTCGAGATCTGTCATGTCTTTGCATGTACGATCCTCTGGAGGTGGATGATCATGTCGTCGACATATACTTCAATTTCTTTGTGAATCATGTCATGGAAGAGGGGCATTGCGGCCAGTGGTAAGTAGCCCCAGCGTTCTTCAGATCGAACGGCATGACCGTGTAACAGTATGTCCCCCACGGAGTGGTGAAAGCAGTCTTGGCTTGATCTTCCTCAGATATTTTAATCTAGTTGTATCCAGCGAAACCATCCACGAAGGACTTTACTTCGAAATTTGCCGTGGTGTCGACTAGCATGTCGATGTTAGGCAGTGGGAAATCATCTTTAGGGATGGCCTTGTTGAGATCCCGGAAATCCACACAGCATCTGACCTTTCCATTGGCCTTAGTGACCGTCACGATGTTGGAGAGCCAAGTCGGGTACTCAATCACTCTGATGAAACCAACTCGGAGCATTTTCTCAATTTCTTCTTTAACTTGCAAGGACCACTCTGGCTTGATCTTGTGCAACTTCTGTTTGACAGGCCTGGATTCGGGATCCAGGGGAATTCTGCTCCACGATCGAGGATCGAGTCTGGCATGTCTGGTATGACCGGGCGAACACGTCAACATACTCCGGAGGAGGCTTATCGGGGCTTCTTTTCTGCGTCGGCGAAGAAAGCGCCACTTGTGTCTCTTTAGGCTCTTGCAGCGACCCCGGGTTCACTTTGGTCATAACCTCTTCGGCGGCTTGGGCCCGGTTGTCCTCTCGGTCAACTACACGCTTGAGAACTTCTTTAATGTATTGTTCATTTAATGTATACGCTTCTTTATCAATTGAGTTATTAACGTCTTTTAAGTTGTTTGTTAACTTATCGGTTGTTAAAGTGGCAATGAGAGGATACTCCGAAAGGTCGAGACTTTTCATTAAACGAACGGAAATACATGGTTGGCTACATTATCATAGTATTCCGGCGTAAGGCCGTTGGACGACTCGGAAGGACTGGACTTTTACAGGGATCGACTCGCGGGGTTTGAGGCCGGGTTTAGGGAGATGTGGGTGCGAGCCCGGCTTGTCTTCAGTTCTCTACGGCTTGCCCTTGGTCGGTGAAAGTAACCCGGTTCTTCGGTGGCATTCTTTGGATGCTTGATGAGGGTTCGGGGATTGAGAGGCTTGGCTTTTGCTATCCCAATCATGGCGATCATGCTTTGTTTTCGGAGCCCGAGTCAATCGGGTTTGGCACCTCCATGACTTCTTCAAAAAGACTCTGTAGAAATTTGGTCCTTTGAGAGCGTCTTCTATGAATTACGGTTCCTACGCTTTGGAGTTATTGTCTCGAATGTGGCCTCGGCGGGTGATCCGAACAATCTGTTTCCCGTGGAGAGTGCCACTGTTTGCTCTTCCAAGTGCAGGATTCCCTTGAACGTGTACTCGTCTTTGGGCTGTGGTGGCGGTTGGTCCAGGTAGAGCCGTGATGTCGAACGCTCCCCTATCGGATTAGCCTTGAGTCCTACGAAACGCTTGAGGTCCGTGCTAGGTTTGTTCCATCCTTTACGTAGTCTCGGTGCGACTATCCACCGCTGCTACTTTCTCATCTTCATCGGTTCCACTATCGGTCCCCTCGGTTCAGTGTCGGTTCCGTTGGTCCCCTCGGTTACTGCTGTTGGTTCCCTTGGTGAAGTAATGAGCGAGGTCAAAACTGTAAGGTCAGAGGTTGGGTGTACCGTTGGAGGTTCCCCTTTTGCGGGCTGCTGCCTTGGTGCGGGCGAGCCTTTTGTCTTCCTTGATGTCAGTCGGTGTTGGCACATAACCAAGCCCCTGGACCGTGGTGTGGTCCTTGACTTCGATGACTTGGTGTTGGCCCTGTAACCTTTTGCCGAGCCCCAGTCCTGGGATGAAATTCATGAGTTTCATCATCCTCATGGCGGGAGGAATCTTGTCGTGAGATAGTGGAAGGTCCACGTTGCATATTTGGATCTTGGAAGTCTCCAGAGTGAATCCAGTTAATGCCATGTCGTCATTATGCTTGATTTCTAACACTGGAATATCGTTGGTGCTGGTCCTCTCGGTGGTGACGCTTTCGCCGTAGACTGTGGTTAGCTCGTTGCCTTGCATGAACTTGAGGCACTGGTGAAAGGTGGATGCCACGCCATTGATTTGATGCAGCCAGGGACGCCCCAGGATGGCTGCGAAAGTGATTCGAATTTCCAACACTTGGAATTCGGTGGGGATCATTCGCTTGCCGAACCAGATGTTAAGAGTAGCAACCCTGAGAACTGTACGGGATGTATAATCGTAGGCCTTGACAATGTTGACTGAAGGCTTCAGATCTGTAGGCTTGATGTAAAGCAGGTCCATCATCTTGGCGGGCAAGACATTCATTCCGGAACCTCCGTCAACCAACACGCGGGGAAAGCGGCGCTCGTCAGTGGTGTGATGTAGAGTGGCTCATTGTGGTCGGCCCCAAATTTTGGAAGGTCCAAATACGTGAAGGTGATAATGTTGCCGTAGTAGATGTTGTCGATCATACGAATGACTTTGTGCAGGGTTGCGTCCACGGGAACCATGGTTCGGGCCGGACTTTCCTCTAGCTTGAGCTTGTGAGGATACGAAGATGTGAGCGGGGACGAAAGGGAAATGTTCGCTGGGGTGCTTGAGCGAGTGAGGATCGGGTCCTCTTTCGGGAACTTGCGTCTTCGGGCGGGCCGGGTTCTTTGTTACAGCTCCGTCGGCTTTTTGGTGGCCTTAGGTGGTAATGCATGGATTTGACCCGATCGGGTTAGAACGCTGACATCAAGCTTGGCTCCTTCTGAACAGGCCGCTCTAAGTTGAGCCATAGTTAGAGGAGGACTCCTCGTAGCGTAGGGACACATGTCTTCCCTTAATTCATTGATCGTAGATGTGTTCCCGGGGGCTTTGACAGCTTTTCGGATTCTGTCCCAGGATACTGGCTTGGGTGCCTCTGCGGGGAGGTAGTTTATGGATTGCCGCAGCTGTTCGAATGTCAGTACACAACAGTGGTTGCCAGAGCTGAACTGTGCATTGCTGACCCTCCGGGGGAGGCTGGAGAGTTCTTGGTTCAGGCGAACAGTCTCCTTGATCTCTTCACGGTATACCTCGCTCCTTTCCTTCTTGCCGAGCATACTCAGGGCATTCTGGAGTTGGGTTTGGCGATACTCGTGGTTTTCTAATTTTCCACCATTCTTGGCCCAGATTAACTTTCTTGCAGTAGAGCCTGCATCGAGAGTTAGTGCCTGCGTTTCTTCCCATGTGAGAATAGCCAGTGCTTCCTTGAACTGCGCACGGCAGTCTAGATAAGCCTCCATCGGGGAGAGCTTTCCCTTCTTCTTTATCTGAGGGGCGGGTATGTCGGAAGGTGAGTACACGGCTTCCCGAACATCTGCCCATGTGACTGGTTGCTGTCCCAGTTGATCGTTTCTATAAACGAAGGCCACAGTCTGTGGAATCTCCCTGAGCAGTTGTTGGAGATGTATTTCAATCCTTCTCTTGTTTTTGAATAGACCTTCCTCTCTCAGTTGGCCTTTCAATTTGAGTGCGGAAATGATCCGTCCCCATCCTCCCAGGACCCTTGGGATTCCGGTTTTGTTGACCTCATGCCTGGCTTGGAAGAGAATGGTTTCATCGTCTTCGTCGTCGCTTTCATAGAGAACTTGGTTTCCTCAGGGAGATAAGTGCTGGTATTCGTTACTTTGTGCCATTCCATCTCCTAGGTCATCGGGACCTTTGACCAACCTCGTTTGGCAGAGGGGGTTGGATGAGAACAGATGGTAGTCGAGGAAGTTGCCGTGAGCAAAACCCCTGAGGTCGAACTGGTCTAGAGTGGCCTCTAGCTTTCTGTCTGAAGCTGCTTTTGACACTTTAAGGGCTTGGTCCCTGTGGGTCTTTTGAGCTTGGTTTTCGTCCGAGAGACGGTTTTCTTGAGCGGCTAGTTCCATGAGGGCTTTCCTTGCGAGAGCTAAACAGTCTCCATAGGTGCGCGCCGTCTGACTAGTGTCTAGAACTGTGATCACATCCAAATCCACGAATGGCGGAAACACTTGGATTATGTTGACGAAGAAAGTCGGGCATGAACATTCCATGCGGCCTTCCTTGATCTTGGTTACCAAGAAGTTTGCCCATATCTGCTTGATTGAACACACGGGGGTGTTAAATTCTGTGATGTTGATAGTCTCGTGATCTCGCTGGATCGCCAAGTCTATCAGGGCTAGCAGTTCTTTGGCGGGATGTGCGAATCGTGGCGTGACGGCGGAGCGGGAATCGAGCTGGAGCATGTTGATGCTTGAGGTGGTCATTTCCCACGTCGGAAGGCGGCTCGTCTTGCGAGGAAG
This sequence comes from Adenophora triphylla var. japonica, assembly GCA_022495995.1. NCBI lineage: Eukaryota > Viridiplantae > Streptophyta > Magnoliopsida > Asterales > Campanulaceae > Adenophora > Adenophora triphylla. Next base: position 415,078 of record JAFEMH010001711.1, on the reverse strand, counting down.
ACCTTTGCGAGATGTTTTCGGGGTGGCTCTTTGGAAGCGTTCCCGAGGTTGATGCGGTTTGTAGCGGGGTGAGGAGCTCTGTCTCCTTAGGCTGTTGCCCTCGGCCTTGGCGGCGCTTGTGGCTTTAAGCTTGGCGACGGCATGCGGCCCGGTTGCCTGGGCGTAGTCGGAAGTGATGATGAGCTCTAAGCTCGGTTAGCTTGAGACCTCGTTTACCATGCGACGGGGCGATCGTCGAGGTAACTTTGGCGTTGCATAATCGATAATAAGGACCGGATCCTTGGTATCATCGGGATATACGGAATAGATGATGTTGATGAAGTCGTGTCGATCACTTGATCCGAAGGGTTCTTCGTCGTGTCAACCGGTTGCTTCCAATTGTCGGATAGGCTGCACATGTGGACGTTGAGCTTGACAATTTACATGGTGTTGGAGCCCTTGTCGCAGGTGACACGATCGGAGCAGGTGCCATCCTCAGCGAGCATATGTATGTAGGGATCTTCTTGCGGGTGCCCGCGTCCTCGACTCCGGAGAGTCTGATTCGTCGCCGTCGACGGCTCAGCCCGAGCATGGGAGCGCCTCGCGTCTGTTTGCGTTCTTTGGAGCTGCTAGGAAAACATCATGCCCTTCGCTGGAGAAGAGGGGCTCAGCGGGTTGTTCCTCGTGGAGGACATCCCATACAATGTCCATGCATTCAAGACGAGTATGACGGTGCTTGTTGACCTTTATCACGAAAATCTCTTCGCCTGGCGGGGCCAGAGATTTGGCTTGAAGAATGCTGACGAATCTCCGATTGGAGACGGGGTTTGTGTACCGCATCATGGCGATGCTCGGTGTTTCTTTCCGATGCCTTCAAATGTTGGAAACGGCAGATTGAACTTGATGTATCGGGCTTGAGTGCACTGCTCGAGGACGTTGACGTAGTTGGCATCTCCAGGACTACGAGGGATCGATGAGATTTGCCCCGATAGTCCCTTGGTTGATTTGAAGGAGGTAGCCCGGTGCACGGCTGCGGGCACGCTTAGGCTGGCATCTCGGCTTCGTTTCCTATGAGGAAACTGTCCCCTCTGATGACTTCAAGATCTCCCTGCCGGTTAATGAAATTAACGCATTGATGGAGAGTGGAAGCTATGGCTTTCATGTGATGTAGCCAAGGGAGTCCCAACAGAGCTGTGAATTCGGATGGAATGTCCATCACGTGGAATTTTGCTGGCACCATTTGGGTTTCGAACCAGAGCTCCGAGTCACCGTCCCAGGGATGGGGCGAGGCGTCTTTGTCGTAGGCCTTGATAGTACGGGTTGATGGAATCAAGTGGCTTTCGTTGATGCGTAGGGCTCACATCATGCCGAGAGGGATGACATTAACGGCTGACCCGTTGTCCACCAATACTCCGGGGAGTGATATGGTGTTGAGCTTGAGAGTGATGTACAGAGCTTCGTTGTGCCCCAAGGCATCTCTCGATAGGTCTTCGTCACAAAAAGTGATCATACTGCCATACAATCGGGAATCGTAGATCTAGTCTCTATCCGGAGAAGGAGAGTCATCAAGCCATCCGTTTCCTGTCTTCCTCTTGTGAGGTAAAGCCTTTGCGGGAGCCTCGGGATTGTGTTGAGGCTGTTTGTGGCGGTTGCCGCCCTTGGTCAGCACGTTGATCGAGTGCGAGTGTCAAGCTGACTTTGATCTTCCTTTACCGGTCCGCGCTTGTGAATGTGTACCCAAATTCTATTTTTGTTTTTAGTTTTGGATTCACGCGAGTTTGAAATTATCCGGTTCAATTTGAAAAACGGAGTCTCCACGCCATTTTGATTTCCTCAAAACTTTGAAAAAAAGGATTTAGGGTTCGGAGGTTAAGTTACCCCTTGGGAAGAACGGATCGTCGTTCACCCAAGGTGCCTTGCCGTAGCAAGTCTCCCTAGATTCCATTTTTCGTGCTTGCTTGTGTGCTTTCTTGTGTGCATGTGTTGAAAAGAGAGGGGGGGGGAGGAATGTCCCAAGTTGTCTTCCGGACGTACAAACCATTTAGTTGATTGTCGCTCGGGATTCCTTGGATTTTTATGTGTTCGGGACTTTGATCCCGTCCTCATCTTGGACTTGTGATCATCACTTTTTGACCTTGGGTCTTGCGTGATCGAGAGAATGATTCTCTTTTATAGTCCAAAATGGGGTTCTTTAGAAAAGGAGTGTCCTTAGCCCATCAATCCTACGCTTTGAGACGATTGAGCTTATATTGGAGTTATCATGCTCGTCTCAAGCAATAATCAGAGATATAGGTTCAAGGTTTATCCCTTTCTAAAGAGATTGCGGCACCTTTAATGGAAGAAACGATGTAAAAATAGGATCTTTACACCGGTCCATTCCAAAGGTTGCATCAAGTACCAATTGGGGACTAGGGGAATGCATGTTAAAAATGACATTTTTAGTGAAAAGATGACATTTTTGGGTGCAAAGGATGCTATTTGTTTGCAAATGATGCTTTTTATGTAAAGAAATGATTTTTTATGCAAAGGATGCATCTTTATGTGGAAAAATAGTGTTTTATATGCAAATGATGCATAAAGATGTCATTTGAAAAGCAAAGGATGCTACTTTAAAGTACAGTAATGATTTTGAATGCAAAGGATGCATTTTTATGCATGAAGATGGGTTTTAGGTGCAAAGGATGCACCTTTTAATGCAAAGACTACATTTTTATGAGCAAAGGATGCTATTTTAATGCAAAGGTGTCATTTTATATGACAAAGATGTTCTTTTGATGCAAATGATGCTGCTTTATACATAAAAATATCATTTTAAGAGCAAAGGATGCTATTTTGATGTAAAGGATGCCACTTTGATGTATAAAGATGACATTTTAATGAAAAGATGGCATTTTCATGTACAAAGATACTATTTAAATTGCAGACTGACATCAGATTATAGCATGGTAAAGGTTGAAATCAGATTACAAACTGAAAAGATGAAGGCTCACGTAAGCGGCCAAGTTTGTCGCGTGACATAGGTTGCTGGCAAGGTATGTCGCGTGACATACTTAGCCATTTGCGGCTATAACTGAGATTTACAGAGGCAACAAGGCATTAATATAGCCAAGTTACTTCACTGATAGGTCTCAGAGAGTAAGTATGTCAATAGTGAACACTTCAAGAAGGTGTGGATATGAGGGATCCACACTCATCTCGAGTGTTCATGCAAAACAATGTCGAGCCGACGCTATTACATGAAATGATGTGCAAATAGATACGGATCTAAGCAATATGAGACTAAAGCATGTGATATTACTCAGGATGCATCAAAGTTAACACATTTAATACGTAGATCTCATGCATAAGGAAGATAAAGGGAGAGAAAAGGATAGAAAATCGTTACCCTTGAAGATCCTTGACTTCCTATATCAAGTTAGATATAGGAGCCTTCAAACAGCAACCTCCGGGGATGAGATCAAGCCTTGGTTCTATGAGAACCGTTAGTTCTTTGTGTGTATGGGAAGTGTGTGTTGGATTAGTTGAATGGTGAGTGATTTGAGAGGATTAGTGTATGTTTTGGGTGTATATGAGGAGAGAGACTAGGCTACTGGACGTATTTTAACAGAGGGATACTGAGGAGTGAAAAGGGATGCCTAAAATGAGAGGTGTAGGCCTCTATTTATAGGCTGCATGGCAGTGGCTTAGTATGTCGCACGACATAACAAGCCATAACCGCTTTCCTTCTAGAAACATGCAAGGTGGCAGATTCTAGAACTCACCATGGCAGGGTATGTCGCACGACATAAGAAGCCCTATCCAGTTACCTTCTAGAAGCCTGCAAGGTGGCACTTCTAGAAGGGTGCTCATATTAAGAAAAATGTGCTTTTTAAATTTAAAGCAGTCCCTTCATTCCTCGAAAGGTTCGGAACAGTTCCGAAATTGCTTTCGGACTCTAGGAAAGTCCGGGGAATTGCCGGGAAAATTAACCGGAAGGCATGAGCCAGATTTGGGTACTTACAGAAGCCCCTCGGCAACGTCACTTGCAGGGCGATTGGGGTTGTCGATAGAAAAGGATCTGATCTGGCGAATGCCGAGACGGATTGGGTGACCAAAGTGGTCGAGTGGCTGGATCTTTATGAATGGCTACCTACGTATCCCAGAGGAATCAAGCCAGGTCGTAGTTCGAACTTTTACTGAGTCAAAATGTTATTCCTTCATCTTGGAATAACGGAGATCGAAAGAGAGCGAAATGTTATTCCTTCATTCTGGAATAACGGAGATCGCGAGAGAGCGAAATGTTATTCCTTCATGCTGGAATAACGGAGATCGCGAGAGAGCGAAATGTTATTCCTTCATTCTGGAATAACGGAGATTGCGAGAGAGGTCGAAATGTTATTCCTTCATCTTGGAATAACGGAGATCGAAAGAGAGCGAAATGTTATTCCTTCATTCTGGAATAACGGAGATCGCGAGAGAGGTCGAAATGTTATTCCTTCATCTTGGAATAACGGAGATCGAAAGAGAGCGAAATGTTATTCCTTCATTCTGGAATAACGGAGATCACGAGAGAGGTCGAAATGTTATTCCTTCATCTTGGAATAACGGAGATCGAAAGAGAGCGAAATGTTATTCCTTCATTCTGGAATAACGGAGATCGCGAGAGAGGTTGAAATGTTATTCCTTCATCTTGGAATAACGGAGATCGAAAGGGAGCGAAATGTTATTCCTTCATTCTGGAATAACGGCGATCGCGAGAGAGAATGGATTTGTTAAAGAAGTAGGAAGGACTCGATGATTTTTGTAAAGAAAGTGGGACGTACCCGATAATTTTTTTGTAAAAAAAGTGGGACGTACCTGACAATTTTTTGTAAAGAAATTGGGACGTACCCGATAATTTTTTGTAAAGAAATGGGAAGGACCCGGTAACTTTTGTAAAGAAAGTGGGACGTACCCAATAACTTTTTGTAAAGAAATGGGAAGGACCCGATAATTTTTTGTAAAGAAAGTGGGACGTACCCAATAACTTTTTGTAAAGAAAGGTGGGAAGGACCCGATAATTTTTGTAAAGCAACGGGACGTACCCGATGATTTTTCATAAAAGAGTGGGAAGGACCCGATAGTTTTTGTAAAGCAACGGGACGTACCCGATGATTTAATTATTTGAAAGTAGAATTGAAAATGCCAAGGGCAAATAAAATGAGCCACAGGGGTAAATTTGTAAAATAGGCCACGGGGGCACTGGAGGGAAAATTGGATTGGAAATGATTGGAAATGCCAGGGGCACAAAGGGTAAAACAGGCCTATGGGGGATAAAATTGTAAAATTGAACCTTCAGGGGCAAAATTGTAAAAATCAGCCACATGGGCTTAGTATGTCGCGCGACTTAAGAAGCCATGTGGACAGATTCTTTAAAAATTTACACAGTCGTCATTTGAACTTAATCAAAATTGAAATTGAGAGGGAGACGAAAACGAGGAGCAGGAGAGAGCAACTATCGGAGAGAAATTGAGAAGGATCGAGAGAAACCACACATTTCGAATCCAATTCAGTTGGAGAGATGCCTCCTAGAACTCGCCCTACCAAGAGGGCTCCACAACACGCCGAGTTGGCTAATCGACGGAAGGGGGTTCAGAGGAACCAAAGGCCATTCATCCCGCAAGCTCAAAGAGGGGATTTCTATCCACAGCTTGATGAACACACCTCGGATGTCGGGAAGAAAAATGTGGTAAGTAACCTAGGTTTTAAAAGTTTTTTTGATTTGGGTGAAATCGATTGGAACTGGATATTCCAGACTGCTATGAGTTACCATGAATTTGTATGTGAACATGGATTGAATTGAGAAATGTGATGCTAAATGAATGCTCTACACTGATAGGTTTTGACCTATTTTCACTTGAGATGATTTCAAGAAAAAGCATGAGATATTTATACCTGTGCTATGTTTACCTGCAGGGATTGCGCACCCGTGGTTCTCCGGAGGTGATTGGTAGGCTATGGCAGAGCTTTCCGGGCAGCCAGGAGCAGATACATTCGCCTAAGGGCATGGTTTACGCCGTTGGGCTGGGGCGATTTTTTGAGATGGCGAAGGCCATTGGAGACACCCAGAGGAGTGTGGATTTGGTGAGGGCATTTAGAGAGTTTTGGTGGGAGACCACTCATTCATTCCATTTCTCCTGGGGTGAGACGACAGTCACACCATATGATTTTGCGGTCATCACGGGATTGCCCTTTACGACTGAACCACTCTATATGGATGAGCCTGCACAGGTAGCTGAGCCCCAGCCTATTGCTGATGCCGACCTTATGAGCTTACTTGGTTTCGTTCCCCAGATCAAGAAGGGGAATGGATATGAGCTGGGTGAGCTACATGGTTTGATTGGAGAGCAGAGTAGGGACTACCTTATTGTTGATGATCCTGCTGAGAGCCGGCTGAGAGCCGAGAGATTGGCGAGAGCCTTTGTATGGGTGGGTTTTTCTGACATGCTGTTCATCAACAGCGCATCTACTGCCCTGATTTCACTGCTGGAGCTTCTGAGAGCTTGGGATGCCGTGGGGAATCTGTCCTGGGGTGAGGCAGGTTTAGCCGAGATGTACTTGGCTCTAGATGACGTTAGCAGAGGGAAGGCGAAGTATTTCACCTGCTGTCACCTGGCCTTCGAGGTATTCTCTCATCTTGACTTCTTTTCTTTTGCACATCTCACTCTATCATTATTTTCCCTATTTTGACTTCTTCTTCTTCTTTTTCAGGCTTGGGCCTACGAGGTTTTCGGCTGTTATGCATGGCAGATCCGGGATGAGTTCCCTGCCACCACTTTTCCTGCTCTCAGACGGTGGACGAAGAATGCCAGGAGACAGACCAGGACACCGGAGGGTGTGAGGTGCAGGATTACGGCCTCGTATCATGATACGCTGATATGCTTGAGAGGGACTCCCCAGAGGTTGAGTTTATTCCCTTGGACTGGCCGTTATGGCGATTTGGATTTGGATCATGCTGCGCACTTGACAGAATGCCGCAAGCTGCTGGTGGGTTTGTCCGGAGATGCCTTATACTTAGCAGAGAGGGTGTACAGACAGCATGGGCCCAATATGCCTGCTCGGATCCCTGATGATCCTCCAGCTAGGATGTGGCTGCCTCGCCAGCTGGCGAATGTAGATGCTTTGATTGTAGGCGTGGCGGCACATCTCTTTACACGGGATGGAGATTACACTTTGTACGTGGCTAGACATCTTCAGTCCCCACAGGTCAGAGTTGGCTATGGTGCTCAGAGTGCGGGACCCTCGACTGGTCATGTGGCTAGACCTCCTTTGCCCCCGACTTTCATTGATTACCAGGGTGGCGGCCGTATGCGGCGAGCTCATATTGACATGTCACAGACTCATCCTCGTCTGGTGCTCCCGCGAGGTTCTAGATCCGTAAGTACTGCCCTTTGCGTCTTTTGGATTGCTTGCATCCCTTTCTGTTATCAATAACTACATTTTGACATTTATTATGTCTGCTTGTAACAGGTGTTGGCCTAGGCTTACATGCATTTGACCAGGGCTTATACTGGCGCTGTGGGCATGATTGGCAAGCTCCAGAAAGGCGTGAGTTTTTGGAAGAACCAGTGCCGGTCATAGGGTTCGATCGATATCTCTCCACCTGGCCAACCAAGAAAGAAGAAGAGCCGCTTCGATGACGTAGGCACCAGCGGGGGCACTAGCGGACCGAAGCCTCGGACAAAGAATCCAAATGTGCCTCTTCACGGACCCGTTGAGATTGACGATGATGATGATGAGGATGGTGGGACTGAGATAGCCACAGACTACGAGCTTGATTCTGCTGTTATCACTGAGCTTGATGACTATTATCCCATGGGGACCGTATCCTACGAGGCACCTTCTGACGATCCTGATGACGAGCCTGAGGAGGCTGAGGATGACGACGAGGATGAAGATGATGATGAAGATGGTTCAAAGGATGACGGAGATGATTCAGAGTAGCCCCTTTTCCCCTTAGATTATTATGATTTTTTTGTTATTGTACCCTTTTAGGGAAAACACATCTTTTAGACTTGGTCCCTTTTTATTTTGTATTTATATTGTTAGCTTTTTTTGTTGCACGAATCTATGAAATGATGATGGTATGGTAGATGGCTTGAATGGATGGCTTGAATGGATTTCTGACTTGTATATGTACTAGGTGAATGAATGCATGAGTGTACATGGGGTAAATGAACCCTTTCCCATGCATTCAAGAAGTGGATGGGTGGTATTTGCAGCTTTTGACAAGTCGGGGAGTGCCCTGGGGAATGCAGCATACTGCAGGTTGCTGATGTCTGATGTTGGCTTAGTATGTCGCGCGACTTAGTATGCCATGTGGCCAGTTTTGTCGCGTGACATACATAGCCTGAACTGAACTTTTCATACCCTTTGGAATTGGACTGGAATTGCCGACACGAGTTGGAATTGGGTGATTAAGGAGGTCACAAACCTGATCCTACTGGGGCATGGCAAAGAGATATTGGTCCCTTACTATAAGGATAGAAACGGGGTGACCTAGAAGGTCAAATGGTCGATCCTACTGGGAATGTGCCAAATAAAGGGGGGTGACCAATATGGTCATATAGTTGGACTTTTATGAAAAGCCTACGCACCATTGAGGAATGGTGAAAGAAAAGGGTGACCAATGTGGTCGGATGGCTGGACCTTTATGAAAGGCTACCTACGTATCCCGGAGGAATCAAGCCTTGATCGTAGTTCAAGCATCACTAGATAGTTAGGAACGATGCCTAGGATCCTTGAGGTTTTGACGATTAGTGGAGGTTGTCACCTGAGGAAGCTAAAGCTTACGTCACTATCGAGTAGATAGAGGTTGCTATAGCTGGAAAACTTGAGCATACTTCTCAATCTGTGATAGAGGTAGCTAAAGTTAGATTTTTGACAATTAGGAAACTGTCGCCTGGCGTTATCTCGTTACAACGGAAGTAACGGAGGCGCTTTTGGGAGAAAATGTTATTATTAGCAATTGGCACGTTACTTGAGCCTAGGGGTGATTTTTTCTTGGAAACAATGGTAGGGACTGGGTCTGGATGTACATATGGAATGTGTTTGGAAATTGTTTAAGACAGGTTTCAAGCGGTGGGGTCGTATCCCCGGTGCGGATCGAACTCGTTGTTGCTGAGATGTTGTCAACGTGGACTAGAATTCCCTCTTGGGCTGAGACTGGGTTTAAACCTCGGGTCTCGATGAATGTTCCTTTCTCACACTCTGGCATTTGAAGCTGATGCTGACAGGCTTTTACCACCAAAGACTAAAGCAGATGTCGAAGTGACCAAACCTTTCTTCGAGGGGTGGATGCAACTTATCGAAGCCCCGGTCTAAGGAAAAACTTTCTGCAAAGCCCCATGTCTTATTAAAGCAAGGAAAGATCCTTTCATTGGCAAAGCCTCGGTTGTAAAGCCCCGGTTGGACGAACTGAGTAGGCGAAGTCTTAGGTTTCGAAGAAGTGACTTAGTGAAGCCCCAGTCTAGCAAAAATCCCAATATGATTGGTATTGCGAAAGTGATCCTGAGGTTAATCTAACCAAGACTGAATCCATCTTGTGACCTAGTGAAGAACCCGATGCAGACCCCAAAAATGGCTAAAGAAGCCCCAGTCTAAAGAAACGGCTTGGCAAAGCCCCAACTTCGAAGAGTTTCAAGGCAACCCTAATGCGAATTGTAGCAGAAGAGGGAAGACCTATCCTTTCGTACTCTCTCTTTTATTTTCTTTAGTCACTCAGTCAACCTTAAGAAGATGTGGACGAAGAGAAGAATTTTAGGAAGATATATACATGCAGGGGCATATTTTTCGAAAGGTGGGAATAGATCCCGATTTTGTGTTATCTTGATGGCCTTATTCGATGTAGGCACAAAAACTCGCTTTGGGTTTGACTCTTTTGAGAGAGTATAAGCGTAGAAAGGTTGGTAAAAGTGTATGGAAGCCCCTGCTGACAGAAAATCAGTGTTTAGCACTATTTTTCCTAAGATGTAGAAAGAGAAGACTTGTCAAGACATCTGAAAACTTGTTTTATTTATAATGATCACAAGATTGCTTAAAACCCTTTATTAATGTTCGGGTTATTCAACCACTAATCTTAATACGAAAAAACATTCTTATCAGTCATGAGGAGAAAGTCAACCGATGTCGCGGATCAAGGTTGGCTGGGTGTGAAAGAAAGGTTTTGTGTATAGGGAGGTCATTGATGAGACCGGGTTTTCTGGGATTTGACTGTGTCTATGGGAGAGGTCATTTGATGAGACCGAATTTTCTGGGATTTGATTGTGTCAATGGGAGAGGTCATTTGATGAGACCAAATTTTCTGGGATTTGACTGTGTCTATGGGAGAGGTCATTTGATGAGACCGAATTTTCTGAGATTTGAATATGCTTATGACGGGACCATTTCTGGTTGCCTACGTTCCCCTCATTGTGAGGAGCTCAGGTCGCCGTAGTTCGGCCTTGGCCGGACTGTGTTTGGTTTTGGGAAATGGGATTTGTGGTTCCTTTAGTGAAAAGGCTCGGATGAGAAGATTGGATGATGAGGCGTGGGCCTCGGGATGATTCCTTGACCAAGTCATTCTTGGACGACTGCTTCTGATTGCTTCCTCTTTCATTGGGGGAGAAAGGATTTGCACGTGCCTACAGGCTTATGAAATGCTTCTGGCTTTGCTTCGACCGCCCCATTGTTATCGATAACTTTCATTCTCTGAGCTTTGATTTTGCCTGTCCGTCAAGCTTTTGACGGGCGGTGCTGGGTCCTTGGCCTCATTTTTTTTTCTTTTATTTTTATGTGAAACCCTGTTTTTTTTTTTTTGCCTAGACCGCCCTTTTTTGGGATTTTCAGCCTAGCTGGGCATTACTCTTTTTGCACTAAGATTTTTTTCTTCATTTTTTTTTTTTATGTGCAACCCCGTTTTTGCCTAGGCGCCCTTTTTTGGGATTTTCGGCCTAGCCGGGTATTACTCTTTTTGCACTACATTTTTTACTTTTTTTTTTTTGAAGCACCTGAGGGCTAAGGCGAGCCCCTGCTTGAACATTCTTGATACCCTTGAGGTCTAAGCCAAGCTCCTAGGTTGTTGTCGACATGGGGTCAATCTTTCGAAGCTGAGTGGTCTCTTGTTGTCCCTTGATGTTGCCGCCGTCGTTGACTTGGTCAAGATGAAGGCGGGGGCATGATTGGGAGGCGTATGGCTTGATGAAGGCTTTTATGAGATAAGGAAAGTGTATGGCTTGATGGAGGCCTTTTGTGAGGTAAGGAAAGTGTATGGGGAAGGCATTAGTTGACTTTCTCACACTGATTAATCAAAACGTTAATTATTTCGAGAGATTATTTGTTGAGCAATGCAAATGATCATATAAAATAAAACCATTTCATTAAATGTAATGTAGGTGTGCAAATAATGTCTTAAGTCTAGCAAGAAAAGAAGAAGACTCTTTTATAGAAAATTGAAGATTAATTACAATGTCCGTGGAGGACTTGATTGAAAGAGAAAAGTACTAGAACCTACGAAGGTTAACTGAGAGACTATATTCTTTTAATCTTGCTTAAGGATAGGTAGACCCTAGTCTAGCTGCTCTTCGCTGATTGGATTGCCAGGGAACTTGAGCTTTCCTTCGTAGATCAACCATTGAATTTCTTTCTTCAGATCCAAACATTTGTCTGTCACGTGACCATAATGATTGTGGTATTCACAGAACTTGGTCCTGTCGACTTTACGTGGGTTTCTCGGCTTATAATTCTCGAGAGGTGTGAGAAGGCCTCATTTCACCAAATCGCCAAAAATTTTGCTCATGGGCATCCCAAAATCATCAGGCTGACGTTTCTGACCTTGTACTTCCTGAATCGACCTCTTACCATAGCTTTCTGCTTTTGGCCCATGGAGGTTCTCGAGCTTCCCATCTTCCATCAATTTCTGGATCCAATACTTTAAATAGCTGCAATCATCAGTGTCGTGTCCAGGGTATTGATGGAAAAGACAAGGCTTAGACTCATCTAACCGAACGTTGGGGTTCTTGGGCTTCCAATTCTCCAGTGGCTTTATCAGCTTTTCTTTCATTAGCTCTTCCAGAATCTTGCTTAAAGGCATCTCCGCATTGTCAAAATGAAGGGAGCGGAGTTTTTGGGAGACCTTGTTGTTCTCAAGGCTTGGATTTCCATTGTCCAATTGGTTCCATTGTTGGATTTGGCTGAAGGAGGCTATGACACTCTTTCCTTTGTGAGGGACTGGTGCTGAGCTGGGTACGGTTGCTGCTTGATGCTGGTGGCATTGGGTTATGCTTGGTGGAGTCATTTCCTTGCCTGGTTCGACATCTTGGGTCAAGGGAGTATTGATACTCATCATGAGGTCAAACTTCTCCTGCATTTGTTTCACTTGCTCCATCAACATTGCCACATGGGGGTCAACGGGAACTCTCGAGTTACTGGAACTCGCAACAGGACTTGTATCGGCGGAGGGAACCACAGTAGCAAACTGGTGAAACTGACGGCTGAATTCATTAAGTTCGGTAGGTGACAGCTGAAAACTTGAATCATCTTTTGGCAACTCATGATTGCATTCAGGTGGGTATAGGGGCTTCAGAACATAGCCACATAACTCAAACTGATTATGTGAAGCTGGAGCATAAACTGGCAGGTATTGCTGAAACTGAGGGACAGGTGGGGTGAAGCCCAATCCGTTCTGAGGAGCTGAGGGCGATGGGGCCCTGATGGCCTGGGATGTTGGAAAGGATTGAGGAGGAGTGGTCCTTGGAAAGGGATTGCATGTGGATGGGGGAAGGTATTGGCTATAGGAGGGAATGTCTTGGTTATAGGATAAAGGGACTGAAATCACTGTTTCTGAAGTCTCATCTTCGACCACTACCAGAGAACCGTTTGACTCAACTGTTATCTGAACTCCATGACGACGGAGTGCATCGATAAGCATGGCTTGCTGTTCCTCATGAACCTTATGGGCATTTTCCAAGGCCAGGACTAACTCTTCCTTCCTAACCATCTGATTTCCTGCACCCTCACTGTTTTCTGTCAAATCTGCCATTCTGACTCTCTGAGCTGACAAAAATGACGATTCTGCCGAACTATCTAAACCTAAGGTTTTCTGCACTGAAAAGCCGCTGACCCAGTATTCTTGCCCACTTCTTTCTCGCTGCGGGAAAGGGACAGGCAAGGTTTAGACTCGGGGATAGGTAAGGTTTAGATTCGAAGGTAGGTAAGATTTAGACTCGGAGGTAAGTGTTTAGGCTAAAGGCTCAAGTAACATGCACTTATCTGCTTAAGTTTTGCTTAAAACACATTTTCTCCTAATCCTAATTGATCGGGAAAGATTGGTCCTTGAAAGGCAGAGATCAAAAATCGAAGATCGGACCGAGGAGGTCGCGATCGGGAATTTGACCGCGAAAGAGGGAGAGATGGAAAATCGGAGATCGGACCGAGGAGGTCACGATGAGAGATTTGACCGCGAAAGGTCGAGATGGGGAAAATCAGAGATCGGACCGAGGAGGTCTCGATTAGGGATTTGACCATGAAAGGTCGAGATAGGAAATCGGAGATCGGACCGAGGAGGTCTCGATTAGGGATTTGACCATGAAAGGTCGAGATAGGAAATCGGAGATCGGACCGAGGAGGTCTCGATTAGGGATTTGACCATGAAAGGTCGAGATGGGAAAAAAATCGGAGATCGGACCGAGGAGGTTTCGATTAGGGATTTGACCATGAAAGGTCGAGATGGGAAAAAATCGGAGATCAGACAGAGGAGGTCTCGATTAGAGATTTGACCATGAAAGGTCGAGATAGGAAATCGGAGATCGGACCGAGGAGGTCTCGATTAGGGATTTGACCATGAAAGGTCGAGATGGGAAAAATCGGAGATCAGATCGAGGAGGTCTCGATTAGGGATTTGACCATGAAAGGTCGAGATAGGAAATCGGAGATCGGATCGAGGAGGTCTCGATTAGGGATTTGACCATGAAAGGTCGAGATAGGAAATCAAAGATCAGACCGAGGAGGTCTCGATTAGGGATTCCAGAGATAGGACCATGCAATTATGATAATTGTTAAAGTTTACTTAAAACAGCGTCTTTTATTTATTTCTATTTGGTTGGAAAAGGGGTTCTGCCCTTCTTTTTCGCAACCACTCTAGATCCTGGATCAGTGGGTTCCGTCACTACGTCTATAAGGCCCTCGTATTCCACCTGTATTTCGACCTCCCAGGGTGGACAGCCCCGGGCGAGGGTCCTATAGGGCACGCGGATCCCACTGACCGAGAGAGAATAACGCTCCTAACGGGTCTAGCGGGTCATAGGAACTTTTAACGCGCGAGCAATGCGGATTATAGTCAAGGCAATATTGGGAAAGTCTCGTCTTTCAGCCTTAACGGAATTTTGGCAGAATTTCGCTTGCGCGATTGACGTTTTGACTTTTCGGTAATGTTCGAGAAGATAATAGGCATGCGTCGGGCGGTAAAAGCCGGATGACACAGTGTCATATTGAACTTTGTTGCATACGCCGTGCGTGAGTCAAAATCGAAGTCAATGCCGGGTCAAGATCTTGCCAATCTTTCCTTGTCGGAATTTTGGCAGAGCTTCGCTTGAGCGACAGATCTTTGGATTTTTGGCAAGGACTCGGTCTCGATTCTTGCACATTCCGTGCGGGTCAAGGTCAAAGTCAATGCCGGAGTCAAGGTTCTACCAATTTTTCCTTGTCGGAATTTTGGCAGAGTTTCGCTTGTGCGAAAGACCTTGACTTCCGTTATGAACTAAGGCTTGACCTTTACGGGGATATGTAACTGGGCTATATGACACGGACTAGACCAAAAACCAACCAAAAATTCACGGTTTTTTGAAACGTGTGACACGGACTGTGCATTGGTCGACACTGGCTGCTATGGGGAGTTTGGGGTGATTCCGTGCGCGCCCGGGAGCATCGTAAGGCTGTCCGTGACTGCAGCTGAAAAACCACCCCGGGTTTAAAGGGACGTGCATACAAAGTGTACAGGATATATAAGGTGCGCGTAGTGTGCGACCTCCTAAAAATGTTCCTTTTTGAGTTAAAACAGAGATTTTCAGAAATGTGTTTTAAAGGAATGATTTTTCGGGGGGAAAATGCAACAGATAAGGCACGTAAATTTTCTGGGAGCCCCAGTCAGTCTTGGAACTGAATAGCCCCAAGATGCCAAGGCCGCATTAACCTCAATTTGTCTGGTGGAATTGCCACCGAGGCCGCCGGTCGAGAATCCAAGGAGGATTAAGCCGTACGATTGCATGGATCAATTTTCCAGGTTCCACTCCTTTGCAATTTCGGGTTGCTTCCCGAACATTTCGTGCACCTTTCGCAGGCTTTCTGTTCAGAGTATGCACAATTCCCAAGATGCAAATGATGCAATGCAATGCAAGGAAAGAAAGCAAGCACGATAATTGGAATCCGTGACGGGAGTCTAACCCGCTCAAAGGAAAAAAGCTTTCTTTTTAGGTTTTTTTTTTTTTTCGAAAAGAGATACCGGTACGTGGGATTGTTAAACCACCGTATATCCCAAGCCCCGGGTTAGGGAGCGATACATGAAGGTTAAATGGTTTCCACCTATATACCGGGTATCGTTATTTTGAAAATGAAAGCTTTTCTCCTTTGGGATGTCCCCAGCGGAGTCGCCAAACTGTGAATGTGTGCCCAAATTCTATTTTTGTTTTTAGTTTTGGATTCACGCGAGTTTGAAAACATCCGGTTTAATTTGAAAAATGGAGCCGCCACGCCATTTTGATTTCCTCAAAACTTTGAAAAAAAGGATTTTGGGTTCGGAGGTTAAGTTACCCCTTGGGAAGAACGGATCGTCGTTCACCCAAGGTGCCTTGCCGTAGCAAGTCTCCCTAGATTCCATTTTTCGTACTTGCTTGTGTGCTTTCTTGTGTGCATGTGTTGAAAAGAGAGGGGGGGGGGAATGTCCCAAATTGTCTTCCGGACGTACAAACCATTTAGTTGGTTGTTGCTCGGTATTCCTTGGATTTTTATGTGTTCGGGACTTTGATCCCGTCCTCATCTTGGACTTGTGATCATCACTTTTTGACCTTGGGTCTTGCGTGATCGAGAGAAGGATTCTCTTTTATAGTCCAAAATGGGGTTCTTTAGAAAAGGAGTGTCCTTAGCCCATCAATCCTACGCCTTGAGACGATTGAGCTTATATTGGAGTTATCATGCTCGTCTCAAGCGATAATCGGAGATATAGGTTCAAGGTTTATCCCTTTCTAAAGAGATTGCGGCACCTTTAATGGAAGAAACGATGTAAAGATAGGATCTTTACACCGGTCCATTCCGAAGGTTGCATCAAGTACCAATTGGGGACTAGGGGAATGCATGTTAAAAATGACATTTTTAGTGAAAAGATGACATTTTTGGGTGCAAAGGATGCTATTTGTTTGCAAATGATGCTTTTTATGTAAAGAAATGATTTTTATGCAAAGGATGCATCTTTATGTGGAAAAATAGTGTTTTATATGCAAATGATGCATAAAGATGTCATTTGGAAAGCAAAGGATGCTACTTTAAAGTAAAGTAATGATTTTTAATGCAAAGGATGCATTTTTATGCATGAAGATGGGTTTTAGGTGCAAAGGATGCACCTTTTAATGCATGAAGATGGGTTTTAGGTGCAAAGGATGCACCTTTTAATGCAAAGACTACATTTTTATGAGCAAAGGATGCTATTTTAATGCAAAGGTGTCATTTTATATGACAAAGATGTTCTTTTGATGCAAATGATGCTGCTTTATACATAAAAATATCATTTTAAGAGCAAAGGATGCTATTTTGATGTAAAGGATGCCACTTTGATGTATAAAGATGACATTTTAATGAAAAGATGGCATTTTCATGCGCAAAGATACTATTTAAATTGCAGACTGACATCAGATTACAGCATGGTAAAGGTTGAAATCAGATTACAAACTGAAAAGATGAAGGCTCTGCAAACTGGCCAAGTTTGTCGCGTGACATAGGTTGCCTGGCAAGGTATGTCGCGTGACATACTTAGCCATTTACAGAGACTGTAACAACTGAGATTTACAGAGGCAACAAGGCATTAATATAGCCAAGTTACTTCACTGATAGGTCTCAGAGAGTAAGTATGTCAATAGTGAACACTTCAAGAAGGTGTGGATATGAGGGATCCATACTCATCTCTAGTGTTCATACAAAACAATGTCGAGCCGACGCTATTACATGAAATGATGTGCAAATAGATACAGATCTAGGCAATATGAGACTAAAGCATGTGATATTACTCATGATGCATCAAAGTTAACACATTTAATACGTAGATCTCATGCATAAGGAAGATAAAGGGAGAGAAAAGGATAGAAAATCGTTACCCTTGAAGATCCCCGACTTCCTATATCAAGTTAGATATAGGAGCCTTCAAACAGCAACCTCCGGGGCTGAGAT
The DNA here is from genome assembly GCA_022495995.1 of Adenophora triphylla var. japonica. NCBI lineage: Eukaryota > Viridiplantae > Streptophyta > Magnoliopsida > Asterales > Campanulaceae > Adenophora > Adenophora triphylla. The sequence continues at coordinate 397,672 of JAFEMH010001711.1, read as the reverse complement.
CAAGCCTTGGTTCTGCGAGAACCGTTGGTTCTTTGTGTGTATGGGAAGTGTGTGTTGGATTAGTTGAATGGTGAGTGATTTGAGAGGATTAGTGTGTGTTTTGGGTGTATATGAGGAGAGAGACTAGGCTACTGGACGTATTTTAACAGAGGGATACTGAGGAGTGAAAAGGGATGCCTAAAATGAGAGGTGCAGGCCTCTATTTATAGGCTGTATGGCAGTGGCTTAGTATGTCGCACGACATAACAAGCCATAACCGCTTTCCTTCTAGAAACATGCAAGGTGGCAGATTCTAGAACTCACCATGGCAGGGTATGTCGCACGACATAAGAAGCCCTATCCAGTTACCTTCTAGAAGCCTGCAAGGTGGCACTTCTAGAAGGGTGCTCATATTAAGAAAAACGTGCTTTTTTAATTTAAAGCAGTCCCTTCATTCCTCGGAAGGTTCGGAACAGTTCCGGAATTGCTTCCGGACATTAGGAAAGTCCGGGGAATTGCCGGGAAAATTAACCGGAAGGCATGAGCCAGATTTGGGTACTTATAGCGCTCGGAAGCTGGACAAATTGAACCTTGGCTGATCCCATGGGGGGTTAGGCTTCTGACTGGCAGTAAGATTACCAAGATCTGAGGTATTCCGGTGTCCCAGGGTCTGAACTCTGGTGTCAGCAGGACTTTTCGGCTTTCCCACCCCTGTCTGCTCTAAAGCTGCATGGCCTGGAGGAAGGGAGGACTGGCTGGAGTAGAGTACGTAGTAGTCGAACCTCCCGGATGTCTCTCCGAGTGTACCCACACTAGTGTCTCCAGCTTCGTATCTTTCTCTCAGTTTCTGTTGAGAGGACTTCCTCTTCTGTTTTCTCGAAGGATTGCTCCTGACCATGTCTTGGGACTCGTACTCCAGGTAGGCGGAGCAGTCGCAAACATCGTAGCTGATGTGGACATTTGATGAGGACCCGGCTGGAAGAGGCGGAGGAACTGGCTCTGTAGCAATCTTCTTGGGCACCCATTCAATGGCATTCACACTGTTGTTGTTCGGAAAGGGGTTTTCGACTGTATTGGGTCCACGGGGACGCTCCAATTTTCCTTTCTCTATCAAGTTCTGGATTTCGTATCGTAACCACACGCAGTTGTCGGTGGTATGGCCGTGATACTGATGGAAGGCGCAGTACTTGCTCTTGTCAGCATTGACTACGGGGTTCTTGGGTTTGTAATTTGCAACGGGTTTAAGGAGACCTTCCTTGATTAACCCTTCCAGCATCTTGCTCAGCGGCATGTCCAACTTGTCGAAGTGTACGGCAGGCTGCTTCTGAGTGGAATTGTTGCTTTGTGGGACTGGGTTTCTGTTGCCCGACTGCTGTCCCTTATGGACGTAGTTGACAGACGTATCTTTCCCTTTGCCGGGGGCCGGTGCGGGATTGAATGCAACTGTTGATCGGTATCTGTATGGCTGTGCAGTAGCCAACTTTTCCTTGAGGTCCTTCTCAAATTGTGAGCCGGCATTGACCATGGCCCGGAGATCTGGGAAGAAATGATGACTGATGAGAGTTCTGATGGACGGTCATAAGCAGGACTTGAAGATCCGCATCTGTTCATCCTTGGAGAGTGGCTCCATGATCTCGGAGAGTTTCCAATTCCACCTCTTGTAGAATTCTCCGACGCTTTCATCTATTTTCTGCTCAGTGGTGATTAAGTCCTCACGACTTGTTTCCCACTCTAGGTTGGATCGGTACCGCTCTAGGAAGATGTTACTGATCTGATCCCAGGTGTGGCGATCCGCAGGCTTGACCCTTAGAAACCATCGTCACGCTGAACTCTTGAGCGTATGCTGGAAGTGGTTGGCCATTTGCTAGAGGGTTGCTCCTTTCGCTCTCATGCCGAGAACGTAGGTGTCGACATGCATTTGAGGACATTCGGTTCCGTCGAATCGGTCCATCTCCGACATTCTGAACTTGGCAGGGAGCGGCGTGACCATTCCCGGATCTGTGGATTTGAGCGTTTCTTGCTTTGAGCTGCTCATGGTGGCTTTCAGGTCTTTCATCTGTTCGACCATCCAGGCTAAGGTTGGGTCCAGTGGTGGACTGTGAGGCTCGGCACCGGGTGCTACCACGTGAGCGGTAGTGATTGGAGGTGGAAGGCTTGATATATGTGGATATATGGGGGCCTTTTCTGAACTGTATCGGGGTGTATCGGGGTTTATCCCCGGTGTTTTGGGATTCGTGTATAGGCAATGGGATGAACCCAGGAGGGTATTGAAGGATATTGGCATCTGTCTGAGATGGTCTAGCGGTGCGCTGGTGGTATTGAGTGATGGGAGTAGCACTGGCCTAGCCATATATGACAGGGTTGCCCTGAGAGGTTGCAACGTGAAGCCTAGGTCGGCTGTTTCCTTGGTTCGAAGGCACCCCGTAAGCTTGCGGGGGAGGAACCTGGTTGAAGGTTTGAGGAACTGGTTTCGGGGAATCGTCATCCTCGACCAGGACGAAAGTACCATCTGACTGGGGGATAGCCGCTATACCTCGCTCATTGAGAAGTTGTACCACGAAATTCTGCTGATCTTCTTTCTGCCTCTTGTGAACCTCACAAGCCCTGATGGCTTCTTCTAAAGTCATATCTATTACCGGTGGCGGGGGTCCTTCCCCATCACGATTTCTCGGTGATCTAGACATGTCGGATATTCTGGCGAGGGAACTGAGAGAACCGAAGAACTGTCTGACGCTATCATAACTGTGATTCTGGCGAGGCGCTGACCCAGAAATCTGAACCACTTTCTGCTCGCTGCTGGGAACGAAAGGCAGGGTTTAGGCTTCAGAAAAGGGTATTTGGCTCAAAGTTTCGGGCTTGTACAATGTGCAGTTACCAATTAATGTTTACTTAAAATGCGTTTTCTCAGAGTCCTAATCGGTTGGAAAAGAGCGTGTCTTCTTTTTCGCAACTAACCCTAGAGCTCTAATCAGTGGATCTCGTCACTACACTTATAAGCCCCTCGTTTCCATTTGTAGATCATCTTTCTCGGGATGGACTATCCCGAGCGAGGTCCTATAAGGCAAGCGAGTTCCACCGATAAAAGAAAAAGTGAACTTAAGGCTAGCTAATCACGCAAACTTTCAAAGTATGTGACGCACGGGCCACAGTCGAAGTCAACGTCCTTAAGTTAAGGCGGGGATCGTGCCAAAATTTCGGCCTGACCTCTCCTGACTCGCTTGTGCGAGGGGCCTTAGCTTTTGGCATTGGCCAAGTTGTGGCTGGCACGGTGCATTACGGTGAGGTTTGGTGATACGGTGTCACATTGAACCTTCAGGTATATTTTTCGGCAGAGCTCCGCATCAAAGTCAAGGCTGAAAAGCTCAAGACTTCGGGTCGGGAATGACCTTCGGTCTCAATCTCTCGAGCTTGACTCGTGGCGGAACCCGACGTAAAAACATACACTTAGGCTTTATGACACGTACTAAGCCAAAAACCAACCGGGGTCTTGGACGAAGTGTGACACAAAGAGTGCATGGCTTACACGGGCTAAGATGGGCTGTTTGGGACGACCCCGTGCGCCCTCGAAAGTTGTCTGGTAGACCAACCGAGGTGCAACTGAACGGTCATCCCGGGTTACGGGTCATAGTGTGCAGTGTACCGAGGCAGCAAGTGCACGTGAAGTGCGGTGTACCGAGGCAGCAAGTACGAGTAGTGTGCGGTCACTAAAATTCTTTTTCTGAGTAAAATAGAGATTTTTCAGAATGTGTCTTAAAGAATTTTGATGCGCAGTTCAAAAGATAGCATGAAAATCAAACATGAATGGGAATGCACAAACATGGTATGATTTTGAAAAGACGACAATGTAATGCCTTTGAAAAAACCGTTCGAGGTTTAAAGTAACACACGCACACGAAAACGAGGAAGGGTAAACGAAAGTTTGACTCACGGAAGGCTTTTTTGAAAACGTCGGCAGTTTTGAAAAAAGTATCCAACTCCCCAGCGGAGTCGCCAACTGAAATTACCCGGGATTTCGCGCGGACGCGGAAACGCGGTTGTCTTTCGCGGATGGTTGGTGTCTGAGACCTCGCTTTTCGGGAAGGAGAGGAGTCGCCACGCGGTTTTTGTATTTTGAGCCCAAACGTTGAGAAACGGCTTTTGTGAAAACGGTGTCGTTTTTATTGGTAGCAAAAACTTAGGAAAAGGCTTTGAAAACAGGGGGTCATTTTTATTGGCAGCAAAAACGAGTAAAAAGCTATTTGGTACCAGAGATTGTTAGGTTCAGAGGTCACGTTACGTTTCGGGAAGAGTATTACGAGATCACCCGAAATGCCTCGTATGACGAGTCATTCTACCTTTCTCGAAACCGTGTGCGTGTGTGTTTGCATTTTGAAATGGGGGCTAGAATGACAAGCTTAATCTTGGTTTGAATGTCAAACGTTGATTAGGTGATTCCTTTTGAAAAGGCGAGCGTTTGAATGACAAACGTCGGTTTTGAAGTTTTAGGAAAAGTGGCGCGAATACTGATTTTTAACTGTTTATCTTAAGTGTCAAATGTTGACTTTTAAGAAAAGAGCGTTTGAATGACAAACGTCGGATTTTGAGTTTGAAGATGAGCGTTTGGATGCCAAACGTCATTTCACGCGTTTTGAAAGAGAGTTCGAAGGTCGAACTCCGGTTTTGAATCGGGCGTGTCATTGTTAACGATTTTACGGGAAAACGTATTAAATGATTTTGAATGTCAAATGGCGGCTTTTAAGTTTGAAGATGAGCGTTTGGATGCCAAACGTCATTTCGCGCGTTTTGAAAGAGAGTTCGAAGGTCGAACTCCGGTTTTGAACCGGGCATGTCATTATTAACTATTTTACGAGAAAAATGTATTAAATGATTTTGACTGTCAAAAGTCGGATTTTAAGTTTGAAGATGAGCGTTTGGATGCCAAACGTCATTTTGCGCTTTTTGAAAGAGAGTTCGAATGTCGAACTCCGGTTTTGAATCGGGCATGTCATTGTTAACGATTTTACGGGAAAAACGTATTAAATGATTTTGCGATCAACGAATCGGGTTGCGACTCGGACTTTGAAAAGTAAATACTATCACGATCCAAACGGGTAGAACTTTGTAAATGACAGTATTTAAAGTGCGGTATCAACGGAATCAAACGATCCAGAATATTAAATGACGATCGACGAGCCAAACGACTCGGAATTGTAAAGTTGCATGAAATGTAAATGACGTTCGACGGATCAAACGGTCCGGAATTGTAAATGACAGAAATTTAAATGACGTTCGACGGATCGATCGATCCGGAATTGTAAATGACGGAAATTTAAATGGAACGGGGGCCGGAATGCCGTTTTAACCCGAGATTACTTCTCTTACGGGAAGAGAAGAGGATCTAGGGGCTAAAACGTATCGGACCCCATTAGACGGAGGCGTCTACATTTCAAAGATGTCGTCCGAAACGGTTATAGCGACTGGCGCGTAAACCGAGGCAGAACGAGAGATTAGGGAGAGGGAGTTATACCTACGGCTAGGGTCGAGTCCTTTGGCTCGGGGGTGTATACGGGATACGGAAAGTGTTAATGTTAAGAATCATGTGTTGCCATGAATGTCATCCCAAGTGTTGCAAACCAGTGTTGTCACTGGTGTTGCCAAAAGTGTTGCCATTTGGAATTGGCGACACTGAGTTAGTTACTGTATTTTTCACAAATATTAATGGGTAAATTAATGTTTATATAACAGTAGTTAGTCACCTTAAAATGAGCTTAAAATCAGCAACGAATGTAAGCCTCTGTGCGTTAATCACGAAGAGGAGAAGAAGTTAACAAATAAACATGTGTTTATTTGTTTAATTGATGACCAAGCCAGGAGATATTTTATTCAGCTATTCTGGGGGAGAACAAGTCAGAGTACAAGGCAATCAAAGCTAAGAGGTACAAGCATGAGAAGCAAGAGAAGACTAGGTCTCCTACAATGAAGGCGAGAAGGCTATTTTGGAGGAAACAAACCCAAGTACATTAGTGATCATTTGAAGTAGGCTCCAAGACTTTGTGGCCTATAAATAGTGCGATGGATCTTCATTGAAGATCATCCAATTCGAAAACGCAAATCTGCACAAGAAAAGTAGAATTCTCGCTCTCAAGTGTTGCCATTCGGTGTCGGCAACACTTTGTCCAACACTCGAATATTTCATATAGATTTTTATATTTTTGTGAGGTTTTGAGTGTTTATTTACTGAGAGAATTCGTGTATGTTGTTCCTTATATCAGGGTTCGTTTATCATTAAGGAACAACCTCGACCTTGTATTGAATTCATATTATTAATAGAAAGGTCTTGCCTTTTAGGCACCCATCAAGTTATATATTTATATAACTTGATAAAAATTATATTCTTGTGTATTGCTTTAATTCTTCCGCTGCAAATTATATTTATTTCTATTGATTTGTGCTTTTTCTAGAATTGGTGAATGTGTTGTTGTTAGTGTCATCAACACTAAGAACAACACTGTGAGTTTTATCTCACCTTGTGAGTTTCGTCTCATAAGTTCTTAGCCATAGACAATTTCAATTGGTATCAAATCCTAGCACTTGATATACTAAGTGTTTAGATCCTTTTGTCATGGCTTATGATCCTGCAAACCCTAATCAAAAGAGATTACCGGTTTTAGACGGATCTAATTATGCTTATTGGAAGATTCGCCTACGCTCGCATATCAAATCAATTGATCTTCGGGCTTGGCGATCTATTTTAAATGGTTATTCTGTTCCAATGCTTCCTCCGGATGACGATGGTGACGTACAAGTCAAACCCGAATTCGAGTGGACAATTGAAGAGAATAATCTTGCTAGTTTCAATGAAAAGGCACTGAATGCCATCTATGAATGGGTTGACATGCATATGTTCAAACTCATTCAAAATAGTCCCTCCGCAAAAGATGCTTGGGATACTTTACAAAGATTTTGTGAAGGAGATGGCGTTGTCCGAGAAACAAAGCTTAGAGGTCTCACTAGTAGATTTGAAAGATTAAGAATGGGTGAAAACGAAGACATCTCGTCTTATTTTGAAAAGTTGATTGATATTTCAAATGCTTGTCAAGTATTAGGGAGCCTTTTACAAATAAACAACTTGTTTCAAAAGCTATTCGTACTCTTCCCGAACGTTTTAATATTAAAGTTTCGGCTATTGAAGAGGCCCATAATCTTTCAACAATGGACATCAACTCCTTAATGAGTATTTTGAAAAACTTTGAGTTGAATCTCAATGAACAAACGGAGGCTTCTAAAGGCAAAAATATTGCCTTAAAAGTCGAATCTTCGGACACATGTGTGGACGATGAAGATGAAGTCTTCGAGGAGTTAGATGAAAATACTAGTGTAGCTTTACTTGCAAAGAGATATAATTCTATGGTTAGAAAATTTAACAAAGTGCGAGGTAAAGGCTAAGGACCAAACGGCCAAAACCTCTAGTTTTGTGCCAAGGAGAAGTCCTCCTCCAAATCAAAAGGATATCCCACCAAGGCGTGCATCCTCGGAAAAGATCCGGTCCGATCCTAAGTACATTGAATCTATTCAATGTCATGCTTGTTCCGGTTGGGGTCACTATGCCAATGAATGTGCTAACACCTTGAGAAAGGCGGGCAAAAACTTGTGGGTATCTCTTAGTGATGGAGAGGAGGAAGGAACGGAGAAAGAAGAAAAGTCGGAGCAAGTAGTCATGATGGCCACGGTAGAGGAGCTACCTTCGACTGAGAGTGTTACTTCAAGTGTTGTTCAGATTTGACAACACTTGACACAACATTGGTGACTTCTTCGAAAGTGTTGCCCCAAGTGTCGTCCAAGAAGTGGCAACACTTGGCACAACACTCACAGTATGATTCTTTAAATGATCTTAATTTGCATGGTTCAACCGATTTAAATTCGAAGAGATTATAGAGGATGATCTTGATAAAGATGAACTTATTTGTGAATTAAAAACCTCTATAAATCTCTCCTCGTGGAATGGAAAAAGGAGAATAAGATGGTGGTTTTTCTTGAAAAAGGAAAATCGGGATCTTAAGAACTCCTTGACTCGGCTAGAAGCTCAACTCGGTAGGAGAGACTTGGATCTTGATAAAATCAAGGCCAAACTCAACCTAGCCGAATCCACCTTCAAAAAACTCAACACGAGTTCATCCAAATTGGATGAAATACTCAAATTGAGTAAGCCTACGAAAGAAAGCTGGTCTTGGGTTCCAAGAATCACTTGAAAGTATTACCTCTTTCTTGTTTGATGTTGAAACTAAAAATTGTTTTGTAAAAGAGCGTGTCAAGGAAAAGGGTAGCACTTCTAGTGATTCCTCCGATCAATCCAATGAGTGTGGATACCGTCACAAAGCTGGACATTTAAAACCGCATTGCATTTTCCTACAAAAGAAAATGTCCGAGGTCTTCAAGTGTCGTCTCAAGTGTCGCCGGTTTCTCGGGGCAACACTTATGGCAACATGGTGAACGTAAATCCAGATTTTCAAAAAAGGGTTGGTTACCCAAGGAAAACCTGAAATGCTATGTTGTTTATACGGCCTTAAGGACTAACATTGCAGGAACTTGGTACTTTGATAGTGGTTGTTCACGTCATATGACCGGTACAAAATCATTCCTAACAGAGTACCAACCTATTCAAGGAGGCTCGGTGACTTATGGTGGTGGAGGCAAAGAGTGAAATAGTTGGTAAAGGAACACTGGATATTGTTGGTTTTCCTCCTTTGAAAAATGTCTTGCACGTAGATGGTTTTACTTGCTAATTTAATTAGCATTAGCCAACTATGTGATGACAATTTGGAGGTAAAATTCAATAAAAATACCTCGTGAAGTGTTTGATAACACTAACTTTTGTGTCATGACTGGAATAAGATCAAGTGATAATTGCTATCCGGTTGGTAATAAATCCGGTGTGCAATTTGACAAAACTTGATGATATTAGGTTATGGCATCAAAAGTTAGGTCATTCTCATTATAGGAATCTTGAGAAGATTATCAAACATAATGCCGTCAAAGGTGTTCCTAAACTAGACCTCAAAAACACCGTGATGTGTGGTGATCAAAAGGGTAAGCAAACTCGTGTTGCTCACAAGTTGAACAACACAATGAGCAACACTCAGAACAACACATTGTTTTCAGCTTCTACATATGGACTTGATGGGTCCTATTGAGGTAGAAAGCTTGGGAGGTAAGAAGTATGTTTATGTAATAGTTGATGATTTTTCTATGTTTACATGGGTGTATTTCTTAAGAGAAAAATCTGAAACTTTTGATAAATTTACTCACTTAGCCTCTAAAATCAAAAACATGTTTTGTTCTCCTATTTTTCGAATAAGATCGCATCATGGTAGAGAATTTGAAAACATCTCCTTTTCTACTTTTTGTAGTAAAAGGGGATACACCATGAGTTTTCAAGACCCAAAACACCACAACAAAATGGTGTTCTTGAAAGGAAAAATAGGACTTTAATGGAAATGGCTCGTGTTATGCTAATTGCTAGAAATATTTCTAAAGGTTTTTGGGCCGAAGCATTAAACACACTTGTCACACTACAAATAGAGTTTTCTTAAGACCCGGTACAACTATGACACCCTATGAGATTTTAAATGGAAAGAAACCTACGGTTCACTATTTTCATGTGTTTGGGTGTTTGTGTTACATTTTAAATGACCGGGAATACTTAGGAAAACTTGATTCTAAGAGTGACAAAGCCATCTTTCTTGGCTACTCTCAAAACAGTCATGCTTATCGTGTCTATAATTTGAGGTTAAAAGTAATTCAAGAATCGGTAAATATTGAATTTAACGATTACTTGAGTGCCACAGAGAACCAAATGATGATATACCTCCGACTTTACTAGAAAAGTCGAACAAAGGGTCGGAACAGAATCCGATTCAGCCATTGCAGCCTACGCGATTCAAGTGTTGCTCCAAGTGTCGCCCTGAAATGGCAACACCTAAGGCAACACAGGAGAACAGAATGTGGCTGGAAATTCCGAGAGCAGTGACTCAAGGAGAAGATGGATTGGTGTACCATCAAGGCGGGAGAGATCCCCGGCTCGAATTAGAAATTATCATCCCATTACTCAAGTAATTGGTGATGTTAATGAAGGGGTTAGAACAAGGAACAAGGAGCCGCTTGATTACAGAGATATGGTTAGATATGTGTGTATGTCCTCCACATACTCTCGAGGTAAAACACTCCTGTTTCGTTTCCTCCGTTGAACCAAAAAATGTGATTGAGGCCTTAAATGATAAATTCTGGATTCAAGCTATGCAAGAAGAGCTTGAACAATTTACCCGTAACGAGGTTTGGTGTTTAGTTCCACGTCCTTTAAATACTAACATTATTGGAACTAAATGGATTTACAAAAATAAATACGATGAATTGGGTAATATTGTTCGTAATAAAGCTCGTCTTGTGGCTCAAGGCTATACACAAGTGGAAGGAATCGACTTTGACGAGACCTTTGCACCTGTAGCTAGAATTGAGTCAATAAGACTTCTTCTTGCTATAGCCTCGTTATCTCAAAATCACATTGCACCAAATGGATGTCAAAGCGGCTTTCTTGAATGGGTACTTAGATAAAGAGATCTATGTTGAGCAACCCAAAGGGTTTGAAGACCCATTCCACCTGCACCATGTATACAGACTTGATAAGGCCTTATATGGCTTAAAACAAGCTCCTCGTGCATGGTATGGGCGTCTAACAAGCTTCCTTCTTGAATATGGATTTGTTAGAGGAGAAGCCGATAGGACATTATTTATTCTTAGGGAAAATAAAGAGCTTGTCATTGCTCAAATCTATGTTGATGACATAGTTTATGGTTCCACATCTAAAACATGTTTACAAAATTTTGTGGAAGCTATGACATCTACATTTGAGATGAGCATGATAGGAGAACTTAATTATTTCCTAGGATTGCAGGTGAAACAATCGAATGATGGAATCTTCATCACTCGAGCAAGTATGCTAAGAGTCCGGTGAAAAGATTTGGATTGGAGAGTGCCAAGAGCTCTAAAATACCTATGGGATCATCTCTTAAGGTAACCAAAGATCGTGCAGGGAGGATGTTGACCCAACTCTGTATAGATCCATGATAGGTAGTCTTCTTTATCTTCTTGCCGGTCGTCCCGATATAATGTTCGGCGTAGGTGTTTGTGCTAGATATCAATCTGCTCCTAAAATTTCTCACCTAAATGCCGTCAAGAAAATCATCAAGTATGTGTCTGGGACAAGTGAATTGGGAATGCGGTTCACCAAAGACACTAATACCAACTTAGTTGGTTTTAGTGACTACGATTGGGCAAGGGGGATATAGATGACGTAAAAGAGTACTAGTGGGGTTGTTTTTTCTTGGGTAATAATCTAGTGTCATGGTACACGCAAGCAAAACCGTGTTTCTCTCTCGACCGCCGAATCCGAATATGTGGCCAGGGAGTTGTTGTTCACAACTAATATGGTTAAAACACATGCTTGATGACTATGGTCTTGATAGTAATATCTTGACCATGTATTGTGACAATACGAGTGCTATAAATATCTCCAAAACCCCGTACAACACTCACGCACTAAGCACATTGATATCCGCCATCATTTTTAAGAGATTTAGTAGAAAAGGAATTGATCCAAATAGAGCATATTGATACAAAACATCAACTTGCCGATATTTTGACCAAAGCCTTGGACCATGAGAGATTTTCAAGTTTGAAAAAATCTCTTGGTCTATGTTTTCTATAAATCTGTTAGTGTTGCGTCAGTGTTACCAACATCGGCAACACTTTGTATGAGTTGTATATTATCTTTAAAAAAAAAAAAAAAATTATAGCTAGTTTAATCCCAAATGGGGGCATTTACTTGACCTTTTTGTTCTAGTATGTGTACATTCTTAAGGTTAACATTTTTTTTATAAAATACCCCTTTGTGCTAAAAAGTGACAAAGTCACTCATATTGTTGTTGATATTTTAAAAAAAAAGGGCAAAGCTTGTGAAAATTCCCAAAGGGAATATAATGTAGTGTTTTATACTAAGTATTAGGGACATGGAGCTCAAGCTACTACAAAGTGTACCCTACTTGAAAGGTATAAAACTTACTAATTGTAGCTTTACACTTTAATAAAAAACTCGGGGCACGGAGCTCGCTACTACGATGCTTCCTTGTAAATAAATAAAGTGTAAAGTATGCTTAAAAATTGCCTAAGAAAGTATAGTTATATATGTTAAAAATATCAAGGGGATTTTATTTAAAAATGTTGCCTTGTGTGTCACGCAACATTGCTAGTAACACATTAGTAGATGCTACATTAATTTTTATTTTCTTATTTTTGTTTTTGTTAATTAAATTTTAAATCTCCAAAAGTCTATTTGCTTATATTTAGAGTTTGTGAAATTTAAAAGGTTTTTAGCAAAATTTTTTTATTTTTGTCAATCTAAGTGTAATTTTGTAATATCTATTTTTTAAAAATTCATCTCTTTGAATTTTGAAAAACACAATTTTATGGATATTACTAAAATTATGTTTAGTTATTATTAAAAATTATAAAAATTAAAAAAAAAAAAAAAAAAAAAAAAAAAAGGGGATTTTTTTAAAAAATGTCGGATAACACTTTAGTTTGTTGGGATTTTTAGAGATAATTGGAGGATTAATTAATTTGACCTTGTCAAATCAATTAACTCCTCCACTATTCACTCATTAAAACCCACTCCTAAACCCTCTCTCTCTCACCGTGCTCTCTCTCTCTCTAGGCGGAAAGAAGAAACCCTTCCCCTGCTCCTTCTTCGTCGTTCTTCAATCCTCCATGGCAAGCACCAAAAATTCACCCCAAATTTCATCACCCATGGAAATTTCGCCTCTAGCTCCCTCTAGTGTTGCCTCAAATGTCGCCGTTCCAATGGAGATATCCCCTGCGACACTTTCGGCCACACCCTCAACCTCACCCTCATTAGACATTGTTGTCTATGATCCTTCCAAAATTCCCATTCCTATTAATCTTCCAAGCTACCCCCTCCATAGAGCTCACCTTCGCCCCTCAAAAGAAGACCAAGAAGAGAAAGGCGGTTGATGCCTCTTCGTCTTTTAGGGGTGGAGTGCGTAGACAATCTGAGAGGATCAAAACCTTGTTCAGGTCCAAGATTCCTTCCAACACGGCTGATGATCCAGTAAATGTGGAGGATAGCTCGAGTTCTTCTCTCAACATTTCGTCCGAGGAAGGTTCGGACCCTGCTTTTAAAGAGACAAAGGAGCCCTCATCATCTTCCGATGAGGATGAAGAAGCTTGGTTGGAAGATGAGGAAACTCTTGCCGAAGCCCACCCAAAATGAAGAAGAAACAGAAAATTTCATCAAGTGTCGCCCAAGTGTTGCCGATGAAATGGCAACACCCGAAGCAACACCCGCTGCCAAGACCAAAGCACAATCGAGTTCTCCTTCGTATTCTCCTATTTCTGGCACGAGGTACACTCTCCTAATCCCTCTCGGGATACAAAGTCGATTATGAGTCCTTTGGATTTTATGAACGTCCTTTTCTTTCGGATGAATTTTATGGTGAAACAAATTTAGATAAGTTTGTTGAAGATTACGAGAAGAAAATTCTGAATGAAAAGAATATGTATGTGACTCAATTCAAAGAGTTAGGTGTGTATCGGTTTTGGAGGATAGGATGTTTTTGCCTACGGTGACTAAAGTGTCATCGTACATTGAAAGTGTGGTTAGGAATTTCTATGCTCATCTTAGGGATAATATTGATGATAGGAATACCCCTCATTATGGAAAGATTTTTGTTAGGGGCAATATCTATGATTTTAATCCCTTGATCATCAACAAGGCATTCGGCCTTCCTAATGTCGAAGATGAGAGTTTGGAATATGATCCTAATGCCTTAGCCACCTTTTTAACTGGAGGGAGAATCACCATTTGGTCTGATCACTTTAGGTCTACCCATCTCTCTTCTTTGTTTAGCGTGCTCCACAAGATTTGTATAACAAATTGGCTTCCTACGGCAAACGAGAACACGGTCACTTTTGAGCAAGCTAATTTGTTGTACAAACTAGGCAAGAAACAAAGAGTTAACTTTGGGAGACTTGTATTTGCTCACCTTGCTGCATGGGCTAAGAAGAAAAAGACCTCCTCCTTCATTTTTCTTTCCCTTATTTTCCAAGTCCTAATGTACCAAAACCTTAAGCCTTGGAATGGTGATAATATCTCTGAAAAGCCTGTTTATTACAGAATTACCAAACACTTTACTGAAGGTGATAGGCACAGGGATTTACCTTGGGTTTTGGTTACAAATGCTCCTCCTGTTCTTGCCCACGCTACCGAGTGTCGCCCCCAAGTGTCGCTCCCGAAACCGGCAACACTTCTCGGCAACACCGCTCCCGTAATGGTTGATGCTGCTATGGTACTTAATTTTTTCAATAGTCAGGGGTCAAGCACATTGACTCAGTAATTCAGGGGTGGTTGGACATGCGCACTGACATGATGAAAATGGTGGATTTAATTTCTTCCAAAATAGGGGGAGATAAGCCACCAAGGCGTGATGATGATGATGGAGCTGGAAATGGTGCTGGGCCAAGTGGGACAAACAGAGGGAGGTGAAGGAGCCGGAAATGCAGCTTTAAAGATGGTTGGTTTGAATGGTGGTTGTTTTTGGTGGTTGGAAACAAAAACAATTTTATTTGTTTTATTTTGGTTTGTAATGCTTAAACAAATTTTATTTCTGTTTTTTTTTTCTTTGTTTCTATTTGGAATTTTCTTCAAACTTGGATGGATGTTTTTGTTGAATGATGGAATGGTTGGTTTAAGATTTTAATAATTATTTTGGTTAGTTATTAATTTCGTATTAAGGGGAGATTTTTGTAAAGATTTTGATACTTCATTTGCTTAATGGTTGATGTTTTGGATTGAAAAATATTTCAAAACATTGCTGAAGGTTTATGTTGCCGCTATTAAAATCTCGTGGCATTTTCTGTGGTTTTAGTTAAGTTTGACTAAGCTGTTTTTGAAAAGATCATCACATTGATATTTTGTGAAGAAATCAAGAACTTATGGGGGAGATTGTTAATGTTAAGAATCATGTGTTGCCATGAATGTCATCCCAAGTGTTGCAAACCAGTGTTGTCACTGGTGTTGCCAAAAGTGTTGCCATTTGGAATTGGCGACACTGAGTTAGTTACTGTATTTTTCACAAATATTAATGGGTAAATTAATGTTTATATAACAGTAGTTAGTCACCTTAAAATGAGCTTAAAATCAGCAAGAATGCAAATGCCTGGGCGTTAATCACGAAGAGGAGAAGAAGTTAACAAATAAACATGTGTTTATTTGTTTAATTGATGACCAAGCCAGGAGATATTTTATTCAGCTATTCTGGGGGAGAACAAGTCAGAGTACAAGGCAATCAAAGCTAAGAGGTACAAGCATGAGAAGCAAGAGAAGACTAGGTCTCCTACAATGAAGGCGAGAAGGCTATTTTGGAGGAAACAAACCCAAGGTCGTTAGGCGATCATTTGAGTAGGCTCCAAGACTTTGTGGCCTATAAATAGTGCAGTGGATCTTCATTGAAGATCATCCAATTCAGAAAACGCAAATCTGCACAAGAAAAGTAGAATTCTGCTCTCAAGTGTTGCCATTCAGTGTCGGCAACACTTTGTCCAACACTCGAATATTTCATATAGATTTTTATATTTTTGTGAGGTTTTTGAGTGTTTATTTACTGAGAGAATTCGTGTATGTTGTTCCTTATATCAGGGTTCGTTTATCATTAAGGAACAACCTCGACCTTGTATTGAATTCATATTATTAATAGAAAGGTCTTGCCTTTTAGGCACCCATCAAGTTATATATTTATATAACTTGATAAAAATTATATTCTTGTGTATTGCTTTAATTCTTCCGCTGCAAATTATATTTATTTCTATTGATTTGTGCTTTTTCTAGAATTGGTGAATGTGTTGTTGTTAGTGTCATCAACACTAAGAACAACACCTGTGAGTTTTATCTCACCTTGTGAGTTTCGTCTCATAAGTTCTTAGCCATAGACAATTTCAGAAAGTGGTTTGGGATGGTGTTTTAAGGTGGTGAGGGGCATATTTGATCGAAATACGGAGGTTTCACGCGAATTGAGACGAAACGGGAGCTCGGGAAGGGGTGAAACAGGTTTGGACCGTGTCTATGGTGAATTTGGAGAGTAATTTTGTTGTTGTAAATGGCTTTGACAGCCTTGGTATTTATAGGTGAAATTTCAGCACGAGTCCGGACGGACTTAGCTTGAAATCCAAGGGGTTTTGTGAAACTTTGGAAATTAGAGGGACTTGCTGGCAATTCTGGTACGCCTGCAAAAGAGTCCGGCCGGACTGAGACTCTATACCAGGGGTATTTTAGTCTTTTCTCTTTGATTTTTGATTTAAAGGTGACTAGAGGGAGGTGGTATGCATGCCACGTGTCCCATGACTCACCAGGCTTTATGGGAGTTCGTGCCCGAGTCCCGGTTTTATCCGTTTTTAAAATAACAGTCCGGAAAATGTCCGAAACGCCCCCGAAAAGTGCCGGAAAGTGCGTTTTTCAGGGAAAGCCATACTTTTACGTGCGATGACGTGTGTTAAGTACGTTTCGACGTCGGGATGCACGGGGCAGTCCCGGGATGTCTCGTTGGCTTGGCAACGGGGAACTTAACGGGTTCCGGTTAACCTGGAGCGGGCCAGTTAACGGATTTCGGTTAACTTTCTAACGGATTTTGACGATTCGGATTTGGGTACTTACAAAGCCATTATGTCTACCCAATAAATATAACGTAAGAGTTCACGTTTCAAATGGTACACTTCCATTTCTCCCTTTGTCTCACGTTATTATATTGAACACAAGTCATGGTCCACGTCAACTTGTATTTGTTCAACGCTTTTTCGATATTGAGTATAATGATAATCCAATCGCATTGGGGTATGGCCTTACACTTTCATCAGTATCACTCATTGAGGGGCCCAAGCAAAACATCTCTCTTTCGAGGGACAAATTTCATCTTGACTTATCATCCTCCCATCATGAATCCGATCATGCCAAAGATAGCCTTTATAAATATCGTGTTAAGATATCGTTTGACTAAAATCAAACACAACTTTCATCATATGTAAGGTCATGATAATCTCAGGTCTAGGGACTAAATGAAGTGACCATATGAGATTTAATTATGACATTTGACCATGACATAAATCTCATATGGGTCAAGTCCAGTCACTTGTTCACTAACAAGTACCCATAAATTTAATGTGCATCTCTATGCATATAATCATCATATGATTATTCATTAACATTTATACTAATTATTCACTTAATAATTAGGAACGAAGATTATTACAATAAATATGCAAAATATATAATAATCAAATAATAAATTTTTCATATAATAATAAATAAAGATGATACATAACGGTTTAAGTTAAACATAACTAAAGCCTAGGGCATTACACCAACATTCTTCTACTTTGAATGTGCGCTCGCCCGAAATTGGGTTTCCGGTTTAAATGAAAAGAAGGAGTCGCCATGCCGTTTTAAGAGGAAACATTGAAAACCTTTATTTAGAGAGAAAAACATGAGTTCGGGGGTCAGGTTACGTGTTGGGAAGAACCGAGAGTTCACCCAACACGCCTCGTCCGTAGACGAGTCTTTCAATCAAACATCCAAATGAATCAAAAGTGTGTGCAAATATTGATAATGAACGAAATGTGGTAAAATGCATCTTATTAATTATGAAACGAGGATTACAGATTGTGAGCCCATTATTTAGGGAGGCCACATCCCTGATACAAACAATCTAAAACAGATTACAAAGGAAAGAGGTCTCTGCAGATAGGTCATACTCCCTCTGTCCCATAAGTCTTAAGAAAACTTTCCATTTTGGGTGTCCCATAAGTCTTAAGAAATCCCAAAAAGGAAACCTTAAATCACTATTCTCTCCACTCATTCTCTCTCCTACATTATTTTAATACTCACAACACATTATAATTTACTATTCCCTCCACTCATTCTCTCTCTTATTTAATTTTTCACACTCACAACACTTCTTCCACTCATTCTCTCTCCTAATACTATAATAATATTCCTTAATTCCCGCGCAAAATGGAATCTTCTTAAGCTTAATGGGACGGAGGGAGTATATGTCGCATGACATATCGCACCAGTGACCACATGTGTCGCGTGACACAGGATCACTTGGAGACGAAGTTGTCGCGTGACACATATGAGCCATCTGCAAAAACTTAACAATACGAACACAGAATCAACAGAAAGCTATACAGATCTAATCAATTAACTAGATTACGAACGAAATACAGAAACGAAACTAAATCAACCCAGGGAGTGTGGATATGGGTAGATCCACACCCCCTTGGGGTTCAAACACCAAGTTCAATCAAATAATCAACAATATAAGCTCAATTGCACGAATTATTCAATTTAAACAGAGAGATTGCGATTGGGATTCAGTAATCCAGATAGCTAGATCTGATTACTGAATCCAAACAAAATTAAATGCTACAATTATGAGAAATTAAGCAAGAGAGAGAGAGAGAGAGAGAGAGAGAGTTAGGGAATCGTTACCCTTGATGCTTCCACGAATTCTATATCCAGTCAGATATAGAACCCTTCAATTCGTCACTTCTGATCTGGAAGGATTGATGCAAGGGGTTCAATTGGTGTGGCTTGAGAATTGGGTTTGGATGGGAAGGGATTGGTTAGTTTGAAGGTAGGAGAGAGAGAGAGGGTTGTGTTTAGGGAGGTTCGTTACGGTGCAAATCCTGCAGAGTAACAGTAGGCTCAAGTTGGGATCCATTTATGAGAGGGGGAGGGTCTTATTTATAGGCTGCAGTTGGCTGCCTTAATGTGTCGCATGACCTTACGCGTCCACTTTTCATGCCTCAAGCTGTCGCGTGACACAAGGTGGCTCAACCGCTTTTGGCGCCAAAAACCAGTTTCTGGAACATTCCGGGAAAATACCCAAAAGGTCCAACAGGTTTTATTCCCAAGGGGTCCTTTGGCATGAATAATGTACCAAAAGGTACTTCCTTCGCGGGAAACTCATGGAACGTTTCCGGAAGTCTCGGGATAGGCCGGGAATTTACCAAAACGCCCTTTAATGCAGTTTTATTATATTAAAATGCATCTAAAAGGTTGCGAATTGGATTGGCATACTTACAGAGCCCTTGGCAACGTCACTTTTGGAAAAAGTGTGGTTGTCGATAAAATAAGACCCAATCCCAATGAGCATCAAGGGATAAGGTGAAGGGCTAGAAGGGTGAGAAGGGGAAAAGATGGCTGGACCTTTCTGAGAAAGGATTCCTACGTATCCCTTAAACAAGGGAATCAAGCCAAATCGTAGTTCGGGACACAAGACTGGAGGGGAAAATGGCAAACCGAAGAAGTGAGAACTATGGTGTCTCAAACCAATTTTGAAAATATTGTGAGATCTATGGTGTCTCGAACCACTTTTGAAAATGTTGTGAGAACTATGGTGTCTCGGACCAATTTTGAAAATGTTGTGAGATCTATGGTGTCTCGAACCACTTTTGAAAATGTTGTGAGATCTATGGTGTCTCGAACCACTTTTGAAAATGTGGTGAGATCTATGGTGTCTCGAACCACTTTTGAAAATGTTGTGAGATCTATGGTGTCTCGAACCACTTTTGAAAATGTTGTGAGATCTATGGTGTCTCGGACCAATTTTGAAAATGTTGTGAGATCTATGGTGTCTCGGACCAATTTTGAAAATATTGTGAGAACTATGGTGTCTCGAACCACTTTTGAAAATGTTGTGAGAACTATGGTGTCTCGGGTGATGGCTAAACGGGTTTCAAATATGCCGATCTTGAAATAAAGGGATATTGTTTAGTGAAGGTAAGGTGATGGTTTTCCTAAGGGTGAGAGGTTTCAACCGCAGTCCCTACCGGATAGTCTGAATGAGATTGAGCTTCCATTGCTTTCTTACGCTTACTTCGCGGAAGATCCATGCAAATTCATCGAGCAACGAGATAGCGAGGACGAAGGAAGATATGTGAGCATATGGGAATCGAGGTGGGGAGTTCTTAAGCCCCACTCTGGGAAGGATATCAGTCAATTTTCTCACTCCGATCAATTTAAATATTAGTCATTTCAAAGCGTTGGTCGGTGAGCAGCACAAGTGATCACTTAGAATAAGACCAATTCAATAGAGTGCAACACGGGTATGCAAGTAATGTCTCGAGTCTAGCAGGAATAGAAGCAAATATTGCAAATAAAAGACTCATAACATGGACTTGACAGACTCGCGACCACATAAAAGATACTCTAGAACTTACGACGCTGACTGATTGACTTCGTTGTCTACGGGTGAGATAACCTCTGGGCTTCTGCTGATATCACTAAAGAAGATCGGGGACAACATTGGGGTGAGCCTTCTCAACCTTTCCATCATCAATAAGTCTTTGAATAACCTTCTTCAAGGGGATGCAATCATTGGTGATGTGGCCCGGATACTGGTGATATTGGCAATATTTGCTATGATCCAAGTCCGGATTGGGTTTGGTGGGGTTGTAGTTATCAAGTGGCACGATCATTCCTCGTTGAACCAATCCTCACGAAGGCCTCTTCGGTTGTCATTCCGAGATCATCAAACCGACACGCTTATGGGGTGGCCGCTTCGGTCCCCCGCCCGTAGATTGCTGATGTTGTCGATGGTCATCTCTTTTGCTTTAGGGATCACCGGACTTGCCGCTCGTGTCGAAATCCACCATTATTGCCAACATTGGTGTTTGATGCAAGGTTAAAGAGTCTGTTGCCGGGCTCCCATGCCTACCATTTCCCTCAAGTCGGGATACCAACCACTTCCGATAGCTTCACGAAGAACCTGGCTTCACACACGATAGAAAGATGTCCTTTTGATCTGCGAGCGGGATTGACTCAGAGAGTTCATTCAGCTTAGCGTTCCATCTCTTGTAGAACTCGGTGATTGACTCATCCTGTTTCTGAATTGTACCGACCAAATCATCCCTGGTTGTGCGCCATTCAAGGTTTCCACGGTACTTTTCAAGAAAGGCCTCGGTAGTCCGACTCTAAGTAGCTCGAGCTTCGACTTAAGGGTTAGAAACCATGTCAAGGCAGGTCCTTTGAGTGTGAGATGAAAGTGCCGAGCCATAAACTCGGGAGTACAACCCATTGCCCCCATAGTCATCACGTATGTGTCCACATGAGTTTTCGGGCATGCCGAGCCATCAAATTGTATTTTGGGCATTTTGAACTTGTAAGGAAGAGGCTCTACTTGCTTTGGGTCAACAACCTTAAGTCCACTTGATCCTCGCCGTCAACTTGTCAATTTCTTGCTGCATTTGCTTCAACGGTGCAATTACCTCCTGAGTCATCCCGAGAAGCCGAGGAAGAGCGGGAGCAATAGTTGAAGAAGGCTCAAAACCGGGCCGGTTGGAAGAGAGACTACTGAGCTAACCCTGGATCTTTGGAGCCGGCAAATGATTAAATTGACCGGTTGGGAAATTCGATTCTCAAGGAAAAGCACCGGCAGCCCGTAAGTGAAATGACCCCGGATGTTGCATAGATGATGAGCCAAATCCAAAAGATAAATCCATTAAAGGCCGAGACATATATTCTTGAAACCGAGGCCGTCTAGTAGGAAGCTGCGCATAGATCCATCCCGGTGAACCGATTCCGGAGTTAGGATCGATTCGGATACTTGGGAGTTACTGCGGAAGTGAGGACCATGAGGCGACTCGACCTTGCGTGCGAGAACCCGGAAACCACAGACCTTAATTGTTCGGAAGCTGGGACCCCAATTGGCTTAGAGGCATGGAAGTATTGGGAAAGGGTGAGGAGGTCAAATCATGGGAGGCCGACCGTGGTCCACCAAAACCAACTTGAGAGTTCACCAGCCCTCGATTCGAGCATAAGCGACTGTGCACCCTGGGTGCGAGGTTGAAAAAGGAGAGAAACATTCCGGCTCCTAGATCGAGTGTCATTAACCTTGGTAATCTCTTCATAAGTTCCATCGCCGGCGTCGGATCACAATGATACCACGGCTTCTCATTGCGTCCACGAACTTAGAATGTCTTGCCTCTTCCCGGCTTCGAGCGAGTAATTGAGTCTCACGCTCTCTAGCTAGAGCGGCTTCCAAATTAGCCCTCATCTCTTCCATAGACAGACTATGCATGACTTGTTGATCCGCGGCAGATGAATCCTCATATTGAGTGGTCATACTCTTCTCTGCACTAGACATCTCTGAAATTGAATCGGGTGTGAAATCTGCTAAACCGCACGCATTTCAAAACGTGAACTAAACGAACACTGGGAATCGAATCGCGCACCCAACTTGCCTTATCTGGAGAGGAGAGAGCGTGTATAAAGAGGGGGGTAGAGAATTTTGAGGAGGTACGGGAGAGGGAAGAATACGGAAGGAGACGGACTCGTGCAACACTTATTATTGTTCAAGTAGAAATCGGTGTTTTAAGTCCTAGAGACGGTTGGAAAAGGATAAGCCTTTATTCACGCAATCTAGACATCGAGGGAACCTAGGACACATCATCCACAAATACACCAAATGCGTTATTTCAAAATTAATAATAGGCGACAGTACCTAAACAAAACTGAAGCATTTATGGGACGAACGAGCAGCCCCAATTTCTGGAGAAATTTGGGCAGCATAACGGCTATTCCTGAAGAATTTCAAGGAAAAATCCGGCATGACCTCTCGTCGGTGCACGTTGACAAAGCGACATGATCTCTCGTTAGAACATGCCGTGGGAACGACATGTCCTCTCGTGAAACCATGTTGCGATGGCAACATGCCCACACGTGCTAGGGTTTGGAGGAGGTACGAAAGTCTATTAAGAATTTGGAAACAATTAATTTTAGCGTATTTGAAAATGTCGTGTCAAAAACCAACCGTTTGGGTGAGGTTTAAAAGTGTGGTGCCACCTATAATGCGCTAGGGGGATAGGTTTGATTTCAGGCGCTCAAGCGTAGGCGAATTTCATGGCCGTCCGCGATGCCGTCAATCGCACCCGAGGGTTCTAGATCTGCGTGAAGTAGTGTGCGGGATGGCTATGTTCCTTTATTTTGCGAAAAATGATTTTTTTTTTATTTTTATTTTAAAGAAAGAAAAGACAACACACACCCTCACACAGGATATACAGGGAACAACAATCAATTGAGTCACGCTTGATCCAAGGGACTGCCCTCAAACCAGTCTTCTGATGTTATGTTCAGTGGCCACCTTTTTTCGCGTGACACAGGACATCCAGAGACAAAGGTGTCGCACGACCTGGGTGGTCACTGAACCAGCAGCTCTTCAATCATCAAATCAGCCCCTGTTTTACCATAGCAAGAGCAACACAAAGAGAAGACTAATGCACAAAAAGTGACCACAAGCACAAAGGGCTCACAAGTTTCATAATCAACAAGATGTATGAACCACAAATGATTATCGAATAATGCACACAAAATGGATGTATTGGATGTTTGACTAAATAAAAGCTTGACCCACTCAACACTTGAAAAACAGGTTTTCAAATGTTTCATCCCCAGCGGAGTCGCCACTGAATGTGCGCTCGCCCGAAATTGGGTTTCCGGTTTAAATGAAAAGAAGGAGTCGCCACGCCGTTTTAAGAGGAAACATTGAAAACCTTTATTTAGAGAGAAAAACATGAGTTCGGGGGTCAGGTTACGTGTTGGGAAGAACCGAGAGTTCACCCAACACGCCTCGTCCGTAGACGAGTCTTTCAATCAAACATCCAAATGAATCAAAAGTGTGTGCAAATATTGATAATGAACGAAATGTGGTAAAATGCATCTTATTAATAATGAAACGAGGATTACGTATTGTGAGCCCATTATTTAGGGAGGCCACATCCTCGATACAAACAATCTAAAAACAGATTACAAAGGAAAGAGGTCTCTGCAGATAGGTCATATATGTCGCATGACATATCGCACCGATGACCACATGTGTCGCGTGACACAGGGATCACTTGGAGACGAAGTTGTCGCGTGACACATATGAGCCATCTGCGTAAAACTTAACAATACGAACACGTAATCAACGTAAAGCTATACGCATCTAATCAATTAACTAGATTACGAATGAAATACGTAAACGAAACTAAATCAACCCAGGGAGTGTGGATATGGGTAGATCCACACTTGGGGTTCAAACACCAAGTTCAATCAAATAATCAACAATATAAGCTCAATTGCACGAATTACTCAATTTAAACAGAGAGATTGCGATTGGGATTCAGTAATCCAGATAGCTAGATCTGATTACTGAATCCAAACAAAATTAAATGCTACAATTATGAGAAATTAAGCAAGAGAGAGAGAGAGAGAGAGAGAGTTAGGGAATCGTTACCCTTGATGCTTCCACGAATTCTATATCCAGTCAGATATAGAACCCTTCAATTCGTCACTTCTGATCTGGAAGGATTGATGCAAGGGGTTCAATTGGTGTGGCTTGAGAATTGGGTTTGGATGGGAAGGGATTGGTTAGTTTGAAGGTAGGAGAGAGAGAGGGTTGTGTTTAGGGAGGTTCGTTACGGTGCAAATCCTGCAGAGTAACAGTAGGCTCAAGTTGGGATCCATTTATGAGAGGGGGAGGGTCTTATTTATAGGCTGCAGTCGGCTGCCTTAATGTGTCGCACGACCTTACGCGTCAACTTTTCATGCCTCAAGCTCTCGCGTGACACAAGGTGGCTCAACCGCTTTTGGCGCCAAAAACCAGTTTCTGGAACATTCTGGGAAAATACCCAAAAGGTCCAACAGGTTTTATTCCCAAGGGGTCCTTTGGCATGAATAATGTACCAAAAGGTACTTCCTTCGCGGGAAACTCATGGAACGTTTCCGGAAGTCTCGGGATAGGCCGAGAATTTACCAAAATGCCCTTTAATGCAGTTTTATTATATTAAAATGCATCTAAAAGGTTGCGAATTAGATTGGCGTACTTACACACTTGCACTAGGCTCCATCTATGTATCGAATACTCATGGATCTAACATGACCATCATGCTTCTGCCTGTGTGAGGGTCCTTGTAAGTGAATCCCTAATGTCATCATCGGTTGATATTTTGCATATCTTAACGTCTTCTCATTCTTTATGAATTCTTGAAAAACGTCTAAGTATGTGTTTGGATCACCGTTGTGACCTTGGTTCCATTGCTTGTACAAATGGCACCACATTTATCACAACTAAGTTCCACCGATTAGTGATACTTGGAACATTTCCAAAACACTAAGTGAACTTTTGATCCAAACTGCCTCTTTTAGCAACATCATATGTTGCTAAAATTCGGCCTTAGTAGTAGAATCGGCTACAATTTTCTGCTTGGAACTCTTCCAATCAAAACTGCACCTCTAATAAGCATAAACACAAATTCTAATTGCGATTTTAAATTAACTTTGTCATTTTGTAAGCTAGCATCTATGTAACCCTTACAACAAGATTAAATTCCAATCTTTCAAATACCAAGAACGTATCCTTAGTTCTTCTTAAGTACTTAAGGATCGTCTTAACTGCCATCCATTGGTTCTCAACAGGATCAGATTGGTATCGACTCGTCATGCTCAAAGCATATGAGATGTCGGGTCTAGTACAAGTCATGGCATACATGACAGATCCAAATGCCGGAGCATATGAAACTTCATTCATTCCCTTTTGCTCATCAGTTGTCATAAGACAATGAGTATTGCTAAGAGAAACACCATGACCCAATGACAAGTTACTTTTCTTAGACTCTTCTAAGAACCTTGTCAATGTGAGTATTTTGCCTCAAACCAATTTATCCTTTTAGATCTATCTCTATAGATCTTGATGCCAAGGATGTAAGCGGCTTCACCCATATCTTTCATTGAGAAACCTTTTCTTGACCAAGACTTGACAGTCTTAAGTGTCGGAACTTCGTTTTTCCAATGAGTGAAATATCATTGTAATATAACAATAGAAATAATACTACGCTCCCACTGAATTTCATGTATACACAAGGTTCATCTTCGTGCTTGATGAAGTCAAACTCTTTGACCGATTCATCAAAATGAAGATTCCAATTCCTTGAAACTTGCTTCAACCCATCTCATGGATCTTTGCAAAATGCATACTTTATTAGAATTTCTTGAATTGACAAAACTTCAGGTTGTGTACTATACACATCCTTAATAATCTTTCCATTTTAAGAAAGTCGTTTGACATCCATTTGTCATATCACATGGTCAAAATATGTGATAATGGCAATTGAAACTCTAACAGACTTCGGCATTGTAACTGGCAAAAAGGTTTCAACATAGTCAATACTATGAATATACCTAAATCCCTTTGCTACAATCCTTAGTCATGAAAGTATACACCTTCCCATCCATGTCGGTCTTGAAGACCTACTTGCACCTTTAGTTTTTACACCTTTAGGTAGCCCAATCAAGTTCCAAACTTGATTATCAAACATGGATTGCATTTCGGATTTCATGGTTCCTAACCATTTTTCCGAACTTAGGAGTAGATATCGCCTCAAGATAGGAAGTAGGATCGTCATTCTCAATGACTTCCACCTTATTACTTTCCGATACGAGAAATCAATATTTCTTGAGTTCGGATCGTAACCTATCCGATCTACGATGGACTTGTGCATCTTGAACCGGTTCCACAACTCCTTGTGAACTTGGTTCCGTCTCTACTCTTGGTTCCATATTATTTTTGGGTTCTTGAACTTCTTCAAGATTAATTTTACTCCCACTAGATTCTTTATTGAGAAACTATTTCTCAAGAAACGAATCGTATAGAGCAACAAACATTTTATTCTCTTTGCGGTTGTAAGATTAATTTTCAAAAATAACCTTTGTCAGATTTAGGTTCTAACTTATCGGAGACAAGTCTCTTCATATAAGTTTTGCAAACCCAAATCTTCATGAAAGACAAACTAAGTTTTCTTCCATGCCACATCTCATGTGGGGCCTTAGAAACCGATTTAGTAGGGACTCAATTCAGTGTAACCGCATTATTTCTAATGCATATCCTCAAAAGGAAATAGGAAAGTCAAATTGACACATCATCGAATGAACCATGTCCTACAAGGTTCAATTCCTCCTATCAGACATACCATACAATGTGGTGTTCCGGGTGGAGTCAACTCTGAAACGATTTCACAGTTTTGAGATGATTGTCAAACTCTTGGCTCAAATATCCATCACCTCGATCTAATCGAAGTACTTAATAGTTTTGCCAAGTTGTTTTGTACTTCATCTTGAAATGTTTGAAACATCTCAAAATATTCACCTTTGGACTTCATCAGATAGACATAGTCATATCTAGATAAGTCATCGGTGAATGTGATGAAACACCAAAATCCTCCCTTAGCAATGCTGCTTAATAGTCCACATACATCTCATGTATGATGACCAATAAGTCACTAGCCCTCCCACTACTCTTAGTGTAGGGTGGTTTGGTCAATAATCCCAATAAACAAGATCCACATTCCTCAAATGATTCAGAGTCATATGAGTCTAAAAGTCCATGTTAATGGAGTTTAGATATATGTTTCTTATTTATCTGACCAAGCCGGCAATGCCATATGAACGCGTTGTTCATATTATTCGGTTTAGATTTCTCATTTATATTATAGATATCTTCAATATTATTTTGTTTCTCATCAGCAAAGATATGAAGACCATTCAATGACATATGCAATACAATAAGGCATATCATTAAATAAATATAAAACTTCTTATTCTCAATAAGAAAATTATATCCTTCATCATCCATATAAGAAACGAAAATAATACTCCTACCCAAATCCGGAACTTAGTAACATTTGTTCGAAACAAGTACTAGTTCACTAGGTAAATTGACTTCATAAGTCCCTATGGTTAATGCAGCAACTCTTGCTTCATTCCCACACATAGGTTTAATTTACCTTCTTTGAGTAGCTTTCTATTCTTTATTCCTTGCACATTTAAACAAATGTGGGATCCATGTCCGGTATCATTACCCAAGAACAAGAAGTCGAAAGGAAAATATCTATCATATAGATACTTGAAGTAGTAGCAATCATATTGATCTTCTTCATCTTTTAGGCCTTCCTAATAAGCCTTGCAACTTTGCTTCCAATGACAATCTCATTACAATGGTAGCAAAAATGCATCCTTTTGAAACACTTTGGATTTAGCCTCTTCGGCTTTGGCTACTTTTGCCCTAGGTTTAGCAACCTTTGCTTTACCTACTTTGTGTTTACTTTTAAATCCCTTTTCTTGTGTTAACCATTAACACAATCAAACCTCTCTTGCCTAGCTTGCACTTGGAACATTTCCTTTGTGCGTTGTGCTAGAACAAAAGTAACTTCCATATATTCAAGGTTCTTCATAAGAGCCTTTAAACATTGTGGCAATTATAAGGCAAGCAATATTATTAGAATTATCAACATGTTTCTAATGTTGCTCCTTATTTGCCATTTGCAACATTTGCAGTAGGTTCAGCAGGAATGGATTTATCAAGAACGTACACATTTGCCTAAGAACCATTCTTTAGGCTTCTGATCCAATCAGAATTATCTGTACCATTCCTTTCGAACTTTGTCCTTCATAAGAACGAATCACAATTTATTGTGTAATTCTACTTCTACAACAAAACATGCAAATTGTATGAACACATATCAATATCAACACATTTATCATCTAAGAGCAAATCATGTATTTCACAAATACTCCCACTAAATTATACACCTTCCAATGCAAATAAGCATAATATACATTTAATGGGCTAAGATCCAACTTTAATTTAATCTCAAGTACGCTATGGCGCACCGCTCAAGATTAAAATTAATTAGGTAGAAAACATCAATCATATCGTATATGACTCTTAGATCTTTTATGAGATTTATTTAAGACATCACATGTCTAAGCATATTTTAATCTCATCTTATGCCTTGGGTCCAAAACCATTTTGATAACCCAATTAAGTTCATCCACTTTAAACGTATAGGAACCACCATTTCCTCATCTTGCTCGCAAACGAATAGAATCAAAGTACCTTGCTATGGCAAGCCCACCCAAAACTATTCGAGTGGTCTCAAGTGTTTTAATCATGGATTGGCATAAAGAACTTAAAAGTTAAATGAAGGTTCTTTAAAGTAGTTTATAAGCATATCAGCAAAGATAATCATAATCGCGCACCAGGTAAGTTCTCAGGAAAATAGGTGAGCCACAAGGACTACTTAAGTACCAAATCTCTCCTTCGACAGAACCCTCCTAGGCATGCACAATTAGAATACCAGCTCTGATTTGCAACATAATAAATACTTTGTATACTGACTTGTTTCTCACAAACAATCAGATTCCTTTAAATTTTGCGTAAACTGACTTGTTTCTCATAAATAATCAGAAAACGAAAATTTTAATGTTTCAATTTAAACATTCAGGAAATTATAATTCAATGTTTCAACTAAACATCTAACAAAGCTCTTAACACATAAGAAAATATAATTCATGCATCGTAACAATTAATAAAATCACATTTAAATTAATTAAACATGCATAAACAATGAATTAATCTAGCATAGCTTTATAAATTTAATTTCGTGAAATTTACAGCAACCAGATTAAACAGAAACATTTCAGATTATGAACATAATCACAGATTAGCAGGAAAATTTAACAAACTGATTCTGCCCAGATTTGACAAAGTCTATCGCGTGACAGAAACTTCCAGCAGGCCAGGTCCGTCGTGCGACCAGACGAGCCCATCTGACTGCCCATGGCCAACTCTGTCGCGTGACTAGAGATGCCAGATTTGCATATTTTTCCAGCTTCAATCATAAAGCAATTAAATCATATAAAACAACCTTTTAACAGATTTAATTCAACATAATCATAAAACGATTTTTCACATTGTTTCACATAAACAATTAAAATTCTACCGCATACAAAACATGCAAGGAACATATAAACAATTTATATCACTTTTCTAGCATGTTAATTCAAACTTAACCATACGAACGGGGCTCTGATACCACTGTTGGGTTTTATGGGTCCATGCGCAGCGGAATTAAACATCCAATAACACAAAACCCAAGAGCCCTAAGATCCGTTCTATACGATTAAATTGAATTCCTATGAAATAGAATTTACCAACCTTAATTGCTTTCCGTTCTTGAGCTATCGAACAATCTATCAATGTGATTTTGAATCACAAACTTCGATCTTCAATAACTTGAATCTTCAGATTAGAACTCTAGGCCTTGATCGTCGTACGAGCGAAGACCCTCTAGTAGTATCCACACCTTTGAATGAACCAAGAACGGTTCTTGAGGATTGCTAGATCCTTAAACCTATGGAAGAAATTGAGAAACCTTTTGGTGATTTTTCTTTCTTGAAAATTCGTCGTATTTCGGCTGCTCACAGACTCATATTTATACTACAATAGTATTAATATTTGTGCCCTAATCGTATTAGGAAACAAGGTTGTAAACCGCCTCTGGAAAGATCTGTCGCGTGATGACTTTTGCCACTTGGCTAGGTCTGTCGCGCTACTACTTAAGCCAGATCAGGAACTCTCAATTTTCTTCCTTTGATTTAACCAATTCATTCCAATTGTGGTGACCCAATAGGATTATATTATGTTGGCAATGAGCTCGATCATATCGACCCTCATAAAACGTAAGCGAACTCTAGGAAGCCATTATGTCTACCCAATTAATATAAAGTAAGAGTTCACGTTTCCAATGGTACACTTCCATTTCTCCCTTTGTCTCACGATGTTATATTGAACACAAGTCATGGTCCACATCAACTTGTATTTGTTCAATGCTTTCTCGATATTGAGTATAATGATAATCCAATCGCATTGGGGTATGGCCATACACTTTCATCATTATCACTCATTGAGGGGCCCAAGCAAAATATCTCTCTTTCGAGGGACAAATTCCATCTTGACTTATTATCCTTCCCATCATGAATCCGATCATGCCAAAGATAGTCTTTATAAGTATCGTGTTAAGATATCGTTTGACTAAAATCAAACATAACTTTCATCATATGTAAGGTCATGATAATCTCAGGTCTAGGGACTAAATGAAGTGACCATATGAGATTTAATTATGACATTTGACCATGACATAAATCTCATATGGGTCAAGTCCAGTCACTTGTTCACTAACAAGTACCCATAAATTTAATGTGCATCTCTATGCATATAATCATCATATGATTATTCATTAACATTTATACTAATTATTCACTTAATAATTAGGGACGGAGATTATTACAATAAATATGAAAAATATATAATAATCAAATAATAACATTTCATATAATAATAAATAAAGATGATACATAATGGTTTAAGTTAAACATAACTAAAGCCTAGGGCATTACACCAACACCCGAGGCATCCCGGCCCTTTCCGAGCCAAACCGACGATCCCGATCCACGCCGGAACTCTGCCCGAACGCAATCGACGATCCCGACGCACGCCGAACCTCTGCCCAAATCCATTCAACGATCCCTGCGATCCCAACGCACGCCGAAACTCTGCCCGAGTGCACACCTGACAATTCCGAGGCATGCCGAAGCTCTGTCCGCAGACAACCGGCACATTCCGAAGCAATCCCGGTCCGTCCCGGAACACTATTCCATCCTCAAACACTATTCCCCAGCGGAAGACAGACACAAACCAACATTGATAAGGCTTCCTTCCATTACTATTTCAATACATCTCAATACGTAGTGTACAATGTAGACATCCGATACAACATGCATTTTTAAAAAGCACATACACACACACAACATTTAAAGAAAGAAGGGGTGTCGAAAGACTCATTTTTACGAGGCAACTCGGGTGAGCTCTAATATTCTAATATTCTCTTTCCGAGGAGTAACCTGACCTCCGAACTCAAAAATCTCATCACACAAAAACAATTTTTAAACTGATGTCTTTTCTCAATGTTTTGGGCTTAAACAAAACGGCATGGCGACTCTACAAGTAAAAACACAACGAGACACCTCCACCGACCAACGCAAAACGGAATGCCAGATGCCGGGGCGCAATCGCTGCGCCTCTCGGATCCGGGTAATTTCAGTTGGCGACTCCGCTGGGGAAATTTTGTTTTAAAAACTTTTAAACACAAAGCAAAAGATTTTTAAAACGATTATGAGGGTCAAACTTTCATTTTACCTCTTTCTTTAACTGTTGTGTGTGTGTGCATGTGCTTTACTTTTTATTTTACAAAAAAAAATAAAATACAAAAAAAAATGCATCAATATACATCTGTGTACATACATTTAAAATTCTTCAAAAACTTCTGCTTTACTCAGAATTTTTTTTTTAGCGACCGCACACTACTCGCACTGCTGCCTCGGTACACCGCACTCTACGTACACTTGCTGCCTCGGATACACTGTACACTACAACCCTCAACCCGGGGTGGTCTCAGTTGCAGTCCGTTTGGTCTTCCTAGGCCTCTTGGAAGCGTACGGGATCATTCCAAACATCCCATCCTAGCCCGTGTCAACCCTACACGCTTGAGTCACACTTTGTCCAGACTCGGTTGGTTTTTACCCAGTCCATGTCATACAGCCTGGATACATATCCCATGCCAGCCATTTTCTGAGTCGAAGCTCGAAACTCAAGATCCCTTGCGCAAGCAAAGCGATGAAAGGTCATGCTAAAATCTTGACCTGATCTTGATTTCCGAAGCTACACCCAGACGATGTTCCGTCCCGGATATACATCCATGCCTACATGACACCACGCCATCAAGACTTTAATACGTCAGCTATGACGACATGACCCAGCCAACGCCTAACGTCACAGATCCCTTGCGCAAGCAAGGTAAAGAGAGGTCATGCCGAACTCTCGACCAGATCTTGACTCAGGGGCCGGCTCGGCTCACTATTCATATGGTTCACACATTAAAACGAACATGACAGGCTCGGTCCTTAGGTTTGATTTTTCTTTTAGGCCGGTGGAAACCGCTTGTCCTATAGGACCAAGCCCGGGGCTGTCCACTCCGGGATGTCGAAATACAGGTGCAAAACGAGGGGCTTATAGCCGCACAGATAGTCTCCATTGACCCAGGATCTAGCATAGTTGCGAAAAAGAAGAGCAATCTTTTCCAACCTACCTAGGATTCTGAGAAAACACTGTTTTAAGTAAATTAAAAAAAAAGCGGAAATCGCATGTCACGTGGGCTTTCCCCCTTTTTTATTCAAAAGGCCTTCCCATGTCTAAACCTTACCCGTCACCCCCTCCAGCGAACCGAGAGTGGTTGAGAATACCCGGGAGCCGCCTTTTCAGTATCGAGGTCACAAGGTCCGACAACCCTTCCAGTTCAGCGGTCCGCACCGTCCGCTACTTCCCCATGGCGGGATCAACAGATAACAGTGAGGGAAACGGAACCCCGCCACTAAGAAACCTTCAGACAATGGAGGAGGTGCTGCGAGCCTTCGAAACTCTCAAGAATCGCCAAGAAGAGCAGCAAGCCTGGATTGTAGACACCCTGCGCCTTCGTGGAACCGTTGCTGTTCCCCAACCTGATGGGACATTCGTTCTCATAGAAGACGAAGAAATACCAGCTCCCCCGGGTCCTCAAAGCTATCAGCAGGTCCCCCTCCACCAAGCTACGAGATCCCAGCAACGCAAAGCAGCTCTCGCTCAAAGCTCCACTGTGCATCGCCCAAGGGCAGCCTCCGACGTGCCCGCCTCAGCACAGTCAATTTCCCGACCTTGCGCCCCAAGCTCAGTATCAACAGCACCCATACGTGCCTGCTCCACCAGATCCCAATGCATCTTAGTATCCCCTAGGATTCAATCCTCTGCCTCTATACGAGCCTCGTAGCCATAGCCAAAAATCCCAATGCTTACCTGGGACGGGCATCCCAAGCGGATATCCCGACATCTCAAACCTACCACCCGCTGGTCTGCCACTTGGGGCTAATGAAACATTTCCCCAATTCCCAAACACAACCCTTAGCGGCCCGGGCAATCACGCCCTTAATTTCAACAATCCAGGGTACGGGATGGTATACACTCAACTACCTCCCCAAGACTCCCGAATGGCGATCCCATCGGCCAATCCACCTCCATCTTCGGTTTCCATCCCCGAAAATGGCTACCCGCCTCAACCTGCCGATCCCCACATGGTTTGGTTGATCGAGCAAATGATGGACATGCAAGGCAAACTAGCCAGTTCTCGGAAGGACTCCCTCATGCCCACTGATCCAAACAAGGTGGTCCCGATTCCTTCGAAATTCAGGATGCCGGAAATGAAAAAGTTTGACTAGACAGAATGCCCAAAAACCCACATCGACACCTATGTCTTGGGAATGAGAGCCAAAGGGGCAATCCCTCAACAAATGGCGGATCACTTCCAGCATTCTCTCAAATCCACAGAGCTAAGGTGGTTCCTCAACGTAAAGGCAGAAAATCGCTCCACGTGGGACCAAATCAGCGAGATCTTCCTGGAGAAGTACCGCGCCAACCTTGAGTGGGAGATAAACCACCACGATCTGCAAGCCACCGAACAAAAGGACGACGATCCTGTGGGTGAGTTCTACAAAAGATGGAACTGGAAGCTAAGCGAGATAATGGATCCGCTTTCCAAGGAAGAGGAAATGGACATCTTCCATTCCTGCCTCAAACCATCTTTAAGGACCTTGATCAGCCATCACTTCTATCCATATCTCCGTGCCATGGTCAACGCCGGAACCAAGTTCGAAAAGACCCTCAGCCTTCAGAAGACAACAGCAACCCCTGATTCGTCTTACCGCTATCGGACAAACCTGTCAAATCTAGCACCTGTCCCGAACAAAGGAAAAGAAGCAGCCGGAGCGGTACACTACATCCAAAACAGAGCTCAAGTAAACCGTGATCAGGCACCCCCGAGGAACAACAATCCCCCTCGCATCCCACAGTTCCAGCATTTCGACAACCTCGAAATGCCTCTGGGCCAAGTATTCGAAGCATTGGTAAAGCGAAATCTTCTCAAGCCTCTCGAGAACTTCCAACTAAAGACTCTCAAGCCCAACATGGATATGAGCAAGCACTGCGCCTTCCACAATTACCCCGGTCACACCACTGACAATTGCTTCGTGCTAAAGCAGGTGGTCCAGGGACTAATCGAAGAGGGAAAGTTGGAACGCCCCTGTGACCCCAACACTATTGGAAACCCATTCCCCCAAAACAACAGGGTGAACACGATAGCCTTCGACGAAACTCTATGCGAGAATAGGCCTCTTGCTATCTCCAAAACCGTTAACATGCTATCCCGCTACAACTGGGAACGCGAAACCAGAGTCAAACGGGCCCGTAATCGGGAATCCAGACAAGAACGCCCAAGGACAAGTGTCTCCCTACGATCTCTGCCACGATCAAGACACACCAAATGATGGATCGAACGCTCCTCGGAGGAGACTGAATCAAATGGTAGCACCGGAAGCGGTCTAGCCTTCACAGACGCAGACTTGCCGATATGCGAAAACCGACACAACGAGGCCCTCCTCATCCTCATAAAGATAGAGATGTTCTACCTTCCGAACGTCTTGATCGATAACGGCTCCGCAGTCAACATCATTGCCTTGAGCACATTGAAACGACTCCGTGTCGACCGCTCCCTGATGAGACCTTCGCCCCGGATAATCCGAGCCTACGACTCCACTCCACGACCGGTCGTAGGAGTCATCAATCTGAGGATCCAATTCGACGCACAATTGGAGTCGCTGGAATTCCAAGTGGTGGAAATCAAACCAACCTTCTCCGCCCTGCTGGGACGACCTTGGCTCCATCAAATGAACGCAATATCGTCTACTCTTCACCAATGCGTGAAATTCATCAACGCCAATGGAAACCTCGAGGTGATCCGCGGAAGCATCACGATGGCAAGCGCTTGGCCAGCAAGCTATGACCCAGAAGAGGGTCCCGACATGACCGAATACTCCTCTGCAAGTGAGTCTCCAGCCCTGTCCCGCTACGAAGTGGATCCCTACATCCACACTCTAAGCCGTGATGAGCTGGAGATCGAAGAGCTCATGGGCCAAGACGACAACTCCGAAATATGCGACTGCGAAGAATGCTTGAAAGAGGATCAAGAGATGGACGCCCAGATGGAGCTTGACCGAGAAGTAGACTCATACTTTGCCGAGAACCCTCCTGAGGAAAGCTGGCTCATCACCGACCCGCTGGTACAAGACAACCCTCTCACAACACGCTCAGATCTCATGGGGACAACCATCACAACATAGTCCTATTCAACATCCCGGTATCTGACCTGGAGGAACAATGGCGCAACCTCCTTCAAAGCCTAACCAGAGAAGGAGAAATAGCACTCCCCCTTGATTCAGACATCATAAATATCGTCCAGGCAAAGATCCCAGATAAGGAATCGGATTCTATGAAGATAATCAACATCAGCAAGAATCAACTCCGAATCAGCGAATGCTTCGCCCTCCTGGAAGAAGCTCTCAACGACTTATATCATCAAGGCCCCCCAAGATCTTGCAGCAACGCCAATGGAGGGACATCATCAAAGGAGCAACCAAAAACCTCCGCAATCTGGTTTGAAGTCGAACCACAGGCAAGCTATCCTCCAGGATCCGCATCAACTGAAGAATGGCCACCAAAGCCATCACCACCCTCTCTTGACCTACAGCCCGCAAAGAGCAATGAAGCCTGGTCCAATCCCTCATCGCCTAGAGTCTAGCTTCGAGTCATGTTGTCTATGAATCCACATCTTTTGAGTCATCTGACGGCCCTATGCCCGAAGATTGTGAGTCTATAATCAACAATGTATCTTCTCTATGCTTTCAATAAAAGGTTCGACCTTTCTAAATACCCTTTTCATTGCAAATGATGAGTTAACTAAATCACGAACAGTTAATAACAGTTCATCTAACAAAAAAAAATGCAGACACATTAATTGAATGAATGCATTAAACAAACATTTAAGCATGTTGTCAAACGAGAAAAAACCCGGGCCCAAGTTGCCGAGAAGGTTTTAATCATGATAGATTTGGAGAATTGCTGAAGAGCCAAAGAGACGCGAATCGGAAGCCTCTTCACCAGCATTGCATGACAATCAGATCTTCCAATACCTCAAAAATTGGGAAACCGCCTTCATGAACGAGGAAGGTCAACGCAAGGAAGGAGTCAAAGCCAAGAGCATCATGTCCCTAAAATGCCTCGCCTCTCACTCTGTCATCCTTAGAGACATGCTATACAAAAAACGCTACCAGGGACCGCTCCTACGCTGCATCAGCCAGGAAAAGGCAAGTGAGCTCATGAACGAAGTCCACAACGGGGCTTGCGGCCCCCACATGAACGCCAGAGCCCTGCTGCAAATCATTCTTCATATGGGCTACTACTGGATCTCCATGGAGGCAGACTGCATTCACTTTGTCCGAAGCTGCGACAAGTGTCAACGGTTCTCCAACCTCAATCATCTACCTCCTCACGATCTCTACTGCATGACTACGCCCTGGCCCTTCGCCACATGGGGAATCGACGTCATCGAGAAAATCGCTCCGCCAGGTAGCAACGGCCACGAGTTCGTCTTGGTAGCCATCGACTACTTCACAAAATGGGTCGAAGCCAAGTCCTACAAGGTGCTCACCTCCAAGTAAGTCTCACATTTCCTCAAGGAAAACATCATCTGCCGATACAGCATCCCGAACGAGGTCATATCAGACAACGGCTCCCTTTTCAAAGGAGAATGCGACAGACTGCTGGCCGAATTCAAGATCACACGCCACAAGTCTTCTCCCTACCGGCCACAAACAAACGGCGCAGTAGAAGCAGCAAACAAGACCCTCAAACGGATCATCCGAAAAATGACCACTCGAGGACGTGATTGGCCCAAAAAGCTGCCCCTTGCACTTTGGGGCTACCGAACATCAGTCAGAACAGCCACGGGAGAAATTCCATTCGCCCTGACATACGGGATGGAAGCAGTACTACCCGTGGAATTGGAAATTCCCTCACTTCGAGTGTTACTGGAAAACGAAATCAACGAAGTCGAATGGCTCCGAAGCCGACACGACGAACTGGCTCTGCTAGACGAGCGACGACTAAAGGCCATGGAACACGTTCGAGCCTACCAAAGCAGAATGGCTAGAGCTTTCAACAAGAAAGTCAAGTCCCGAGACATCAGAGAAGGCGATCTGGTACTCAAAGAAAAGCCTCCCACTCGAACCAACCCACTGGGAAAATGGGAACCAACGTGGATCGGCCCTTTTGTGGTTCAAAAGATCTTCTCCGGAGGTGCCATGAAGCTAACAGACCTAGACGGCAATCCCTTCATGAATCCAGTCAACGGAAGCAAACTTCGCATATACTTCGCCTGAAGAAGACCAACTGTGCATCTCTTGGAACTCCTTGTAGTGTCGAACTACGCAGATCTGAGCCCTCTAGTCCGGGGGAACGTTGGTAACCTTAATTGGTCCGGTCTAAAAACACACAAAAAAGTCAAAAGTTTGAATGTCAACCAAGACCTCCATCAAACTACACACTTTCCAAAGTGTGCCCCCAACATCACCTTGACCAAGTCAAACGACGGCGGCAACATCAAAGGACATCCAAAGGTCACTCAGCGTCAAAAGACTGACCCAAACAAGAGGTCAAGCAAAGGCTTTCAAAAAAAAAAGAGCTCAAGCAGAAGCTACAAAAAAAAGAGGTCAAGAGCCTGGTGCCAAC
The DNA here is from genome assembly GCA_022495995.1 of Adenophora triphylla var. japonica. Taxonomy (NCBI): domain Eukaryota; kingdom Viridiplantae; phylum Streptophyta; class Magnoliopsida; order Asterales; family Campanulaceae; genus Adenophora; species Adenophora triphylla. Next base: position 359,009 of record JAFEMH010001711.1, on the reverse strand, counting down.
AAACAAGAGGCAAGGAAGCCACGGAAAAGACCGTCAAAACGACTTGTCAAGGGATCATCCAACCTCCCATCCAAACACAAAACCCAAGCAAAAAGGGATTTCCGTCAAGGCCCAGGCTGCTTCAGTCCGCAAATACAACAAAAAGGTCCAAAGCTAGACGCCATCAAGGCTCACAAAAGAAACAAAAGGCGAACAAGAGATCTTGCGTCTCGACAAAGCTTTAAAAGCAAATCACAAATCACAAACGATTACAACATTTCTTGATGAGTTCAAGCACGGTCTACTCTCAAGTTCACAACATGCTAAAAGACAGCTTAATACATTTAACAAATAATGTGTTTGCAATGCAATGAATGGATACCTAGGAGGTCATTCCGCGCCATCTACGCTTGTCCCCTTGCCATTCTTCCCTTTCTTCCCTCGTCCCCGGCGAGTCTTCTTTCACTCCACGCGAGCCAGCTCTGCCTCTCTCAGTCCGAGATTAGGGGTCCTCCCCGTAGAGTCAAACAATCCAGTAGCTCGCAGGGCTTCATTCGCTAGTGCTTCGGCTCGGATCTCCTCCCTGCGAGTCTGTAAAAGAGAACCTCTCTCCGTTAGTCGGTCAACTCTGGTCTCGTAGTCAAACAAAGCGTCTCCCGTAACATCCTGAGGGTTAGACCAAGCTTCGGCACTCTTAAGGCAATAGCTGCGACGGCAATCGAACCTTAGAATCGCTTCACGCTTGCCCCCCAAAACCACTTGGGACTGCCCAACACGCTGCTCGTACCAATCCAGGTACTCGGTGGTCAATACAACACTCTCCTGATGTCGAAGGAGCACCACACGAGGGAAAGCGGAATACTTCCATACCCTCAAAAAATACAAAAGAGCACCTGGAGCTGCCATACAAAGAGGAGCTACCTCCGCAGTGGCAAGGTCATCCTAGCCCAGCAAAGGCTCCTGCCTCATCCCGAACTGTTGGGAAACAAGTGACGGAATGTAGAAGGAGGACCAAGACAAACCAGGAACTCTGACAACATAAGACCCTTCCTGAAAGGCCCTCCTAGTCTCAATCCCCCAGTGCAAAACCCACCAACAGATCCGATGCGTGCCGAGTTGTTCCATCCATCTCTCCCAGGCGGACTGATCCATATCCAATACAAGAGGACGCTGAGCAAATGTCCACGGGCTAAACGAAACCGGAGTCTCACGTATAGCTTAAAGTCTCTCTCGTAACCACAAAGTGATCAAAGCGAGGCTTCCCCCTCTCATAAACCTATCTCCAGTCGCCAGACGATCAATGCCGTGAAGGGTCTCCCCCAGCACCAATGGCACAATATCCTCTCCGGCCCTGCAGTGCCCTACAACATCCAGCAAAGTGCCGTCGCATACCCCAAGGGAGCCAACCATGAAAAGCTTTGCTATCACGCACAAGGCAAATGCATCCCACGAGACGTCACTCTCGTCATCGCTCATAAACCGCTCCAGCAGCGCAGAAATTTCGATATGACCCGAATCAAGAGTCATACCCTGCACTTCTTCCAACAAATTCTGAAGAAAGCATGCAAGCTTCACGCTCACGGCAACACCTCCAATCAAAGGAAGCGAGATGGCCTCCACCTCCGTCCCTCCCATCAAAGCCCGAAAATCCTCAAAAGTGGGCGTCACTTCATTGTTGGAGAAGCTATACACATGCCTCCTAACGTCCCAGAACTTCACGGCAGCCTGCAATAATTCCCAATCAGGAACCAACTCCTTAAGGGACCAAACCGAGCAGAGTCGAAACCTCACCACGAAACCCTGCCTATGGTGCCTCATACGGTGTTGCATCCACATCTTCAGCAGCTCAAGGAAGTTTGCTTGCCGCTCCTTCAAAACCCTCGGCAAAACTCTCGGAACGTACGAAGAATCCATGGCAAAAATGGAGGTTCCTAGAGAAAATGGGGAAGAAAGCTCGAAATGACTGCAAATGGGATGTGGGGAAAGTTCAGACATCCTGAAAACACTTATCCCTTCCCCAAAAGCAAAGATGATCCATAGGGACCTTTTTGCATCTTAGGTGGTTCGTACGGACCTTCTTGCAGCTTGGTCCCACATTTTCAGCACACAGTATAACAGCCAATGTTCCCAGCAAGACCTTGCTCCAAACTGCCCAAATTCTAGCCAAAGCCATTTCCGACAAGCATACACTACCCACAAATGCACTCCCAGCTCACGTGGCATGCACAAATAATAAACTATCAACAATTCCTAGGAAAATCCCCGGGAATCACAAAATACGACATTACATCTTAAAATAAAATACTTTGCTGTGCAAATACAAGTGTTTTATTACAGGTACTGAAATGTCTGTTGCTAAAAAAAAACAAAATGGAAAGAGGGAAAGAAAATGAGCCCTACTCTGACTTATCATCATCAACCTCATCGAATGAGAAGTCAGACATCTCGGCAAACTCGCCAGCCACGCCCTCGTCATCCGAATACTAGACCCCCTCCTGAGGAGAGTACTCGAGGTAATCCGAGGGATCAAACCCGGTGAAAGGATCATAGAAGGGAGGCATCGACGAACCCTTTCCCTGAGCCTCCTGCGCAGGCAAGAACTGGTGAAGAATCGGCGGTCTCTGGGCCCCCGCAGACGTCCCTGCATCCATACTATGCCGCCCCCGAACGGGTCCCTCCTGCTGTGGCCCTGGCTCAGCCCTCGACGAAGGAATGTCCACAGAATGCCTCGAAGGCATCGGCTCGTACGCCGGCACACGCCGCGAAGACCTGCAAGACAGCTTCCCCGCCATCTTCTTCGTAAAAGACCGCATCCCCACAAAACGGCGGGTCAACGTGTCAAAGGATCTCCCCGAGACCTGCATAGGCAAACAGCCAAAGAAACGCTCAGCTAAAGAGATACACTCATACTCAACAAAAAGAGAAAAATACAGAAAAGATGCCAAGATGGCAAAGAGTAAGCACACTCACCGGAGCATCCGGGTTAACCCGATAGGCAGCCGGAGCCTGCTCAGGGACGGGTACCAACACCCTTCGCCTAGACAAATCCCCGTGTACATATGTGAAGTCCGGCCCAGGCACCGAAACATCTGGGGGACGTGGTGGGCCATCCCGCCTCTCCCTCACCAACACCTTTGGCGTCCTCAGCTTCCTCCTGATGAAGGCCCCATACTCCTCGCCATACAAAATAAACTCCTCGGAACTCACGCTGCCCAGGTACCTGTCGTACTCCAGCACGTCCATGTCACGGGGATGCATCATCCCAAAGGGTGGATCCCTCGGAGCCATAGGGGGCACATCTGGACCATGCTGCTAGAAGACCCTCTCCCCCAAGTACATGACATCACAAGTCAGGCCCCGCAACATCTTCCTCTGCTGCGTCACCACGGGACCACCCTCGAGCTCGTCGCCACCATACCGAGCCCAGGGGTACAGCTCAAACTCCGCCGGGCTGTCTCTCTCCAAGAACTCCTGCACATCCCGATAAGTGATGGTGAGCTTCCCCCTGACCGTCCTCCTCCTCCTCAACGGGCGGGCCCAGCCCAGCATAGCAGGATAGGCCCCCATGGCCTCAGCATCCCGATCCCACGGAAAACACCGAAAGATCTCATAAAACCACACCTGCAACAAAAGCAGATAAAGCTCAGGGCAAAAGAAGACGGAGAAATGACAAATTGCTAAATCACAAACAGCAATAAACTCATACCTCCAACGCAAAATTGAAGCATCCCAGGGAACTGGCCATGCCTCGGCTAAACCGGTCCAAGGAATAATAGAGCTCGGCCAAGCCTGCCTCGCCCCAAGCAATCTCACCAACTCTCCCCAAATCCACCAAGCTCTCTAGTAGAGGAAAAGGAGCCGAGGAAGAGTGATTCAAGAATAAAGTCTCGGAAAGAGCGAACCACAAGAAAGAGCGTGCCAGCTGCTCAGCCGTCACCAAGCCGGTGCCCCGGCGATAGGCCCCGATGTTGGCTGTAATCTGTGCCTCTACATCGCCATACAGCATACCCAGGCCCATACGAGGAGAAGGCGCAAAGCCCAGCGCTCCGCCAACATCCCATCGGACATCCTGTCCCGCCATCTCACTGGCCCTCCTTTGAAGGAAAGCCCAGTAATTTCCGTGAAGTTGGTGGGAGTCACCGTCACCTCTCCCCAGCTTAGATGGAAGGTATGCGTGGTGTCCCATTAATACTCAGACAAAGCCAGGAAGATGCTCTTGTTCTTCCTTGTCTTCGCGATCCCGACTAGGTTCTCAACGAACGCGCCCAAACCAGAAGCAAAGACCAGCCTCTTAGGACTCGGTCTACCCTCCCTGGAGATGTCCGACAAATGCTGCCACAGCTCAACTACAGCCTCGAGCGACCCCCGAGACTTCATCTTCTTTGCCTTTCCGGACAAAGGCCCCTCATCCTGCAGGTAAACACAGCAAAGGTACGTCAATTATAGTACTTAATGCAAAATACCAAAAGGAAACAAAAGCATAAAAAGTCCATCCCAACACGGCAAAACATAAAAAGCCCATCCCAACACGGCAAAACATAAAAAGTCCGTCCCAACACGGCAAAACAAAACAAAACAAAAAAAAAAACCCGTCACAAAACACGACACACATTGCACATAATTTTCCCCATGTAGTCCGTCATAAAACACGACACACACTATACAAATTTTCTCAAAAGAGGGATTAGGCCCTACACGACACATTTTCAAAAAAACCGTCATAAAACACGATGCACATTGCACATAAACTTCCCACAGAGTCCGTCACAAAAACACGGCACACACTACATGACACATTTTCCAAAAGTCCGTCCCTACACGGCACACACTTTCAGACAAAACTCATCACAAAAACACGGCACACGTCACACTTTTTACAAAGTCCGTCCCTACACGGCGATTTTTTCACAATGTGCACACAGAAATAGCATAAGGTACAAAACACCAAAGCATGCATTTCAAAGAGAGGCACTTTATTTTCACAAATAAGGGCTAATCTCCAAATTTTTGCACAAAAATCACATACCCACAATTCTTACATGCTCAATTTCAACAATTCATCATGAATTTCACAAAAAAAAAAGCATGGGGCAATAACAAAAGCCCCAAATATGCGAAAAACTAAAACCTAGTTCTAGCATACAACAATTCGAATAAGAATCAAGACAAAATTGATTTTTTACCTCCCCGACGGTCCTATCTCGCATGTTGTGCACCTCCGGATCCGGATACAACACATCCGGATTCCTCGACGAAGGCGTAAAGGAAGTGCAATTCCTTTGAAGGTCCGACCTCCGTTCAATCGCCTCTGGGCCCCTTTGACGACGACCTCTTCTCGCTCTTTCCGCCATAACGAGCAATTCAAGCAAATGCGGAGGATTTACTTAGGAAAGTTTGGTCAAAAACCAATGTTTTCTCTCCTTCTCTCTCTGTTTTTCACGACTGGAAGAGGGAATAATGGGGGATGCCTCGTTGCTGAAGCCGGTCAAAGCCTGGGAAATTAAAATCCCACAAAGGTCAGTACGGACCTCTTTGCAAACAAAGAAGATCCGTACGAACCTCTTTGCATTATTTGGCCAAATTACTCCTTTGCCCTTATAATTTTTGCCCCTGGCTGTCCAAAGGCCTTTTTCAGCAGATTCAATGCAGTTTGGTCCTTAACCCAACAAAACAAACCCCGGCCGTCATCGTAAGTCCGAATTTCGCCCACCAAACAGCAAAACAAACCCCATCCGTCATCGTAAGCCCGAACCTCGCCCACTAAATGGTAAAACAAACACAAAAGGCGCAAACGCCTCCAAACACAAATCCCAAGGCACAAAATGCCTCCAAAACACAAAACGGTGAACCAAACACCGGCCATCAAAGTAAGCCCGAAATCCCCTCCTCAGCGGTCAATACTCAAATGGGAACTCTTGAAAGCCCATACGAGACTACGCGTCCCCAGCAGATGAATATCGGCAGTCATCGTAAGTCCAACCTTTTCCCAGCGGACAAAACACGAGGCAATCACGCCTCTCACAATCAAAACACGAGGCAATCACGCCTCTCACAATCAAAACACGAGGCAATCACGCCTCTCACAATCAAAACACGAGGCAATCATGCCTCTCACAATCAAAACACGAGGCAATCACGCCTCTCACAATAAAAACACGAGGCAATCACGCATCTCAAAATCAAAACACGAGGCAATCATGCCTCTCAAAATCAATCACAAGGCAATCACGCCCCCCAAAACCTTAGTCAGAGGACACAACACATCCTCACGCACGACAAAACCTCAGTCAGAGGACATAACACATCCTCACGCATGACAAAACCTCAGTCAGGAGGACACAACACATCCTCACGCACGACAAAACCTCAGTCAGAGGACACAACACATCCTCACGCACGACACAACCTCAGTCAGAGGACACAACACATCCTCACGCACGACACAACCACAGTCAGAGGACACAACACATCCTCACGCACGACACAACCACAAGTCAGAGGGCATAGCACGTCCTCATCACTATCAGCAGCCCAGAAGGCTTTAAACCACTCGGTCCAAGAGACCGCATAAATCAGCCAAATCACTATCCGCAGCCCGGAAGGCTTTAAACCACTCGGTCCGGGAGACCGCATAAATCAGCCCAATCACTATCCGCAGCCCGGAAGGCTCTAAACCACTCGGTCCGAAAGACCGTATAAACCTCCCAAATCATTATCTCCAGCCCGGAAGGCTTTAAATTACCCGGTTTGAAAAATCGTAAAATTTCCACTCCAGGACACCACCACGTCCTCACAGTCAACCTCAGCGGTCACGACACTTCAGGGCACCACCACGCCCGCATACACTCACAATTTCACGAAGTCGGAACTACGATCAGGCTTGATTCCCGCTAGGGATACGCAGGAATCCTATCACAGGGTCCAGCCAACCGACCTATACGGTCACACAGGACGCCACCACGTCCTCACAACCGACCTATACGGTCACACAGGACGCCACCACGTCCTTACAACTAACCTATAAGGTCACACAGGATGCTACCACATCCTCACAACCGACCTAAACGGTCACCCACAGGACACTGACACGTCCACACACAGAGTCTCAGTTAAAGGACATCACACGTCCTCGTACACGACAACACTCACCCCACACACGAACTACGATCAGGTTTGATTCCCATACGGGATACGTAGGAATCCTATCACAGGGTCCAGCCAACTGACCTAAACAGTCACACAACAGGACACTGCCACGTCCTCATAAACCGACCTACACGGTCACCTCCTCTCTCATGCACGCGATCCAGATCAGGACCCTTATCTTATCGACGACCCAACTTCCTCCGTAAGTGACGTCGTCGAGGGGATTCTGTAAGTACCCCAATCTGGATCACTCTCTTTCAAACGCACGGGAAACACTGCAGACTCACGCAAACGCAGTCTCGAACACCCGTAACCCTCAAAAAACCCTAAAAAACCCTCAAAAACCATCAAAAACCCAAAAAACCACCAACCAAACCAAGGGGGGGGGGGGCTTTTTGGGACAAAAAATCACAAAAGGACTTTTTAGGAATTTTGCAAAATTTGGAAAAGCACAGAAAATCCGTATGGACCTCTTTGCATGCTAGTATGTCCATACGGACCTCTTTGCATCTAGACATAATTATGATAAAATCCTCTTAAAGTCCACATTATTCCCTCAAATCTGGGAAAACTAAATTTTTAGTTTTCATGAAAGGTCCGTACGGACCTTCTTGCACATTTTTGAAAACTATAAATAGAGGGCTCCCCCTCCCTCATTTCATACATCTCCCTCTTCTCCTCTCTCCCTAAGCCTTCAGGCTCCCCTTCTAAGATCCCTCGGGGCACTCTCGGTCCCTTTCGGTTCCTTTCGGGGCCTTTCAAGCTCCCTCGCGGTGCTCCGAAGTTCTACCGAGCGCTCCCGAGACGCTCCCGCACTGCCCCGAGGCACTCTCGAGGTATTCTGAGGCCCCTCGTGGTACTCCGAAGCCTTGCCTGATCTTTCCCGAGGCGTCCCAGCCCTTTCCAAGCCAAACCGACGATCCTGACCCACGCCGGAACTCTGCCCGAACGCAACCGACAATCCCGACGCACGCCGAACCTCTGCCCAAATCCAGTCAACGATCCCTGCGATCCCAACGCACGCCAAAACTCTGCCCAAGTGCACACCTAACAATCCTAAGGCACGCCGAAGCTCTGTCCGCAGACAACCGACACATCCCGAAGCAATCCCGGTCCGTCCCGGAACACTATTCCATCCTTAAACACTATTCCCCAGCGGAAGATAGATACGAACCAACATTGATAAGGCTTCCTTCAGTTACTATTTCAATACATCTCAATACGTAGTGTACAATGTAGATATCTGATACATCATGCATTTTTAAAAAGCACATACACACATACACAACATTTAAAGAAAGAAGGGGTGTCGAAAGACTCGTTTTTACGAGGCGACTTGGGTGAGCTCTAATATTCTAATATTCTCTTCCCGAGGAGTAACCTGACCTCCGAACTCAAAAATCTCATCACACAAAAACAATTTTTAAACTGATGCCTTTTCTCAATGTTTTGAGCTTAATCAAAACGGCGTGGCAACTCTACAAGCAAAAACACAGCGAGACACCTCCACCGACTAACGCAAAACGGAATGCCAGATGCCGGGGCGCAATCGCTGTGCCTCTCGGATCCGGGTAATTTCTCCTACACATATAAGTCTAGATGATATTCATCCAAGGAAAGGATTCCAAGATGAGCATCTTAGACTAGGGAGGGATATTTGCAAGGAAATAAACAAGTGTGGACCATTTAAGATGGTCATCTATGGAAATTGGTTCCAAGATGACCATACTTTAGGTCAAGTAAGCAAGTATGAAACTAGTCATGTAAGGACATGGGGAATAACATAATGAAAATGTGAATCCTTATAGAGAATCATCCATAGAGATGAACTCCATGGAGATTCTCTTGGATCCTAGGACAAAAAGGGGGAAAGGGATGAACAAGTAAATAAACAAACAAAACTACATCATTTATATGTAAAATGTATCCATGAATGAAGGAGATTTGAGTAGGGAGAGTGAGGATTTACCAATGGTTCTTGGGTTAGTATTTAGGGTTTGAGGGATTCAAGGGTGTAAGAGTGATTTTGGAGTGAATTTAAGGTTGTTTTTGTTGTTGGATTTGTGGAAGTTGAGTGTTTAAGGCTGTTTTGAGGAGGAATTTCGGCAGAGTAACAGTAGAAAATATGATTTTTTGGCCTCTTTAAACTGAGGGGGAAGGGCTGTATTTATAGGTTGGCCAGGGTACAATATCATCCGCGTGGATGATATTGGCATGCTGATTTCATCCGCGCAGATGGGATTAGCAGCGTGCCTGGTTTTGCAGAAAGTTGTTTTGGCTACTTCTCCCTTGGTCAAAAAGGGATTTTTTTTCTTGGAAATGATAAATTCCAGCGAGGTCCTTGTCTATTTTCTTATTCCTAAGAGGTCCTTCCTCATTCAAATTGTCTAAATAATGTCTAAAATGACCCTAAATGATTATAAATCATTAAGTTGGACTGACGGAACACTAACGACCCAGATTGGGCACTTACAGTAGCCCCTCGGCGATGATACTTCCAGGGGAAGTGGGGTCGTCGACAAAAGTGAGGATCCCAATCTGGAAAGCTTCTACCTAGATGGGTGAGGAGGTGACCGAAGCGGTCGGATGGCTGGACCCTTTTACCCTTTTAAAGGATTCCTACGTATCCCAGGTTGGAATCAAGCCGGTCGTAGTTCGAATCTTGCGGGGGAAAGGAGTGACCAAGGTGGTCAAATGAATGGACCTCCCCACCGCATTTTCGTTGCCGAAGATGGACTCGACTAACGAGGGTGTTGCCAAAGATGGACTCAACTAACGAGGGTGTTGCCGAAGATAGACTCGACTAACGAAGGTGTTGTCGAAGATAGACTCGACTAACGAAGGTGTTGCCGAAGATAGACTCGACTAACGGAGTTGTTGCCGAAGATAGACTCGACTAACGAAGGTATTGCTGAAGATAGACTCGACTAACGAAGATGTTGCCGAAGATAGACTCGACTAATGAAGGTGTTGCAAAAGATAGACTCAACTAACGAAGGTGTTGTCGAAGATAGACTCGACTAACAAAGGTGTTGCCGAAGATAGACTCGACTAACGAAGGTGTTGCTGAAGATAGACTCGACTAACGAAGATGTTGCCGAAGATAGACTCGACTAACGAAGGTGTTGCCGGAGATAGACTCGACTAACAAGGTGTACTTTATCACCACAGACTCACTTTGTTACTTAGCTGGGGAGAGTTCGGGCTTACAATGACTGTTGGGGTTTATCTGCTGGGGATATATATTCTCTGTATGGGCTTACAATGGTTGCCGAAGAAAAGAATTTGGGCTAATGATGACGGCCGAGAAGGGATTCGGGCTTACGATGATGGCCGAGAAGAAAATTTGGGCTTACGATGATGACCGAGAAGGAAATTCGGAAGGAAATGGACTTCCGTTAAGTTAATTGGACTTACTTTGGAGCTCGAAGTTGGAAATGCGGAAAGAAATTGACTTCTGTTAAGTTAATCGGGCTTACTTTGGAGGTCGAAGTTGGAAATGCGGAAGGAAATGAACTTCCGTTATGAAAATTGGGCTTACTTTGGAGGAAGAAGTTAAAAATGCGGAAGAAAATGGACTTCCGTTAAGAAAATCGGGCTTACTTTGAAGGCCGAAGTTAAAAATGCGGAAGGAAATGGACTTTCGTTAAGTTAATCGGGCTTACTTTGGAGGCCGAAGCTAGAAATGCGGAAGGAAATGGACTTCCCTTAAGAAAATCGGGCTTCCATTGGAGGCCGAAGTTGGAAATGCGAAAGGAAATGGACTTCCGTTAAGAAAATCGGGCTTACTTTGGAGGCCGAAGTTGGAAATGCGAAAGGAAATGGACTTCCGTTAAGAAAATCAGGCTTACTTTGGAGGCCGAAGTTAAAAATGCGGAAGGAAATGGACTTCCGTTAAGTTAATCGGGCTTACTTTGGAGGCCGAAGTTGGAAATACGGAAGGAAATGGACTTCCGTTAAGAAAATCGGGCTTACTTTGGAGGCCGAAGTTGGAAACGCGGAAGAAAATGGACTTCCGTTAAGTTCCATTGAAGAAGTTAACTGCTTTTAAGTTTCTGTTATGCTGGGGATCTGAGTGCAGAAGGCCAGGAATTAAAAGGGCAGAATAGGGGTTTTACCCTACGATTTCATCAGCACAGACAAAACCGGCGTGGTGACAGGTTTGAAAAGCAAAACAGGCCGTACCATTCTTCCTCCTTATTTCAAACGCAGTCTGCCAAGAGAAAGAGAGAGAAAAGAGAGAAAAACCTCCATTGTTGTCCAAAATCTCCACTGAAACCTTCAAATTCGAGGCTATGGAGCAAGGGGAAGGAGCTAATGTAGGCCGCCGTGGTCGGGTGAGTAGAACGGCCACCGAGAGACAGCTTGAGTTGGTGAGGATGAATCGCCATTACACGCTCTCACAATCGATAAACAACGAAGTCTATCCGGATATGTGACAACATTGGTCCACCGATGATGACCTCCACATGGTATGATGCTCAATTTTGTTGACTTCATTGATTTTATCTCAAAATTGGTTCATGCTAGAGTTAGGGCTTAAATGTCAAAATTTTGGGGCTTTTGTTGATTTTGCCCTTGTAATGTGAATATTGACAATGCATGTGTTTAATTGAATGTATGGGTAGCATGAATATGCAATTTGTTTGTGAAAAACATGAGTAATTTGCATAATGTGAAAATAAAGTGGGTACAAATTTACCGAATTTGGGACAGAATCTTGCATGTGAGATTTTTGTGATGGAAACTTGTTTTTATGAATGCATGTGTGATAACATGATGACTGAACGTGAGAAAGAATCCATGCATGCTAGATTTATGAAAATAAAGCGCATGGAGAAAAAACGGAGAAATTTGTGTCCAAAAGTGGGACAGAGTTCGTTTTCCCTTTTAGATTGTATTTGTGCTATGTTTGTGAAGTAGTATGCAATTTGTGCTGTTCATTGACATACTTGTGATGTGCTTACCTGCAGGGGAGAGCGAATGTCATTCAGGACAAGTTGGACAAGCTGAAGACGTGGGGCTCTGTGGAGACGGTGATTAAGCTTTGGGATGCTTTGCCCACAGCCGATAGGGAGGATATAGGAGTCCTCGGCAGCTTGTGGTTGCCTCTAACCTGTACGATTTTATGGAGTGTTTGAGGGGTTTAGTGAGGATGCAGAAGAGCAAGGGACCTTATCTGGCTTTGATTGAGCATTGGTGGGATGTTACCCACAAGTTCCATTTCTTTTAGGGAGAGGCCACCGTGACCCCCACTGACTACGCTGCCATCACTGGCCTGTCCTTCAAGGGCCTCAACTTAGAGTGGCATGGCGGGTATACTGACAAGGAGCTTGTGGATCTGTTGGGGATCGTTCCCAAGCCGAGGAAGGGGATGGACATGAAGTATGCCGTGGTTGATGGGAAGCTGACCGAGAGCATAGCTCGGTATGAGAGAGGGGATCAGACCATCTCCACTGAGCAGGTTGCCTGCTGCTTCTTATGGTTTGCCCTCTCCAGCACCTTATTTGGGCATACTGAGTGGACAGCTGTGTTTGCCTTGCTGGGGTCCTTGCCGGACATCGATAGGATTGATGAGTTTGCCTAGGGAGAGGCAGGTTTGGGAAAGTTGTATTTTGCCCTGGATAGGTACAGCACGAAGGCATCCACCTCACTGGCCTGCTTTCAGTTCCCGTTGGAGGTATAGTGTTTCTCCTGTATTTCTCGTACATATTGTGCATGTATCTTTGTATTGACAGGTTTTCCTTGTTGGGTGCAGGTTTGGGCTCTAGAGATTTTTGGATGTGCTTTGTGGGACCATGTCCCAGGGGAGACTTTTGTGTACCCAACTATGCTTTGGTGGACAAAGGATGCCCGGGTGAAGAGGAACAGCAGGACCAGGAGGAAGGTGAGGTACCAGGACATGGTGCCATTTTTTAGGGCGGAGACGAGCGAGAGGTTTATTTTGTACCCCTGAGGTCGGTTTGAGGTTGATCAGCTGGGCGGAGATGAGCGCTGGACGGATCGGAGGTGGATCCTGTAGGGCCTCACATGTAATGCTTATTATTTGGGGGAGAGGGTGACTGGGCAGCATGGTTTAGGGGTGGCCCCATTGGCACCTGTTGAGCCTCCGAAGGACATGTTGTATCCCCGGGAAGGGACGATGATTTGGAGTTGGTTTAGGACTGGGCGACCTGCCTTGGTGTATGTCACTACTGAGCCTTATCTGGTGTTTATGAGGCGCAGGATGAGGACGCCCCAGGTTCTAGCGAGGGAGGGTGTCTCGGTTGTCAGGCTCCCTCGAGCTGATTTCTCATATGTCCAGGAGGGGGTTAGGATGCGGGCGCAGATACCTCTTCCAGAGGTGACACCACGTGCTTTTCGGCCCCGGCCTGAGGCCCAGGTATGTGATGATCACATTTTGATATTTTAGCTTTTGTACATCTTATGCCCTTGCTTCGACTGTTTCTGATGCTTTCATTTTTTTTCTTGTGCAGTACTCGGCTCGAGTTATCGATCGGCTTTTGCGCCAGGTCATCGGGGCCAAGAGGTTCATCCGCAACCTTGTGATGTGGGGGAATGCTCGGGGCTTCGAGAGGACATCGCAGCTAGTGCCTAGTGCCTCTACGCGAGAGAGGTCCCCTATTCCGGCTAGCGGGCCTATGCCAGGTAGGCGATCCATGGAGACTCCCCGCTCCCAGCTTAGAGAGTCGGTTCCTCCACAGCAGTCAATGGACGTTCCTCTTTCTCCTTACATGGATAGGAGCGTTGAGATCTCTCGGGATCACATCATCTTCGGGATTTCAGCCACAGAGGGATTACGGGACTCCCTTGCAGACCCAGGGGATGTACGGCCAGGGCTCTGACGCCTTCTCTTTCGGCTACGACTTCTTTGCTGACATCGGGGTGCCATATCAAGGTGTGCCTGCTGATCCTAATGACACCTATTCTGACGCCGAACGGGATGACGTAGAGCCGGAGGTGGCCTTTCCAGAGGCAGCTGCTGAGGGACCGAGCACGGCTCAAAGGAGGGTTCAGAGTTGCGGCAAGGCGATCGTTAGGGAGGATGATCCCGGTTCTGATTCGGATAGTGACTCTGACTGATGGTGAGTGCCTGTATTTGTTAGTGCAGGAGGAGAGAGAAAATATATACATTTCATGCACATTATTTCTACTTCTATTTTTTTGGTTGTAATAACTAGATTACTACATTATTGTTTGTTTTGTTTTGTTTTTTTTTTATATTTTGTTAATTATGCGTTGAATGCAAGTTGCATGAGCCCGGTTTTGTGTTTTATATGGGCATGTATGTGATGTTTGTTGGGATTTTGAATGAGAAATGGGAATGGGCAGATTTTTTTGCTATTTGGACTTTTGTGGAATGAAGGCTTCATTGGGGGACATCAGTTTATACTGCTGTCAGAATTTTTCTGCCTGGGTGACAATGTCATCCGCGTGGATGAGTTTGAGGCTGCAACTTCATCCGCGCGGATCAGGTTGGCTTCTGACAAGGTTATTTAATTTTTACCTCAGATCTGGTTTACCTCTTCCCCTTTAATTCAAACACATTCTTCCTCAGTTTCAAACCTTCTGCAGCTCGGAAAAATCACCAAAAATCCATGATTTTTTTTTTCAAATATGAGAAATTCACCCAAATTGCCAAAGGAGATGCAAATGATCTTCTTCAACAAGTTCAAGGAGTGGTCCTGGGAAATCATGCATGGAAACAAGATGTTCTTTGAAGAAAGGTATAAAATCAAATCCTTGTGGTCTCTTAAGGAGCTTATTCGGGATTACGACTTGATGAGAGCTTTCGCCACGTTTTGGGACACACGGAGGCACATCTTTTACTTTTCTTACAACGAGATAGTTCCCACCCTTGAAGATTTTAGGGCTTTACTTGGAGGGCTCGAGGTGGAAGAGGTTGCAATTCCCTTGCCCGGAGGGATGTCTTTTGTCAACAAATTGTCTAACCTTCTTCAAATCTCCCCGGAAGAAGCCCAAGGTATGATTCGTGGACCCGATCATTTTGACATTTTCGATCTCCCGGATAGGTTTAGGAGTTTGGGTATGGTTGGTGATTGTTATTGTGATGCATTTTCCCTTTGTGTGATTGGGTCCTTATTTATGGTCTATTCCTTCGAGATGTGCCACCGGTCTCTGTTGGATGTTGTTGTACACTGCCGATCGGGTCGGAATATTTTTCCCTTGATTTTGGGAGAGACCCTTCATGCTATCGACCGGTTGGCTACCGGGAAGCGATACATGCACGGGGGAAGCCCATTTTTGCTGTCGATGTGGCTGACGGAGAGGCTGGGAGTCCTGAGGGAGGCTCCACATACATTCAGGCCCAGGACTTTTGCCAGGAGGGGGGTTACTATCGAGATTGAGGATCAGGCCTCGTGGGAGCGCTGGATGGCTCAACGCCGTACTCAGGATATTCGATGGTGGGTCCCACATTGGCAGATAAAGACTCGGAGGACACTCTAGGATGGATCTCAGGTAGTCATGCTTCCGGGGCTTTGTCAGTCTACCTTCTATATTCCGGCTCTAGCTCTCCGACATTTCGGGATGGAGCAGATTCCTTTGGAGGGCTGTGATGATATTGCTACCATGGTGGTGATTTCCATTTCTATGGATGACTTATCTGCGTTCTCCTTCTTTTCCCGGGTATGGAGGTATCATGTTATCCCTCCTGTAGTCCTTCTCAGGCGTCCGGAGTGCATTTTTTTAACCACTTGGTACTTGGATTGGTACGAGAGACACATGGGAGAGACTCATGTAGCTCTTATGAGGAGGCGTGAGGCCATTATGGGACCAGAGGATATCCCTGTTTTAGAGTTGAGGAGAGCCGAGGTGAGGGCTAGTCCTTACGACATGAGCGGAGACAACATGTTCGATTATGAGGCGCGAGTGGAACGACAAAGAGACAGGGTTCCTATGGCGCCGCCCAGGAGGCAAGAAATTAGGGACGAAGCCCGGGCGACTAGAGCCCTGATAGATGCCGGTTTGACCCCGTGCCGGAGCTAGGGAGGAGGAGGATGGACATCATTCCCGTGCAGAGGAAGAACACGAGGCACGGTGGGAGAAGACGGAAGAGGAAGGAAGGGGATGCGAGCACTAGTGGCTAAAGCTCTGAGTATCCTCTGATCGTCCTTGCACGCACACTAGTCTTCAGCTAGTTTATTTTATCTTTTAGCTTAGTTGTAAGTTTAAGAGTAGACTGGGCTTCTGTTATCCTCAAATCAAGGTTGCCAACATAGAGTCTGCTTTCAGACTTCTTGTTAGTGTTATGCCCTAGGCCTATGATTGATAGACTTATGTGTTGACATTATTTATTATTATATGAGATGTTTATCTTTTGATTATCATATATGCTTTGTATATTTGTTTATAATAATCTCCGTCCCTAATTATTAAGAGAATAACTAGTATAATTGTCACTGGATAATCATACGATGATTATATGCATAGAGATGCACATTGAAATTATGGGTACTTGTTAGAGAACAAGTGACCGGACATGACCCACATGAGATTTATGTCATGGTCAAATGTCATAATTAAATCTCATAAGGTTACTTCATTTAGTCCCTAGACCTGAGATTATCATGATCTTACATATGATGAAAGTCATGTTTGATTTTAGTCAAACGATATCTTAACACGATATTTATAAAGGCTAATTTTGGCATGATTGAATTCATGATGGGAAGGATGATAAGTCAAGATGGAATTTGTCCCTCGACAGAGAGATGTTTTTGCTTGGGCTCCTCGATGAGTGATAATGATGAAAGTGTATGGCCGTACCCCAATATGATTGGAATTATCATTATACTCAAGAATCGAGAAAGCATTGAACAAATACAAGTTGACGAGGACCATGACTTGTGTTCAATATAACATCGCGAGACAAAGGGAGAAATGGAAGTGTACCGTTGAAAATGTGAACTCTTACGTTACATTATTTGGGTAGACATAATGGCTTGCTAGAGTCCGCTTATGTCTTATGAGGGTCGATATGATCGAACTCATTGCCAACATAATGTAATCCTATTGGGTCACACACAACTAGAATGAATTGATTAAACCATTGGAAGAATGATTGAGAAATTCCTCATCAGCCTTGTTAGGCCATGCGACACAACAGGCCATGTGCTGTGTGTGGTCGTGCGACACAATAAGCCACTGAGGCAGTTTGACAGAATCTTTTCCTAATTTGATTAGGATTCATATTCTATACTAATGTACTATAAATATGAACGTCTGTCAACCCTAAAAAGCTAGCCGAAATTCTCAAAAAAAAATACACAAACATATTCTCAATATTATTCCAAGGGTTTATAGGATCTAGCAATCTTCAAGAAATTGTTCTTGGATTCATTCAAAGGTGTGGATACCGAAAGAGGGTCTCGCTCGTTCATCGATCAAGGCCTAGAGTTCAAGCATGTTGAAGAATGAAGTTTGTGATTCGAAATCACATAATCAAATCGTTCGATAGCTCAAGAACGGAAAGCATTCAAGGTTGGTTACATCTATCTCATAGGTTTTCAAGTTAATTATATAGAACGGATCCTAGGCTTCTTGGGTTTTATGTTTATTTATGCTTAATTCCGCTGCGCATGGACCCGTAAAACCCAACACTTCTCACCAACAAATCTATTAGGAATCAAAATTTGTTTAACTATAATGAATATATGGATTGCATTAGAGTTTTTTGAGACGCAAATATGATTCGATCATCGTATTGGTGACAAAATATGATATTTGTTTATGTTTTAAACCGAACCGTTTCCGGCTGCCTACGTTCCCCTTTTACAAGTGGACTAAGGGGCTCAGGTCTCCATAGTTTGACTCTATGAGTTGTTCATATTTTTTTTAGAGGGGGTAGGAAGAGAGAGGGACAAGAGAAGTGCAACCCTATTTTTTACCTAGGTCGCCCTTTCGGGTTTTCAACCTAGTTGGGTATTTCTCTTTTAGCACTTTCGAGAGGGAAATGACTCGGTCTTCAGGCATAGTATCTACGGAGCTTGTCTCCGTTTACTGGATGCACAAAAGGATTTCCATCTAAGTCTGCGAGCTGCATGGCTCCTCTGGAGAAGATCTTCTGAACTACATAGGGTCCGATCCAAACGGGCTCCCATTTTCCCAGCGGGTTGGTGTGGGTCAGAGGCTTCTCTTTTAGCACGAGTTCGCCTTCTTGGTTGTCCTGATGCTTCACTTTCTTGTCAAAGGCTCTGGCCATTCTTGCTTGGTAAGCCAGGGTGTGTTCCATGGCTTTTAAACGACGTTCGTCTAGTATGGCCAACTCATCGTGGCGACTTTGGAGCCATTCAACTTCGTTGATCTGACTTTCCAACAACACACAGAGTGAGGGGATTTCCAATTCGATTGGGAGCATGGCCTCCATTCCGTAAGTGAGGGCAAATGGCATTTCTCCTGTGGCAGTTCTGACGGATGTTCTGTATCCCCAGAGGGCAAGGTGGAGCTTGTCCGGCCAATCTCTACCTCGGACAGCCATCTTCCTGATGATGTTTTCTAGAGTCTTATTTGCTGCTTCAACGGCACCGTTGGTTTGGGATCGATAAGGGGACGACTTGTGACGAGTTATTTTGAACTCTGCCAATAATCTATCACATTCTCCTTCAAAATGGGAGCCGTTATCAGAAATTACTTCAGCCGGCAACCCGTATCTGCACATGATATACTCCTTGATAAAGAGGGCTACCTTCTTGTAATTAAGGACCTTGTAAGACTTGGCCTCGACCCATTTGGTGAAATAATCTATGGCTACCAGGACGAACTCATGACCATTACTTCCTGGCGGTGTAACTTTGCCGATGACATTGATTCCCCAGGTAACGAAAGGCCAGGGGGTTGTCATGCAGTAGAGATCATGTGGAGGCAAATGTTTGAGATTTGAATAGCGCTGACACTTGTCGCAGCTTCTCACGAACTGGATACAATCCGTCTCCATAGAGATCCAAAAATAACCCATTCTCAGGATGACTTGCATTAAGACTCGAGCATTCATGTGGGGGCCACAGGTACCACCATGTACTTCATTTATTATTCGGCGACCTTTTGTTTGCTGATGCAGCATAAGAGGGGACCCCGGTAGCGCTTCTTGTATAGCCTACCTCCTAAAAGAATGTAGTGGGAAGCCAGTTGCTTTAGGGATATCATGCTTTTTACCTTGATTCCCTCTTTGTACGCCCCGTCTTCATTTTTGAAAGAAGCTTCACCGCTTTTCAAGTACTGGTAGATCTGAGTGTACCACGGGTCGTCTACTGGTTCATCTTTTACTTTAATTTCAAAACAGTAGGCTGGGTTTTCTCTTCTCCCAACCCTGAATGGCTTGACCGATTTTCCTTCGGGAATTTCGACAAGAGAGGCTAGTGTTTCTAGGGCATTTCTGAACCTATTGCGATCTCTAGGAAGATAGTGGAAGCTGACCTCTTTGAATTGGGCCACGATGTCTTCCATGTAGGTGTGATACTTTTACAGACCAGGATCAACTGTCTTCCACTTGTTGGACACTTGGTTGATGATGAGAGCAAAGTCACCGTATACTTCTAATTCCTTGATGTTCCTTTCTAAAGCAGCCTCCAATTCGGCTATTGTAAGTACCCAAATCTGGCTCATGCCTTCCGGTTAAGTTTCCCGACAATTTCCAGGACTTTCCTAAAGTTCAGGGGCAATTCTGGAACTTTCCCAAACCTTCTGAGGGGCGAAGGACTTGTTAGGAATTAAAATTCCACGTAGTCCCTCGCTGGAAAGACCTTCTAGAATGCCACCTTGCATGGTTCTAGAAATAGGCTGAGTCATTAAAGGATAAGACCGCACGGCTTCTTTTGCCAATGGTTAATGCCGCACGGCTTCATTAGGAAGCACAAAACTGCCTATAAATAGAGGCCTCCTCTATTCATTTTGATATACAATTTTTGCACTGTTACTCTGCCAAAGTAAAACCACGAGTTTACAGAAAGCAAAACCCTCTCAAAATCACCTCCCTCCTCTCCAAAATCCCTCCAAAGTCACTCCTGCCTTAGGAAAGCTTCAAGGGAGATAGAGGAACACCACCATTGGTAACCTCTCCTCCTTTTCTCTTTGAAATATACTTGTCATCTTGTTATATTGCTTAATTGCTTTCCATATTGCCATTTATTGCTATTATATGTGATTTATTGCCATAAAGATCAAGTCTTTACTATGTAGATCATCATATCCCCCTTCCCCTTTATCACATAGGATTCATGGAGAATCCATCCCAAGGATGAACAATAAGACCACAAATGGCTTGTTCTAGGGTGGATCCCTCACATGATAATGTGAAAAATGTCATCTTTATCATATAAAAATGTCATCTTTAAATTAAAAAATGTCATCTTTACTTTCATAAATGTCATCCCTTTCCCATAGACCTTGCTTCCAAGGATTGTCCACCTAAATGGTTCTTAAAGGACATAGGAAAGCCATAAAGGTCTCCCCTTTACATTCCTAGTCTTAGTTTTCATAGTGTTCCTTACACTTGTTTGCATAAAAATGTCATCTTTACTTTCAAATGTAACTCCCCCATGTCCCTCATGGTTTGATCACTCTCCAAGGATTGTCTAGTGACCTTCTTAAGGCACAAAAAGGCATAGGATGAGTATAAAGATCCAATCTTTATACCCCTCCCCTTAGTCCCTTTTGGTACTTGAAGCATCTCTTGGGGTGTAGCGGTGTAAAGGTCATATCTTTACATCGTTTCCTCCATATAAAGATGCCATAGTCGGATGTCCCTTTAGAAATGGATGAACCTAAGCCCCACATCTCCGATCATCACTTGAGACGAGCATAAATGTCCCTATCAAGCTCGAATCATCTCAAGATGTAGGATTGATGGGCAAAGGTCCTTCCTTTCTAAAGAGTCTCATTCTTGGACTATAAAAGAGGTGTCCCTATTCCGATCACATATGACCAAAGGTCACTTAATGATGATCGTAAGTCCAAGATGAGCACGGGATCAAGGTCCCGAACATATCAAAATCCAAGGAATCCCGAGCGATAACCAACTCATGGTTTATACGTCCGAAAGACAACTTGGCACATTCCCTCCTTTTTAAATCACACACACACATGAAAGCACAAAAGCAAGCACGAAAGTTGGATCTTGGAAGACTTGCTTCGGCAAGGCTCTTTGGGTGAACGCCAAACGTTCTTCCCAAGGGGTAACTTAACCTCCGGACCCTAATCCTATTTTTTAAAGTTTTGAGGAAATCAAAATGGCGTGGCGACTCCGTTTTTCAATTTAAACCGGATGTCTTCAAACCGATGTGAGGCGGTGACCCCTTACACGAGAAAGCGGTTCAACACAAAAAAATGCCGCAATCTTGGGCACCACATTCACAGTTTGGCAATTCTGCTGGGGAATAAATCAAAAAGCTTTTATTTTTAATAAAAAAAATGATACTCGGTATATAGGTGGAAACCATTAAATTTCCCGTTAACGCCTCCTTACCCGAGTCTGGGATAAAATATGGTCTAACAATGCCACGTACCGGTATCCTTTTGAAAAAAAAAGAAAAAAAGCTTTTGAGTGGGTTAGCCTTCCGCCGCGGATCCAAATTTTGTGCTTGCTTTCCTTTCCTTGTTTTGCATGCATTTTGGTTTTTGGGATTGTGCACATTCTGAATACTGAACAGGAAGCTTTCTGGAGCTGAAAAGGTGCCAAAGTGTTCGGGGAACAACCTGCAAATGAAAAAATTTTGGAACCTGGAAAATTGCTTGATCCAGCCGTACGACTTGATCTTCCCAGATCCTAGCCGGGCGGCTTCTTTGGGCAATTCCACCAGGACACAATCTGAGGCTAATCTGGCAGCTTAGGCAGCTTGGGGCTATTCAGTTCCAAGACAGACCGGGCTCCAGAAAATTTACGTGCTTAATTGTTGCATTTCCCCCATCCCGAGAATCATTCCTTTAAAACACATTTCTGAAAATCTCTGTTTTAACTCAAAAAAGGAACATTTTTAGGAGGTCGCACACTACGCGCACCTATATATCCTATACACTTTGCACCCACGTCCTTTTAACCCAGGGTGGTTGTTTAGCTGCAGTCACGGACAACATTACGATGCTCCCGGGCGCGCACGAAATTATCCCAAACTCCCCATGGCAGCCAGTGTCGACCAATGCACAGTCCGTGTCACACATTTTAAAACCGTGACTCTTGGTTGGTTTTTGGTCTAGACCGTGTCATATAGCCTAATTGCATACCCCCGTAAAGGTCAAACCTTAGCCCATGTCGAGAGTCAAGATCCTTCGCGCAAGCGAAACTCTGCCGAAATTCCGCCAAGGAAAATTGGCAGAATCTAGACTCTGGCATTGACTTTGACTTTGACCTGGATGGGATACGTAAGAGTCAAGCCCAAGTCCTTACCAAAAATCAAAAGATCTTTCTCACAAGCGAAGCTCTGCCGAAATTCCGCCAAGGAAAAATTGGCAAGATCTTGAACCGGCATTGACTTTGACTTTGACTTTGACTCGCGCGACATGTGCAACGAAGCTCAATGTGACACTGCGTCATTTGGTTTTTACCGCCCGACCCATGCTTATTATTTTCTTGGACAATGCCAAAGTCAAAACGTCAATTGCGTAATTGAAACTCTGCCGAAATTCTGTTAAGGCTGAAAGACGAAACTTTCCCGGCATTGCCTTGAATATAATCCGCATCGCTCATGCATTAAAAGTTCATATGACCCACTAGACCCCTAGGAGTATTCTTCTCTCTCGGTCGGTGGGATCCGCGTTCCCTATAGGACCCTCGCCCAGGGCTGTCCACCCTGGGAGGTCGAAATACAGGTGGAAAACGAGGGGCTTATAGACGTAGTGACGGAACCCACTGATCCAGGATCTAGAGTAGTTGCGAAAAAGAAGGGCAACCCCTTTTCCAACCAAATAGAAATAAATAAAAGACACTGTTTTAAGTAAACGTGAAGATTCTTAATTGCATGCTACTTGAGCCTTCAGCCTAAACACCTACCTCCGAGTCTAAACCTCACCTACCTCCAAGTCTAAACCTCACCTACCCCCTAGTCTAAACCTTGCCTATCCCTTTCCCGCATCGAGAAAGAAGTGGGTGAGAATACCGGGTCAGTGACTTTTCAGTGCAGAAATTTCGGGCTCAGATAGTTCGTCAGAATCGTCAGTTTCGTCAGCTCAGAGGTTCAGAATGGCAGATTTGACCGAAAACAGCAGTAGTATGGGTAGTCCGGTGACTAGAAAGGAAGAGCTAACCCTAGCTTTGGAAAACAGTCGTAAGGTCCATGAGTAACAGCAAGTCGTGCTCATCGATGCTCTCCGTCGTCATGGGGTTCAGGTAGTGGTTGAAGCCAATGGTTCTTTGGTCATGGTGGAAGATGAAACCCCAAAAACAGTGATTTTAGCCCCTCCATCCTACAACCAATGCCTTTCTCCTTCGACATATGATCCCCCACCAAGGATTGTTCCCTTTCAGTCCTTTCCAACATCCCAAGCCATCAGGGTTCCAATGTCCTCACCTCCTCAGATAAGACCCAACTTTGTTCACTACCAACAGAGAGCAAATGCTACAGCTACCCCAATCTCTCAGCCCCAACAGCTTTGTATTACCCAGCAGTCTCTTCTAGGTCAACCTGCCCCTGGTGCCTCTCAGGTTTCACCACTGGGTTTGAATCAGTTTATTTTCCCCCCACATCTTGGAATGGGTCAGTGTACCACTTTGCAGCCCCAGTAAGGTTCGGGTCATCATCTTTGAATGGGTCAGTTTACCACTTCGCAGCCCCAGTCATGTTCGGGTCATCATCTTGGAATGGGTCAGTTTGCAGCTTCCCAAGTCCGACAGTTTGACATGACCCCGCAAGCCAATTTGGGTCAGTTCGCTCCTCAGGCTCCATGGTTCAGAGGGGGTCAGCTTGCTTCCGTCAATTCTCAAGGCCCACTTGCCCCTGTAATATTGCAAGCTCACATGGGCCACCAGGATTTTATCACCGCATCCTCCAAGCTCTACCCCGCCCCTCCAGTTGGGAAGTCAGACAAGGTCAAATGCTCCTCATCCAATTCTTCACTCAGCTGTTACGCAAGCTGCTCCTGCTCATCAAGTACAGTATATGCATTGCTCTTCTAGTCACGTTCCTCAGTGTGGTCAAGACACGTTCAGTCCTACTTTTACGATGCCTCGAACCTCATATCTTCAGCAGCCTTTCGGATCAGCGCTCAGTACTCCCTGGTATTCAACTATTACGAGCCATATATCCTCATCTTCGATAGCTGTCAGACCTTATGAGGCCCCTTATAAGTCTCACCACCCCCAATCCTTTGGTCCGTATTCTTATGCTTCAAGTTTGACTTACAAGGAAGGTTATGGTCACGCTTTGAATGCTCAGACTGTCATCTCTCCCACCAGGGTACTTCCTACTGTGGTTTCATATGCTGATGCCAATCTTGTGGCGGGGTCGTGCAGTCCTAGTGCTCCTATTGAATCGTTTGAAGGAATATTGGTAGAACCAATTAAGAAAATACAGGAAAAGCCTAGCAGCGAAAGTGTCGACAATCGCTCGACTCGATCCATCTCACCATACCAATCTCGCGTATCTGACACAAAGGAGTCGAATCTCGATGCTTACATCGATAATTACATTAAAAGGGTTCGTGCACGGGGAAGCACTACTGGTCTGAAAATGTCTCATCGCTATAGACCTTATCCTTCCAACACGGCTGCAACATCCAGTAAAGGAAAGAAGGCATGGTGTACAATCGACGACATCAAAAAGGTACCAATAAATAGTGGTCCTCTAAGACAGCAAGAACATTTTGATGATTTTGGGATACCCATGGGCTCAATTTTCAAGGCTTTAGTAAAGCTAGGCCTCCTGGAGCCTCTCAGAGACTACCATCCAAGGAGCTCAAATACAGTCCTCGACATGAATAAGCATTGCACCTTCCATAGTCATTATGGCCACACGACCAACAACTGCACAACCTTGAAGAGAGCGGTCCAAGGGTTAATCGAAGTGGGCAATCTTGAGCGCCCCAATGGACCAAAATCGACAGACTCTGTTCAGAATGGTGACCAAGTCAATGGCCAAGGTCTGGATCAAAGAGCACTAAGAGTTTATTTCGGAGAAACCACATCCTAAGGATTTGAGCGTACCCTTAAGTAAAGTTTTAAATGGCTTGGTAAAGCAGGGTCTCCTCGAACCCATGAAAAACTATCAGCCCAAGGACCCCAACATCCCTTTGGACACCACTAAGCACTGTGCTTTCCACCAATATCACGGTCATACAACCGACAACTGTATAGCTTTGAGAAAGGCAATTTAGGGGTTAATTAAGGAGGGCAAACTCGAGCACCTCAATGATCTCAACACTGCCAATGATCATTTCCCAAACAACACGAGTGTAAACATGATTGAAATTCAGGATTCAAGCTCTGTGAATTCAACATCCTTTGACATTTCCCTTAGCAAGCTAGATGTTTTAGTCGCAACAAATGTTGAGAATGATTGGTTTGACTGCAACAAGCATGTGACCGTGGCAAAGCCGGATTTAGTAAAATGCTTTGAGCTCCCGCCATCCAATAAGTTCACAACTGATGCCAAGGAGAAAGGGGACGATGATAATTTGGTGGCAGATAAGGCGGCCGTCATGGCCGATAAGCAAGGAGTTCCTGGAACTCACCTAAGGCGGGCGTAATATGTCATAGCTTCATGAGGAATTTACTTCCAATACTGAAGGGTAGAAATGTGGTCCAACAGCGAAGAGTAGCTAGACTAGGGTCTACATATCCTTAAGCAAGATTAAAAGATAAAACAGTCTTTCAGTCAACCTTCATAGGTTCTAGTACTTTTCCCTTTCAATCAAGTCCTCCTCGCACATTGTAGTTGATCTTAAATCTTCTATAAAAGAGTCTTTTTCTTTTCTTGCTAGACTTAAGACATTATTTGCACACCTACATTACATTTAATAAAATGGTTTTATTTTATATGATCACTTGCATTGCTCAACAAATAATCTCTTGAAATAATTAACGCTCTGACTAATCGGTGTGAGAAAGTCAACTAATGCCTTCCCCGTACACTTTCTTTACCTCACAAAAGGTCTCCATCAAGCCATACACTTTCCTTATCTCCCAAAAACCTTCATCAAGCCATACACTTCCCAAATCATGTCCTCACCATGACCTTGACCAAGTCAACGACGGCGGCAACATCAAGGAACAACAAAAGTTCACTCAGCATCGAAATATTGACCACATATCGGCAACAACCTAGGAGCTTGCCTTCGACCTCAAGAATATCTAGAAAATTCAAGCAGGGACTCTCCTTGGCCCTCATATGCAAAAAAAAATAAATAAATAAATAAAAAATAATATATATATATATATATATATATATATATATATATATATATATATATATATATATATATATATATATATATATATATATATATAATAAAAATAATAATAGTGCAAAAAGAGTAATACTAAATTTAGGCTAAAAACCTTGTAAAGGGTTGTCTAGGCAAAAAACAGGGTTGCATGTAAAAGAAAGAAAAAAAATGGTGCAAAAAGAGTAATACCCAGCTAGGCTAAAAACCTTGAAAATGACGGTCTAGGCAAAAAACAGGGTTGCACATATAAAAAAAAATGAAAAAAAATGAGGCTAAGGATCTAGCATCACCAATCAAAAAGCTTGACGGACAAGCAAAATCAAAGCTCAAAGAATAAATGTTGTCGATAACAATGGAGTGGTCAGAGCAAAGGCACAACATATCTTAAGTCCTTAGGTTATTCTCCCCCGATGAAGGACGAAGATCAAGCAACAACGAAATCATTGAAGCAGCTGTCCAAGAATGACTTGGTCAAGGAATCATCCCAAGGTCTATGCCTCATCATCCAACCTTCTCATCCGAGCCTTTCCACTAAAGGAACCACAAATCCCATTTCCCAAGTCCAAGCACAGTTCAGCCGAGACCGAACTACGGCGACCTGAGCTCCTCACAATGAGGGGAACGTAGGCAACCAGAAAATGGTCCGGTCATAAGCACATTCAAATTCCCGAAAATTCGGTCTCATCAGTGGCCTCTTCCATAAGCATATTCAAATTTCCAAGGCCTCTTCCGTTAGAAGTTAACCGGAATCCGTTAACTGGCCCGCTCCAGGTTAACCGGAATCCGTTAAGCTCCCCGTTCTCAAGCCAACAAGAAGTCCCGGAACTGCCCCGTGCATTCCAACGTCGAAGCGTACTCAACACACGTCGTCACACGTAAAAGTACAACTTTTCCTGAAAAACGCACTTTCCGACACTTTCCGGATATTTTCCGGACAGTTATTTAAAAAACGGTCAAAACCGGAAATAATGACACGAAAAACCATGCCCTGGTGAGTCACAGGGGCACGTGGCACGCTTGCCATGCCCCTCCGATCAACATCAATAAGATTTCAGTATGAAAAGACCAAAATACCCCTGGGATGCAGTCCCAGTCCGTCCGGACTCTTTTGCAGGAAAAACCAGAAATCCCAGCAAGTCCCTCCAATTTCAAAATACCACAAAACCCCCTGGAATTCAGGTTTAGTCCGTCCGGACTCTTTTGCAATTTTACCCTATAAATACAGAGGACTGTCAACATTTGAAAAAAAGAAAAACCTTAACCATTTTCCACCATAGCCACGGCATAAACTGGTCTCACCCCCTTTACGAGCCCCGTTTTACCTCGTTTTGCGTGAAAACTCCATATTTCAACCAAATACAAGTCACACCACCTCAAAACACCGTTCCAAACACCTTTTCATATCCCATATACGCCTCCCGAGCCAAAAGAGTCAACCCCTAGCCATAGGTAACACTCTCTCTCCCTAAACACTCGTTCCGTCTCGGTTACGCGCTAGTCGCTACAACCGTTTCGGACGAACGTTGTTGAAATGTAGACGTCACCGTCAACGGGGACCGATATGTTTTAGTCCCTGATCCTCTTCTCTTCCCGTAAGAGAAGTAATCTCGGGTTAAAACGGCGTTCCGGCCCCGTTCCATTACTTTTTATGTCATTTAAAATTCCGGATCGTTTGATCCGTCGAACGTCATTTACTTTACGCAACTTTACAGTCCGAACCATTTGGTTCGTGATAGTCATTTAACGGTCCGGATCGTTTGATCCGTTGAATGCTATTTACTTAACGCACCTTTAAAATTCGGGTAGTTTGATTCCGTTGATACCGTACTTTAAATACTGTCATTTACGAGTCCGAGCCGTTTGGCTCGTGATAGTATTTACTTATCAAAGTCCGAGTCGCAAAATGATTCGTTGATCGCATATCATTTAATGCTTTTTTCCCGTAAAATCGCTAACAATGTAATGCCCGGTTCAAAACCGGAGTTCGACATTCGAACTCTCTTTCAAAAAACGCGCGAAATGACGTTTGACATCCAAACGATCATCTTTAAACTTAAAATCCGACGTTTTACACTCAAAATCATTTAATGCTTTTTTCCCGTAAAATTTCTAACAATGAAATGCCCGGTTCAAAACCGGAGTTCGACATTCAAACTCTCTTTCAAAAACGCGCGAAATGACGTTTGGCATCCAAACGATCATCTTCAAACTCAAAATCCGACGTTTGACATTCAAACACTCTTTTCTTAAAAGTCAACATTTGACACTTAAGTTAAAAGTTCAAAACCAATACTCGTGTCACTTTTTCCTAAAAAAGTCCAAAACCGACGTTTGTCATTCAAACGCTCGCCTTTTAAAAAAGAATCACAAAATCAACTTTTGACATTCAAACCAAGATTAAGCTTGTCATTCAAGCCCCCATTTTCAAAATGCAAACCCACACACACACACGCACACATTTTCGAGAAAGGTAGAAAGACTCGTCATACGAGGCGTTTCGGGTGATCTCAAAATACTCTTCCTGAAACGTAACGTGACCTCCGAACCTAACAATCTCTGGTACTCAAAAAGCCTTATCCTAAGTTTTTTCTACCAATAAAAACAACACCATTTTCACAAAAGCCGTTTTTCAACGTTTGGGCTCAAAATACAAAACCGTGTGGCGACTCCTTTCCTTCCCGAATGCGAGGTCTCAAACACCAACCCCGCGAAAGACAACCGCTTTCGCATCGCGCGAAACCCGGGTAATTTCAGTTGGCGACTCCGCTGGGGACTTGGATACTTTTTTCAAAACTACCATTGTTTTCAAAAAAACCTTCCGTGGATCAAACTTTCGTTTACCCTTCCTCGTTTTTGTGTGCTTGTGTCACATACGTTGGAAGTTTGCGTGATCAGCTAGCCTTAAGTTCACTTTTTTTTTGTCGGTGGAACTCGCTTGCCTTATAGGACCCTCGCTCGGGATTGTCCGTCCCGAGAAGATGATCTACAGGTGAAAAACGAGGGGCTTATAAACGTAGTGACGAGATCCACTGATTAGAGCCTTAGGTTAGTTGCGAAAAAGAAGACACGAACTTTTCCAACCGATTAGGACTCTGAGAAAATGCGTTTTAAGTAAACATTAATCGGTAACTGCACATTGCACTGGTCCGAAACCCTGAGCCAAATACCCTTTCCGAAGCCTAAACCCTGCCTTTCGTTCCCTGCAGCAAGCAGAAAGTGGTTCAGAATTTCGGGCCGCCGCCTCGCCGTAGTCACAAGCATTACGGCGTGGCCGTACAGCTTCTTTGTTCCTTCGGTTCCTCGGCCGTAATATCCGACATGTCTAGCTCACCGAGAAATCGTGACGGACGGACCGCCACCGATAACAGATATGACATTGGAAGAAGCCATCCGGCTTTGTGAAGTTCACAAGAGTGCGGAAAGAGGATCGCTGGTAATTTCATGGTACAACTTCTAAATGAGCGAGGTATAGCGGCTATCCCCGTCGAGACGGTACTTTTGTCCTAGTTGAGGACGACGATTCCCCGAAACCACCCTCCCTCAAACCTTCAACCAGTTCCTCCCCGCCAACTTACGGGATGCCTTTCGAACCAAGGAAATGTACTGACGAAGGCTTCATGTTGCCACCTCTCAAGGCAACCCCGTCATATATGGCCAAGCCGATTACTCCCATCACTCGCATAACCGGCCGCACCGGGACCATCTCAAACAGATGCCAATATCCTCCAATACCCTCCTGGGTTCAACCCATTGCCTATACACGAATCCCAAAACACCGGGGACAAACTCCAATACAGTTCAGAAAAGGCCCCCATATATCCCCATATATCGAGCCTTCCACCTCCAATCACTGCCACTCACGTGGTAGCACCCGGCGCCGAGCCTCAAAGTCCACCACTGGACCCAACCTTAGCCTGGATGGTCGAACAGATGAAAGACCTGAAAGCCAGCATGAGCAGCTCAAAGCAAGAAACGCTCAGATACACATATCCGGGAATGGTCATGCCTCTCCCTGCCAAGTTCAGAATGCCAGAGATGGACCGATTCGAGGAACCAAATGTCCTCAAACACATGTTGACACCTACGTTCTCGGCATGAGAGCGAAAGGAGCAACCCTTCAGCAAATGGCCGATCACTTCCAGCATACGCTCAAGAGTTCAGCGTTACGATGGTTCCTAAGGGTCAAGCCTGCAGATCGCCATACCTGGGATCAGATCAGTACCATCTTTCTAGAGCGGTACAGATCCAACCTAGAGTGGGAAACAAGTCGTGAGGACTTAATCACCACCGAGCAGAAAGCAGATGAAAGCATAAGAGAATTCTACCAGAGGTGGAGTTGGAAACTCTCCGAGATCATGGAGCCACTCTCCAAGGATGAACAGATGCGGATCTTCAAGTCCTGCTTGAGACCGTCCATCAGAACTCTCATCAGCCATCACTTCTTCCCCGATCTCCGAGCCATGGTCAATGCCGGCTCACAGTCCAAGAAGGATCTCAAGGAAAAATTGGCCACAGCACACCCATATAGATACCGATCAGCAGCTGCATTCAATCCCGCATCGGCCCCGTGAAAGGGAAAGATACGTCCGTCAACTACATCCATCACGGCGGCAATCCAGGGGCAAATGTAAACCCAATCCCGCAAAGCAACAACTCCACTTCGAAGCAGCCTGCCGTACACTTCGACAAGTTGGACATGCCGCTGAGTAAGATGCTGGAAGGGTTGATCAAGGAAGGCCTCCTCAAACCCGTTGCCAACTACAAACCTAAGAATCCCGTAGTCAACGCTAACAAGAGCAAGTACTGCACCTTCCATCAGTATCATGGCCATACCACCGACAACTGCGTGGGGTTATGGTACGAAATTCAGAATTTGATAGAGGAAGGAAAATTGGAGCGTCCCCGTGGACCTAATACAGTCGGAAACCCTTTTCCGAACAACAATAGTGTGAATTCCATTGAATGGGTGCCAAAGAAGATTGCCGCAGAGCCAGTTCCTCCGCTTCTTCCAGCGAGGTCCTCATCGAATGTCCACATCAGTCACGATGTTTGTGATTGCTCTGCATGCCTTGAGTACGAGTCCCAAGACATGATCAGGAATGATCCTCCCAGAAAGCAGAAGAAGAAGTCTTCCCTACAGAAACTGAGAGAAAGATATGAAGCTGGAGACACCAGTGTGGGTACACTCGGAGAGCTATCGGGGAAGTTTGATTACTACGTACTCTACTCCAACCAGTCCTCCCTTCCTCCAGGCCACGCAGCCTTTAGTGAGCGCAGGGTGGAAAGCCGAAAAATCCCGCCGACACCCGTGAGTTCAGCCTCGGGACACCTAATACCTCAAATCTTGACAACCTCATCGATCGCCGAAGCCTAACCCCCGCGAGATCGCCCAAGGTTCAATTTGCCCACTGTGGCACGGGCCGGCAAAGGAAAGTCAAAGTCATCTTGGCACTCGCACTCAATCAACGTGCTAACCAAGGGCGGCCACCGCCACAAGCAGCCTCAACACAATCCCGAGGCACCACCAAAAGCTTTACCTCGCAAGAGGAAGACAGGAAATAGATGGCTTGATGACTCTCCTTTTACGGAAAGAGACCAGATCTACGATTCCCGACTGTATGGCAGTATGCTCACCTTCTGTGACGAAGACCTGTCGAGAGATGCCTTAGGGTACAATGAAACTTTGTACATCACTCTCCGGCTTAACACCATATCTCTCCCCGGAGTATTGGTAGAGAAACGTGATCGTCAGCTCAACGTATTCCCTCTCAAAGATGATGCGAGCCCTACGCATCAACGAAGGCCACATGATTCCATCCGCCCGGACTATCACGGCCTACGACAAAGACGTCTCGTCCCATCCCGGGGACGGTAACTCGAGCTGCGGTTCGAAACCCAAATGGTGCCAAAGAAAATTCCACGTGATGGACATTCCGTCCGAATTCACAAATGCTCTATTGGGACGCTTCGTCGCACCACATGAAAGCCATAGCCTCCACTCTCCATCGGCGCTCAAGTTCATTAACCGGCGGGGAGATCTTGAATCATCCGAGGAGACAGGTTTCCTCATAGTGGAACGAAGCCGAGACAATAGCCAGCGTGCCCACACTGTGCACCGGGCTACTCCTCCTTCAAGCCGACCAAGGGACTATCGGGGCAAATCTCATCAGAATCCCTCAGTGTCTGGAGATGCTAACTATGTCAACGTCCTCGAGAAGGCAGACCCTGAAGCAGTCAGGTTCATCAAGTTCAACTGTCATTTCTGAAACTTGGAAGCAGACTGGAAAGAAACCCTGAGCATCGCAATGATTCGGGCACATAAACCCCCTGTCTCCGATCGGAGATTTGTCAGTATCCTTCAATCCTACTCTCTGGCCCCGCCAGGCGAAGAAATCTTCATGATGAAGGTCAACAAGCATCGCCACACTCGTGATGAATGTATGAAAGTCGTATGGGATGTCCTCCATGAGGAATTGCCCGCCGAGCCCCTCTTCTCAAGCGAAGGGCATGATGTGTTTCTAGGAGCTCCAGCATTGCGGCAGGACGCGAGGCGTCCTTATGTCTTGGTTGAGCCATCAGACGACAACGAATTAGGACTCTTCGGATTCGAGGACGTGGCAGACCCGCGGGAAGATCCCTATATAGATATGCTCAGTTTCGAGGACGGCACCAGTTCTGATGATGTCACCTACGATGAGGGCTCCAATACCATGGAAATTGTCAAGCTCAACATCGCGTACAGGCGGTTATCCGGCGAATGGAAACAACTGGTTGACACGACAAAGAACCCCTCTGATCAAGTGACCGACGACGACTTCGTCAACATTATCTTTTCCAGATATCCCGATGATACCAAGGGATCCAAATTCTTATTATCGATTTACGCAATGCCAAAGATTACCCTCGACGATCGCTCGCATGGTAAACGAGGCCCTGGCCAAGCAAGCTCAGAGCTCATCATCACTTCCGACTACCGGCCCCTCAGCTGGGCAACCGGCCCATCTGCGTCAGTGGGCCAAGCTTTCTGACCACAAGCGCCGCAAAGGCCAAGGGCATCAGCAAAGGAGACAAAGCTCCTCACCCTGCCACAAATCAGATCAACCTTGGGAATGCTTCCAGTAGCTACCCTGAGAACATCTGTAAAAGTCTTCCCCACAAGACAGATCTGGCTTCCGAAGAAAGGAATGATCACCTCAGCATCAACATGCTTAAGTTCGATCCTGCTCCCAGTCATCACGGCCACAGATTCGGTGCATCACAAAGAAACTCGCTAGCCTCGATAGACTTAGCGATCCAGCGAGATCACGAGACTATCAACATCGCAGAATTCAATACCCTCGTGGGTTCAATCAAGCAGATATGGGCAAACTTCTTGGTAACCGAGATCAAGGAAGGCCACATGGAATGTCCCAGCCCGACTATCTTTCGTCAATATAATCCAAGTGTTTTCGCCATTCGGGGATTTGGATGTGATTACAGTTCTAGACACTAGTCAGACGGTGCGCACCTACGGAGACTGTTTAGCTCTCGCAAGGAAAGCCCTCATGGAACTAGCCGCTCAAGAGAACCGTCTCTGGGACGAAAACCTAGCTCAGAGGACTCACAGGGACCAAGCCCTTAAAGTGTCACAAGCAGCTTCAGACAGAAAGCTAGAGGCCACTCTAGACCAGTTCGACCTCAAGGGTTTTGCTCATGGCAACTTCCTGGACTACCGTCTTTTCTCATTAAACCCCCTCTGGAAAAGGAGGGCGGTCAACGGTCCCGACGACCTAGGAGATGGAATGACACAGCACAAGGAGTACCTAGCCAAACAACATGAAGAGTACCAGCGCTTACCTCCCCGAGGAAAGCAAGTTCTCTGTGAAAGCGACGACGAAGACGAAGAAACCATTCTCTTCCAAGCCGATCATGAGGTCAACAGAACCGGAATCCCAAGGGTCCTGGGAGGATGGGGACAGATCATTTCTGCTCTCAAACTAAAAGGCTAACTGAGGGAGGAAGGTCTATTCAAAAAGAAAAGAAAGATGGAAATACATCTCCAGCAACTACTCAGGGAGATTCCACAAACTGCGGCATTCGTTTACAAAAACGATCAACTGGGACAGCAGCCAGTTACATGGGCAGATGTTCGGGAAGCCGTGTACTCACCTTCTGACATACCCGCTACTCAGATAAAGCAGAAGGGAAAGCTCTCCCCGATGGAAGTTTATCTAGACTGCCGCATATAGTTCAAGGAAGCGTTGGCTATTCTCACATGGGAAGAAACACAGGCACTAACTCTCGACGTAGGCTCTACTGCAAGAAAGTTGATCTGGGCCAAGAGTGGAGGAAAATTAGCAAACCATGACTATCGCCTAACCCAACTCCAGAATGCCCTGATCATGCTCAGCAAGAAGGAAAGAGGTGCGATATACCGTGAAGAGATCAAAGAGACCGTTCGCATGAACCGAGAACTCTCTAACCTCCCCCGGAGGGTCAGCAACCCACAGTTCAGTTCTGGCATCCACTGTTGCGCACTGACATTCGAGCAGTTGCAACAAACCATAAACTCCCTCCCCATGGAGGCACCCAAACCAGTATCCTGGGACAGAATCCGAAAAGCTGCCGAAGCACCCGGGAATGCATCTACAGACAACGAATTAAGGGAATACATATGGCCCTATGCTTCAAGGAATCCTCCTCTGACTATGGCTCAGCTCAGAGTGACCTGTTCGAAGGGACCAAGCGATGTCGGCGTGCGACCCGATCGGGTCAAATCCATGCATTACCACCCAAGGCCACTAAAAAGCCAGCGGAGCCAGAACCGCAACCCGGCCTGCCCGAAGACACAAGTTCCGTGAAGGAGGACCCGATCCTCACTCAGCTCAAGTAAACCCAGGCAAACATTTCCCTGTGGTCCATGCTCACATCTTCATATCCTCACAAGCTCAAGCTAGAGGAAAGTTTGGCCCGCACCATGGTCCCCGTGGATGCAACCCCAGACGAAGTAATTCAGATGATCGGCAACATCCACTACGGCAACATCATCACCTTCACAGATTTGGACCTGCCAAAATTTGGGGCTGATCACAATGAGCCGCTCTACATCACAGTCCAGCTGGACGAGCGTCGCCTTCCCCGTGTGTTGGTAGACGGAGGTTCCAGAATGAATGTCTTGCCCGCCAAGATGATGGACCTGCTTGACATCAAGCCCACAGATCTGAAGCATTCAGTCCACACTGTCAAGGCCTATGACTCCACTTCTCGTACAGTTCTCGGGGTTGCTACTCTAAATATCTGGTTCGGCAAGCGGATGATCCCCACAAAATTCCAAGTATTGGACATTCCTATCACTTTCACGTCCATCTTGGGCGACCCTAGCTGCATCAAATAAAAGACGTGGCATCCACCTTTCACTAATGTATCAAGTTCATGCAAGGCAACGAGCTAACCACCGTCTACGGCGACAGCGTCACCACCGAGGGGACCCGGCACCAACGGCATTCTAGTGTTAGAAATCAAGCATGATGACAATATGGCATTAACTGGATTCACTTTGGAGACCTCCAAGATCCAAATATGCAACGTGGACCTTCCACTATTTCAAGACAAAATCCCTCCCGCCATGAAGATGATGAAACTCATGAACTTCATCCCAGGACTGGGGCTCGGCAAAAGGTTACAAGGCCAACACCAAGTCATCGAAGTCAAGGACCATACCATGCTCCAGGGGCTCGGTTATGTGCCAACACCAGCTAATATCAAAGAAAACAAAAGGCTCACCCGCACCAAGGCAGCAGCCCGCAAAAGGGGAACCTCCAACGGTACACCCAACCTCCGACCTTACAGTTTCAACCTCGCTCATTACTTCATCGAGGAACCAGGCGGGCGAGGGACCGACAAGGGAACCAGCGGGCGAGGGAACCGAGGGGCCAAACCGGCAGCGGGCCCGAGGAACCGGCAATAAACCGAGCGAAGCGAGGGGACCGAAAGTGGAACTGATGAAGATGAGAAAGAAGCAGGGAAAGTCAGCATAGAGACTACAGAAAGGATGGAAAAGCTAGCAAGGGACCTTAAGCATTTTAGAGGACTCAAGGCTAATTCGATAAGGGGAGTGTTCCTCGACATCACAGCTCTACCTGGACCAATTGCCACCACAGTCCAGCATGAGTACGCATTCAAAGGAATCCCAGACTTGGAAGAGAAACTCGAGACACTCTTCATGGGAAATAGACTGTTCGGGTCAGCCGCCGAGGCCACATTCAAGACAGAAATCCCAAAGAAGAAGAAACCAGAATTCATAGAAGACGCTCTCAGTGGACCCGCACTACAGAGTCTTTTTGAATAAGTCATGGAGGTGGTAAACCTGATAGACCTGGGCTCCAAAAACAGTATGATCGTCGGGACAGCAGAAGCCAAGCCTCTCAACCCACGAACCCTCATCAAGCATCCAACAATGCCACTAAAAAACTGGGTAACTTTCACCAGACCGAGGGCAAGCCAGACAGAAATGGAAGACAAGCTGGGCCTGCACCCACATCTCCCTAAACCCAATCTCGAACCCTCTGAGTCAGTCCTTGTTAAATTCCAGTCCTCTGAGTCGTCCAACGACCTTACGCCGGAAGACTATGATAGTGTAGCCAACAATGTATATCCGTTCGCATCTAATGAAAAGTCTGACCTTTCGGAGTATCCCCTCATTGCCACTTTAACATCTGATAAGTTAACAAACAACTTAAAAGACGTTAATAATGACTCACTTGATAAAGAAACAAACACATTAAATGAACAATATATTAAAGAAGTTCTCAAGCGTGTAGTAGACTAAGAGGACAATCGGGCCCAAGCTGCCGAAGAGGTTATGACTAAAGTGAACCTGGGTCAGTGCAAGAGCCTAAAGAAACACAAGTGGGCAGGTTCTTCGCTGGTGCAGGAAAAGAAGCCTTGATAAATCTCCTCAAAGAATATGTTGACGTGTTCGCTGGTCATATCGGGACATGCCGGGACTCGATCCCTCAATCGTGGAGCACGAATTCCTCTGGATCCAGAATCCAAGCCTGTCAAACAGAAATTGCGCAAGATCAAGTCAGAGTGGTCCTTGCAAGTGAAAGAAGAAATTGAGAAAATGATTCGCGTCGGCTTCATCAGAGTGATTGAGTACCCGACCTAGCTCTCCAACATCGTAACGATCACCAAGGCCAATGGAAAGGTCAGATGCTGTGTGGATTTCCGAGATCTCAACAAGGCTATCCCTAAACATGATTTCCCACTGCCCAACATCGACATGCTAGTCGACACCATGGCAAATTTTGAAGTAAAGTCCTTCGTAGATGGGTTTGCCGGATACAATAAGATCAAAATGTCCGAGGAAGATCAAGCCAAGACTGCTTTCACCACTCCATGGGGGACATACCGCTACACGGTCATGCCGTTCGGCTTAAAGAACGCTGGGGCTACTTACCAGCGGGCTGCAACAGCCCTCTTCCATGACATGATTCATAAGGAAATCGAAGTGTATGTCGACGACATGATCATCCACTCCCGGAGGATCGGACATGCGGCACATGATAGATTTGAGAAAGTTCTTCAACAGACTCGAAAGCACTCCATGAGATTGAACCTGCAAAGTGCACCTTCGGCGTCAAGCGAGGCAAAATCTTGGGGTACATGGTTACAGAAAGAGGTATCGAAGCCGATCCCAAGAAAAT
Source organism: Adenophora triphylla var. japonica (assembly GCA_022495995.1). Taxonomy (NCBI): domain Eukaryota; kingdom Viridiplantae; phylum Streptophyta; class Magnoliopsida; order Asterales; family Campanulaceae; genus Adenophora; species Adenophora triphylla. The sequence continues at coordinate 320,805 of JAFEMH010001711.1, read as the reverse complement.
CAAGGCCATCATCGACATGAAGCCGCCTCGGACTTGACGAAGTGAAAAGTTTTATGGGAAGACTTGATTACATCGGTCGCTTCATCAACCGGTTGACATCTCTCGCGAGCCAATGTTCAAGGCGATGAAGAAGAATGCCGACATCAAATGGGACTCCGAGTGCCAGAAAGCCTTCGAGAAAATCAAGACATACTTGGTGAATCCCCCAATCCTGTGCCCGCCACATGAAGACAAGCCACTCCTCCTGTACCTGACAGTGACAGACACGTCAATCGGAGCAATGTTGGCACAAGAACAGAAAGATTCCAAAGTTGAGCATGCAATCTACTTCGTAAGCCGAAAGCTTCAAGGAAGTGAACTCAGCTACTCAGCATTAGAGAAAACTTGTACCGCCTTGGTATGGGTAGTCGAGAAACAGAAACACTACATGCGGTCACATTCGGTGCTCTGGTCTCCAAGATGGACCCCGTCCGATATCTCTTCGACAAGCCATCCCTGTCAATGAGACTAGCCAAGTGGTCATTCTTCCTGGCTGAGTTTGACATCAAGTACATGGTCAGAAAATCAACAAAGGGCAGAGTAATGGCTAATCAGCTGGCAGACTTTCCAAGCAGTGAACTCAAGGGTCCTGATCCGCAGTTTCCAGATGACAGAATCTTTTCACTCGACAGCGCAAACCGCTGGCAACTCTTCTTCGACGGGGCAGCCAACAAGAAGGGAAATGGTATTGGAATGCTTTTGGTCGATCCTAAGGACGAGCACACTCCCATAGCCATCAAACGGAATTTTGAAACAACCAACAATGCAGCAGAGTATGAAGCTTGTGCAGCCGGCCTAGAAGCCACTCTCGAGTGCAACATCTCAGAACTGGAAGTGTACAGAGACTCAGCATTGATCATCAATCAAGTGTCAAACAAATGGAAGATGATAGATTCTGGCCTCCAGAAGTACCACATGTACATGGAGGAGCTCATTGCTCAGTTCAAGGACATCTCTTTCCATTATTTGCCAAGAGACAGGAACCGCTTCGCAGATGCCCTGGCTACCCTCGCATCTCTTGTCAAAATTCCCGAAGGAAAATCAGTAAAACCCCTCAGAATAGGCAGACGGGAAACATCCGCTTATTGCTGTGAGATCGAAGTTAAAAATGAACCGATTGACGAACCCTGGTACAATCAAATCTACCAGTACCTCCAAAATGGAGAAGCTTCCTTCACAAGTGAAGATGGAAAATAGAAAGAAGGGATCAAAGCCAAAAACATGATGGCACTAAAATGCCTGGCATCCCATTTCGTCATTCTGGGGGGTATGTTGTACAAAAAGCGCCACCAAGGACCACTCCTTCGGTGTGTAAACAAAGAAAAAGCCAGCGAGCTAATGAACGAAGTTCACAACGGAACCTGTGGTCCGTACATGAATGCCAGAGCATTGACACAGATCATCCTCCGTATGGGATACTATTGGGTATCAATGGAAACAGACTGCATCCAGTTCGTCAGAAGCTGCGACAAATGTCAACGGTTCTCCAACCTCAATCACATCCCTCCTCACGAACTCTATTGCATGACTACACCATGGCCTTTTGCCACATGGGGAATCGACGTCATCGGCAAAATCACTCCGCCAGGGAGCAATGGTCACGAGTTCATATTAGTCGCAGTCGACTACTTCACCAAGTGGGTAGAAGCCAGATCATACAAGGTACTGAATTCTAAAAAGGTGGCCGAGTTCATCAAAGAGAACATCATGTGCAGATACGGAGTGCCCAACGAGATCATATACGACAATGGGACCCACTTAGAAGGAGATTGTGACCAACTGTGACCGAGTTCAAAGTTACACGCCACAAGCCTTCTCCCTACAGACCACAAACTAATGGTGCAGTAGAGGCAGCAAACAAGACTCTCACAATGATAATCAGAAAAATGATCGTCAGAGGTCAGGATTGGCCTGAGAAGCTACATCTAGCCCTCTGGGGATACAGAACATCAGTCAGAACCGGCACAGGGGAGACTCCTTTTGCACTTACAAATGGAATAGAAGCAATGTTACCCGTGGAATTGGAAATTCCATCCCTCCGAGTCCTCTTGGAAAACGGGATCAATGAAGTCAAATGGCTTCAGAGCCGTCACGACGAACTTGCTCTACTCGACGAGCGCAGATTGAAAGCCATGGAGCACACTCGTGCCTACCAAGGCAGAATGGCCTGAGCCTTTGATAAGAAAGTCAAGATCCGAGACATCAGAGAAGGCGACTTGGTGCTAAAGGAAAAGCCTCCTACGCAGACCAATCCCCTCGGAAAGTGGAATCCTACCTGGATAGGTCCGTTCGTGGTACAAAGAATCTTCTCCGGAGGAGCCATGAAGTTAGCAGATTTGGACGGGAACCCTTTCGTTAACCCCATGAACGGAAGCAAGCTCCACAGATACTTCATTTGAGGAAGAGCACGAGCCAACTCTCCTTCCCCATACACTACCCCTCAGTAAAATTAAAGTGCTATAAGAGTAATACCCAATTGGATACATTCCCGATAATGATCCAGGTAAAAAAACAGGGTCGCACTTCTTTTGTCTTTGTTTTTCTCAAAAAAATCACCTAAAGTGTCAAACTACGGTGACATGAGCCCCTTAGTCCAATTGTAAGAGGGGAACGTAGGCAGCCATCATTGGTTCGGTCTCAAAAAAAAATAAAAAAAAATAATAAGCATCAATCGCTTGTGTTTCGAAAAACTCTTAAAATTTAACCTACAAATTCATAACGGTTAAAACAATCTTTGATGAGTTCAAGCACGGTCAACTCTTGACTCGCTACACGCTAGCAAAACTACAATAAAACATTAATCAATTAATGTGTCTGCAATGACAGTGGGTGGATACTCCGGACAGCAAGGTCAACCTAGTCCCCTGTACTTGGTCCTTCATCCTTCTTTCCCTTCCCTTTTCCGTGGCGAGAATTCTTCACCTTCACAGGGAATATTCCCGTAGTCCTTCTAGCTGGCTCAGGGACCCTTCCTGATGTCTCGATCAAGCCGGCAGCTGCCAATGCAGCCCTTTCTCTAGCTCTATCTTGAGCTGCCTCTCTTCGAGTCATCATGACCGTGCTTTGATCGGCCGCCCGACTAGCATTGGCCTCATAATCAGCCATGTCATCCCCAGTACGATTCTGAGGGTTAGCCATCGCTTTGGCTCTCCTCAAAGTTTAGCCGTCAGGGTAATCAAGACCCAACAGCTCCCTCTGTCTCCACAAAATGGCCATCTGTGTCTCCCCCATACACTGTTCGTACCAGTTCAAATACTGCATATACAGAACAATGCCCCCTCTCCGGTGAAAGAGAACCCTGGCAGGAAAGGACGTGTATTGCCACAGCCGCGTGAGAAGCAATAGCGTCGAAGGATCTTCCATCAGAAGAGGCCCCACCTCGAAGGTAGCAGCATGTCCCGAACCCGTCAGTGGCACCTGCTCCAGCCCGTACTATCACAGCACCAAGGATGGAATGTAGAAAGCAGTCTGGGACAACCCCGGTACTCTGATAACCAGAAGACCCTCCTGAGCGGTCCGACAAGTTTATAGCTTCCAATGAGGAACCCACCATCGCAAGTGATGCGTGCGGAGTCTGGCCATCCAAAGCTCCAGTTCAGCCTGATCGCCTCCTATCACCAGAGGACGTCGAGAAAAGGACCAAGGGTCACAAGATACTGGCACCTCGGGCATCATCTGCAATCGCTCCATCAACCACATAGTGAGCATAGCGGGACTCCCTCCCCACATGTATCGGCTGCCGGTCGCCATCCGACCTATGCCCAGGAACGTCTCGCCCAGGATCAAAGGCACGATGTCTCCCCCATTCCGGCACTGCCTCACCAGGTCCAGTACACTGTGATGGCACACACCCAGGGACGTAAATGTGAACAAAGTAGCAATCGTGCAGAAAGTAAATGCGTCCCACGCGAAAATGCTCCCCTCGACACCGACAAATTTATCGGGCAGCCCCAAAATGTCTACATAGTCTGTGTTCAGTATTAGCATCCCGTATGCTTCTTCAGCTGAGATACCAAGCAAAGACACCAACTTCTCAACGGTGGCCATGCCACCCATCAAAGGAAGAACTAGCTGTTCCGTCTCAGGTCCTCCTAATGTGGCCCGGAAATCTTCAAACGTGGGCGTAATCTCGTTGTACGAAAAACTGTACACGTGACTCCGTACGTCCCAAAAATGAGCCACAACTCTCAAAAGATCCCAATCCGACATGAGCTCCTTCAAAGCCCAAACCGATTTCATCCCGTAACAACCTTCAAAAAAACCCTTGCTTTGCCTCGTGTGGTGCCGTACCCACGACTGGAAATTGTCCAAGTATCGCTCTTGCATCTGAGACGATAGCCTAGGAAATGGAGCCATGAGAAGAGCAAAGAAAACCTTCAAGAATTTAAGAGAGAAATTCAGTGTTGATCAGAAGCAAACGTGCTATTTTCACAATTGCAAAAACTGAACTGCAATTTAAAACAATCTGGAAATTGAATCCCAGTCCGACTGGACTGTTTTTCAAGATTTGGGTCAACTCTGCACTACCGCTTCTCAATTTGGAAACATTTCCAAACCATATCCTGTTCAAGCCTTATTTAAACTACGTGCACCCATGGTTTAAATCAACCACTGCCAACAGCACTTCTGCCCGGGCTCGTGCAACAGTGCAATTAATTAAATAACAGTGCATATAGACATAAATTTTGACCAGTTCGAATTTTTGTGCATGTTTCATTTTTATTTATTTTTGATCAACCTACTTGCTTATTTGCCAAAAATAAAAGAAGGTAATCACTAAATAAATGTGCAAAATACAAGGTTCCGCCTCAAAGGCCCTTTCAAGTACAAGTCAAATTGTTTGGACAATACACACATTTTGTCTAAAAATAAATCAAGAAAGAGGACTACTCAGAGTCCTGCTCGTCATCCGAGCACTCGAAATACTGCCCCGCAGCAGCCGGATCCACCGAGGACAGGTAATCTCCAAATTCCTCCAGGCGGGAATACGAGAAAGGCCGCCTCCGTGCATGTGTCCCCGAGGACTCTCCCTGTTCGTGCCCCGAGAACGAAGAGTGACGAGCTCCGAACCCCGCCGTCTCACCGGAGAACTGGCCGAACCCCTGCGTAAAGTCTGCCCCACCAGCCGTGGAGGCAGACGAGTCTCTCACTGCAGACGGCCTAGATGGCATCGGCTCATGCACAGCCGCACTCCTTCGGGAATTACACCGCAGGAACTCCACGAGTCTCCTGGCATAGTTGGCCCACCCATCCAAATGTCTCACGGCCTGGTTGTACGTACGGCCAGACACCTGCAAATCAGGAAAGCCGTCAAAAGACAAACAGACAGCACAGATGCAACATTTGCAGAATGCTACTATCAAGTACAGAAAATCAAAACACTCACCGAAGCATTGGGATCCACTCTGTATCAAGGACTCATCTCCTCCGAAATAGGGATCAACAATCGCCTACGAGAACCATTAAGCCCCTCATACGCCAGTCGAGCGCGAGGGAGCGGGTAGTCACGGGGATATGCAAAGCCCTCGCCCTCCCTGTACAGCACCTGCGGACTCCTCAGCCTCGTCCTCAGGAAGATGTCATAGTCGGCACCCTCTATGATAAACTCGATATAGAACACGCCCTGTCTGTACCGCTCCAGATCCTCCATTGGTATCAGCAAAGGATACTGCATGTGTGGAGGCGGGTCCATCGAAACCATAGGAAGGGACCCCGGACCATGCTGATAGGTCACCCTCTCCCCCAAGTACATCGCGTCACAATGAAGCCCCACCAGCAGCTTCCGCCGACGTGTGACCTCCCTAGCAGCCTGGACCACAAAAACATTAATCCGGTTCCACCAAGTCAGCTGGATCCGCTCGAAAAACTCTCGGCTCATGGCCAGAGATACATCCTCGTAAGTCAGCCGAGTACCCTCCCTCGACGTTGTTGGCTTCTTCGCCGCCTTCTGCCAAATCAATATGGCAGGGAACAAGGACTCATACTCCTCCTTGGTCTCCCACCTCTGCGGGTGGAACACCTCCAAAAACCACACCTGTCAAGCACATGGAAAGTTATGTCAGCTACAGAGCAGATACATACGAGTACAAAATGAGACAAGGAAGAGAAAAAGATGGGAACTTACATCCAAAGCGAACACAAAGCAGCATAAGGTGTTCTCCTCTCCCCGCGAGAACCTATCCTAATAATGGTAGAGCTCGGCCAGTCCAGCCTCCCCCCATGCAAACCCTCTCACGGCATCCAGATCAGTCAGCGAGCCAAGCAGAGGGAAGTGACATGACGTGTGTCGAAGTAGGAAACAGGTAGCAGACAAAGCAAACCATAAGAATCCTCGAGCCAAGTGCTCTGCGGTCATCCACAAAGATCCCTCCAAATAAGCATCAATACCCCTCCTCAGTTGAGCCTCCATCGGCCCGTACCGAATACCCAAGCCCCTGGCATCGATAATATCAAAACCCAGCAGCTCTGACAACTACCCCGGGGTGTAGCCATCCACTCACACCAGTGTGTTGCCCCAGAATGGCAACCCCGTAATCGCCGCAAAGTCAGTAGGAGTCACAGTTGCCTCCCCCTACCTAAAGTGAAAAGTGTGGGTCGTGTCCCACCAGTACACACTCAGAGTGACGTGCAAGGCCCTCGCCCTCTACATCGAAGCCACCGCGGCTACTGTGCTGATAAACCCAGCCAAATCGGAGTCAACCAAAGACTGTTGTGGACTCCTCTATCTGTCCCGAGCCACGTCTGGGAGCATCTCCCACAGCGCTCTAACTACCTCAAAGGATCCCCTGCTCTTCAAGTTGCGAACGTTAACCGGACCTCGCCCCTACAGGTGAACACGACAAAAATATGTTAATACAGGAACGACATCTACCAGAATGCACAAACGCATATCGAAATAATGAAACACAGATATGGTTCATTTTCCTAAAATACTTCCATCCCGGTTGGAATATTAACGGTTCAATTTCAAAAACCCGTGCAGGTACGGTTCATTTTCCTAAAATATGTCCACCCCAGTTGGAGTATTAACGGTCCAAAATCCCTAAAAGGTCAAAACATTTCGAAAACTCCGTCGAATTTGGAACTTTCAAAACATTTCAAAAAATTCGTTGAATTCGAAACTTTCAAAACATTTCGAAAACTCCGTCGAATTTGGAACTTTCAAAACCTTTCGAAAAATCCGTCGAATTTGGAACTTTCAAAACATCTCGAAAACTCTGTCGAATTCGAAACTTTCAAAACATTTCGAACATTTCGAAAAATTAATCCGTCCCGAATTAAACTTACTTTAATTTCGAAAAACACCCCTAGACATGGAATTTTGCAACCAAATTTTTTATGTTATCTACCCATGATGTCAATTGAACTAAACTCTAGTCAATTTCGACAAAGGCACATAGCAAAGTCAAAAGCCCCAATTCGGGCACCAAGAACCATAACTCATTTCTAATCAAATTTCTAAAATTTAAAGAATGCACATTCTGAAAATTAACGGAATTTAGAGAAAGTTTACCTGTCTTTCGATCCCTTCCTTGGATTTGTGAGTGTCCCGAGCCGGATAAAACTCCGTTGGATCCATGGGAAGAGCGGTGGTTCGAATGGTCCTCACCAACCTCGCTCTTTCGTTGTCGGTCCTCCTATGGCGAGCCCTTGGTTCCAAACCGGCATCCATGATGATTTACCCGCGAAAATTCGAACAAAACTCGCGAAATGGGGAAGAATTTTTCTCTCTTTTCTCTCTTTTCCTCGCCTGAAAGTATGGAGAATTGTACCAGCTTGCGTCGGCCTGTTGCTGATTTGAACCTGGTCGATTCCCGGCCCCGATCCTTCGAACTCTTTTGCAGCTGAAAAGATTCCTTGCCACTTTGGCCCCTCAGCTTCTCACAATTTCAATTTTACCCCTTTTGGCCCCCAAAAGTGTAAAATTTCCCGAAGTTAGACCTTTCTAACACCCCGTCTCCAGACGTTAAATTTCCAGTTAGTTTTCACTAACGTTCGTCTCCAGACGTTAAATTTCCAGCTAGTTTTCACTAACGTTCGTCTCCAGACGTTAAATCTCAAATCGACGTTTGACATTCAAACGCTCATTTCTGTCCCAACCGACGTTTGACATTCAAACGCTCAGTCTCGTCTCCAGACGTTAAATTTCCAGTTAGTTTTCACTAACGTTTCGTCTCCAGACGTTAAATCCCAAATCGTCTTCGGACGTTAAATCACATTCCCGTCTCCAGACGTTAAATTTTCAGTTAGTTTTCACTAGCGTCTCATTTCCAGACGTTAAATCCCAAACCTTCTTCGGACGTTAAATCACATTCCCGTCTCCAGACGTTAAATTTTCAGTTAGTTTTCACTAAGTCGCGAATACGTCTCCAAAGACGTGAACATTTACTCAAATCGACGTTTGACATTCAAACGCTCATTTCAAGGTGCCCCAAACCGATGTTTGACATTCGGCCATCTTCGTAAGTCCGCCTTTCACGTTAAATCACAATTCCGTCTCCGAGCCGTCAAAATTCTCAACCTGTTTTCACCAACATTCATCTCTCAAGGCCGCCTTCATCGTAAGACAAACCATCTCAATTCAGCAGCCATCAAGGTAAGCCCGCACAACAATCCCTCTTCGGCCATCTTCGTAAGTCCGAATACCTTTTCACTCCAGCAAGTGAACATTCACTTCCCCGGTAGTCATCATAAGCCCGACCATCCCATTTCAGCGGCCATCAAGGTAAGCCCGCACAACAATCCCTCTTCGGCCATCATCGTAAGCCCGAACATTCTCAACAAGATCCTAAGACCATCCGTCTAAGAAGAAACGTCAATCAACCCCCCGATTCCTAACTGGCCTCGTTAGAACTCTGGACGCTTATCCCCAACAATGTGTTAGTCTCTCCCGAGATCACATCCCGTTCCTAACCCCGTCGTTAGAACGTCAATCCTTCTGTGTTGTTATAACATCCATTTGACGCGACCATTCCCGTCATTTCCACCATATCCCCAGCAGATAAAACGGCGCTACACACCTCAGTATGTTTCAAAGAATCCCTGGCCTCGAGGTGCCACACACTTGAAAGTACGCAATCCTGGGCCTGGAGGCACCACACGCCGAATATTTTAGTAATCTCTTGCCCGAGGCGTCACACACTCTCAAATGCATCCTCGTAATCTCGGTCTGAGGTGCCACACGCCCTCAAAAGTTCAAGTAATCCTAGTCTCAGGCGCCACACGCCCTCGAATGTTTCAGCAATCTCGGTCTGAGGTGCCACACGCCCTCAAATGATTCAGTAACTTCGGTCTGAGGTGCCACACGCCCTCAAATGTTTCAGTAACTCCGGTCTGAGGTGCCACACGCCCTCAAATGTTTCAGTAACTCCGGTCTGAGGTGCCACACGCCCTCAAATGTTTCAGTAACTCCGGTCTGAGGCACCACACGCCCTCGAATGTTTCAGCAATCTCGATCTGAGGCACCACACGCCCTCAAATGTTTCAGTAACTCCGATCTGAGGCGCCATACGCCCTCAAATGTTTCAGTAACTTCGGTCTGAGGCGCCACACGCCCTCGAATGTTTCAGTAATCTTAGGTTCAGATGCCTCACAATAGTCTCCATTTAGGTTCAAATACCTCGCAATGGTCCCACTCAGGTTCAGATGCCTCACAACAGTCTCACTTAGGTCAAGGTCCCCACACGCGGCTCCTTGCACCTACGAACTACGATCGGCTTGATTCCCGCTCGGGATACGTAGGAATCCTTTCGCTAAGGGTCCAGCCAGCTGACCTCTCAGGTCTCTTCAAGTAAGGCATCCCCCGATTTGGATTCTTATCTTTTTCAACCACCCCACTTCCTTCGAAAGTGACATCGCTGAGGGGCTAACTGTAAGTACCCAAATCCGGATTGCCAAAATCCGTTAAAAGTTAACCGAAATCCGTTAACTGGCCCGCTCCAAGTTAACCGGAACCCGTTAAGCTCCCCGTTCTCAAGCCAACAAGATGTCTCAGAACTGCCCCGTGCATCCCCACATCGAAGCGTACTCAACACACATTGTCACACGTAAAAGTACAGCTTCTCCTGAAAAATGCACTTTCCGGCACTTTTCGGGGGCATTTCGGACATTTTCCGGACAGTTATTTAAAAAACGGACAAAATCGGGAATAATGACATGAAAAACCATGCCCTGGTGAGTCACAGGGGCACGTGGCACGCATGCCACAGCCCTCCGGTCAACATCAATCAGATTTCAGAGTGAAAAGACCAAAATACCCCTGGGATGCTGTCAAAGTCCGTCCGGACTCTTTTTCAGGCAAAACAGAGTTGCCAGCAAGTCCCTCCAATTTCAAAAATACCACAAAACCCCCTGAAATTCAGGTTAAGTCCGTCCGGACTCTTTTGCAATTTTACCCTATAAATACAGAGGGCTGTCAAACATTTGAAGAAGGAAAAAACTTATCCATTTTCACCCATAGCCACGGCCCAAACTGGTTTTACCCTCTCCCGAGCCCCATTTTGCTTCGATTCGTGTGAAAACTTCATATTTCAACCAAATACAAACCAAACAACCTCAAAACACCGTTCCAAACACTAAATTGTATCCTGTATATGCCTCCTGAGTTAAAAGAGTCAACCCCTAGCCATAGGTAACACTCTTTCTCCCTAAACACTCGTTCTATCTCGGTTTACGCGCCAGTCGATACATCCATTTTGATCGAACGTTGTTGAAATGTAGACGTCACCGTCAATGGGGTCCGATACGTTTTAGTCCCAGATCCTCTTCTCTTCCCGTAAGAGAAGTAATCTCGGGTTAAAACGGCGTTCCGGCCCCGTTCCTTTACTTTTCTGTCATTTTACAATTCCGGATCGTTTGATCCGTTGAACGTCATTTACTTTACGCAATTTTATAGTCCGAACCGTTTGGTTCATGATAGTCATTTAACGGTCCGGATCATTTTATCCGTTGAATGCTATTTACTTAACGCACCTTTAAAATCCGGGTCGTTTGATTTCGTTGATACCGCACTTTAAATACTGTCATTTACAAGTCCGAGCCGTTTGGCTCGTGATAGTATTTACTTATCAAAGTCTAAGTCGCAAAATGATTCGTTGATCGCATATCATTTAATGCTTTTTTCCCGTAAAATCGCTAACAATGTAATGCCCGGTTCAAAACTGGAGTTCGACATTCGAACTCTCTTTCAAAACGTGCGAAGTGACGTTTGGCATCCAAACGATCATCTTCAAACTCAAAATCCAACGTTTGACATTCAAACGCTCTTTTCTTAAAAGTCAACATTTGACACTTAAGTTAAAAGTTCAAAATCATCACTCGTATCACTTTTCCTAAAAAAGTCCAAAATCAACGTTTGGCATTCAAACCAAGATTAAGCTTTTCATTCAAGCCCCCATTTTCAAAATGCAAACACACATACACATACGAACACATTTTCAAAAAAGGTAGAAAGACTCGTCATACGAGGCGTTTCGGGTGATCTCAAAATACTTCCCGAAACGTAACGTGACCTCCGAACCTAACAATATCTGGTACTCAAAAAAGCTTTTTTGTCACGTTTTTACTACCAATAATAATGACACCTCTTTTCAAATACTTTTTCAAAGTTTTTGCTACCAATAAAAACGACACCATTTTCACTAAAGCAGTTTTTCAACGTTTGGGCTCAAAATACAAAACCGCATGGTGACTCCTCTCCTTCCCGAAAGCGAGGTCTCAAACACCAACAATCCGTGAAAGACAACTGTGATCGCCCCACGCGAACCCCAGGTAATTTCAGGATGGCCATCTCAGCTGGTGCCATAGCCTCAGAACCGAAGTTTAGTGCGAATGGGGTTTCCCCGGTTGGCCCCCGGGTGGTTGTGCGAATAACCCATAAGGCTAGGGAAAGTTTGTCCAACCATCTGCCCTCGCGTCCTTCAAGGTTCTTAGTTAGGGCTGTTAGGACCAATTTGTTAGCAGCCTCCGCTTGTCCGTTGCCTTGAGATCTACTCACAGATGACTTTGCATGACGAACTCTTACTCTTGCCAACTCCGTTGTAAATGCCGTAGAGAATTGGAGTCCGTGATCTGATACAATTGTGTGTGGGAGCCCAAATTGACACCAGATGTGGTCGTGGACAAAGTTGATTGCGTTCTCTTCCATTATCTTGGCCAAGGCTTTTGCTTCTATCCACTTGGAAAAGTAATCAACAACTACTATCACATACTTGCAATTACCTCGGGCGGGAGGGATGGGTCCGATGATGTCGATCCCCCACATATCAAATGGCTATGTAGGTATTACAAGTGTCTGCTCAACTGTCGGTAGTCTAGGAATGTCGGAAAATCTCTGGCACTTTTCACATTTCTTAACATAGGCGTGCGCGTCCTCGATGTAGTTTATGTAGTCATTGATCCAGCATCTCTCCTCTCCATCTAGGAGCATGACTTTTAGTCTTTCATACGCAGGTTCCTCAGAAAAAACTACTTATGGATTGGAGTTAGACTCAGACACATCCATAGTCGCTATTTTAGATAGAACGTCTGCGATTTGGTTGTCTTCCCTGCCTATCTGCTTGATCTCGAAAAATTCCATCTTCTTCGTCATGTCTAGGACAAGGTCTCTATACTTAGCAAGGGTGGGATTTTGGGTGTTATACTCTCCCTTCACTTGTTTGACAACAAGTTGGGAGTCATAGAATGCCGCCACCTTAGTTGCTCCATAGAAGGAGGCCAACTCAATACCAAATATTAGAGCTTCATATTCAACTTGGTTGTTGGAGGCAGGGAACTTGAATCAGATGATGTCTTGCATAGTGTATTCTCCTTCCGGACTTGCTAGTATAACTCCAGCTCTGCTTCTCTCCTTTGTAGCCGATCCATCCGTGTAGACCCAACAGTTGGAATGGAGTTCGATAGGAGACTCTTCTTCTTCCGAAGTATTTTGCTTATGGGAAGTGGGGACGTGTTCACCCATGAAGGCGGTCTCAACCATGAAGTCAACTAAGGGCTGTGCCAGGAGGGTCTTCCTTGGTTAGTAAGTGATATCAAACTTGGTAAGAGCGATAGACCAATTCAGGAAACGTTCGGAGCCATCCAACTTGTGCAGAATTTTCTTTAGTGGATCGTTGGTATACACAGTGATGGGATGCACAGAAAAGTAGGCACATAGTTTTATTGAGGCAATAACTAGTGCGTACGCTATCTTTTCCACGTTGAAATATCTACTCTCCACGTCTGACAATGCCTTAGAGACATAGACTGGCTTATGTGTTCGTTCATCATTTCGTACCAGAACAGCTGCAACTGCGTGATCTGTGGCAGCTAGGAATACATACAGCATCTCACCAGTAATCGAACTGCTAAGAAAGGGAGGGGAACCCAAGTACTCCTTCAACTAGAGGAATGCTTCGGAACATTCGGGAGTCCAGGAGAAGCTCTTGGGACCCTTCAATACCTTGAAGAATGGCAGTGATTTTTCGGCAGATTTGGCGTTGAATCTTCCAAGTGCCCCTATTCTTCCATTTAATCTTTGAACCTCCTTGATGCTAGTAGGCTCCTTCATGTCGGTTAAGGCCTTGATCTTCTCGAGGTTCGCCTCTATTCCCCTTTGTGACACCATGAAGCCTAAGAACTTTCCAGCTGTCACCCCAAATACACACTTACTTGGGTTTAGCTTCATATTGTTGGCTTAGAGATTATTTATTGTTTCTTCCAGGTCAGGGGTGTGACTGCCCTCCTTGGTCTTTATGACCATATCATCAATGTAGGCCTCCATGTTGCGGCCTATTTGTGCACCAAATACCTCATTCACCATATGTTGGTACGTGGTACCCACGTTCTTGAGCCCAAAGGGCATCATGACATAGCAATAGTTTCCCCCAGGTGTTTGGAAAGACGTCTTCTCGATGTCCTCTTTCTCCATTTTGATCTGATGATAGCCTGAATAGGCATCTAGGAAACTAAGTGTTTGGCGTCCAGCAATGGAGTCAACCAACTTATCGATTCTGGGGAGAGGATAACTGTCTTTGGGACATGTCTTGTTAAGATCAGTAAAATCTATGCACATACGCCACTTCCCATTTTGCTTCTTCACCATTACCACATTGGCTAACCAAATGGGGTACTTTACTTCTCGAATAATTCCTGTGCTAAGTAACTTTTGCACCTCTTCCTTGATCGCATCCTCCTTGTCCCTTGCAAAATTTCTCCTTGTCTGCGAGATTATTTTTGCCAATGGATCAACTTTCAAGCGGTGGAGGGTTACTTCTTCATTAATCCCCATCATGTCTTTGACTCTCCAAGCAAAAACGTCGAGACTTTTTTTCAAGAGGGAGATGATTTCTTCCTTCTCTTCTGGGGATAGCTGGCCCCCAAGTTTAATTTTTTGTTCAGGATAGTCAGGATTGATGACTACCTCTTCCAGTTCATCCACTGGCTCCATTTTAGGACCTTCTCGAAATTCTAGAGACTCGATGATGATTTCTCTAATTCTCCTACCCTCATTGTCATTCACGTTGAGGCCTTCTTCTTCCATTAGTTCATCAACGTCGGGCAGATCGACTATCCTCAAGTTAGGGTTGGCCCCCCGAGTTCTGGCCATTGACGAGAACAGGATTTGCCTCGGAGACGGATGGAACTATGTCCTGGTCAGCTGCAATTTCTAGGACCATAGGCTCTTCATCTAGTACCTCACGGATATAGCTCATCCTAGAGCTGGTATGGGTAGTTTTCAAATACTTAGAGATCTTGATATTATCTTCAGGGGTGTCTATCTCCACGCTTTTAGATTTTTTCTGGCTCTTCACGACATGCTCCAAGAAGTCCTTGGCGGTCGCCCTCATGCATCCAATCCCAGCACGAGTAGGAAATTTGACTCGTTGGAGAGGAAGGGAGGCGACCAACCCAAGTTTTACTTGACTTGGAATGCCCAGGATAGCATGATAATCACTTGTTAGATCCATGACTACGAAAGTGACAGTAGCCTTGGATCGGAAGGGATGTTCGCCGACTTCTAGTTCCAGTTCAAAAGTTCCCTTGGCACCAACTTTATGGTTGGTGAAACCTTCCAGCCTTCCATGATAAGGTTCTAGCATGGTGTCTTTTAAGCCCATCAGTTGGAAGTCAGAGTAGTATAAAATATCACGGGAGGCCACCGTGTCCACAAGAAGTCTCTCAGATTCAACATTATCAATCCGGCCCTTAATCACTAAGGGTTGTTCACGTGCAGCATGGCTCCCTGCCAATTCATTGGGAGAAAAACTAATGACCTCATCCACCTTATGAACCCAAGCAGAAATGTGGTACACCTTGCTTAGTTCATGGATCTGGTCCCTTGGCTTTCTTGTGGAGACTGTCTCTTCTCGGATCACATGCAATTTGGCTCTAGGAGGCCTCTGTTCCCCATCCGCGCTCTTGTCGTCATCTTCACTTTCCTCTTCCTTCCACTTCCGCTTGCCATCTTTCTTCATGAAGTAGCGGTTGAGTTTTACCTCGTCGACCCACCTTTAGATCATGCGCTTGAGGGCGATATACCTTTCGGTGTTGTAACCATGGTCCTTGTGGAAATCACAGAATTTAGAAGTGTCGCGAGGGAACTTTGGTTTGTCGCTCAGCGGACGAGGTGGTGGAAGGTTTACTAGCTGCATGATCTCCGTGATGGGTTTGGTAAGAGGGGTAAAAATTTCAGGCTTTTCAGAACCCCTTGTTCTATTCTTCCCCTTTGACCCATTACCATTCCCATTGCCGTTGGAATCATGGCGAGTGCCAGCTGCTTCCGGTTTGGTCTTGTCAGATCCCCATTTCTTGCTCTTATCCTCCGCTATGGCAATGGCATAAGCCACGTTGTATAAATCCGCCTTGGACTTGGGCTCCCTGGCGGATAGTTCATAAATGAGGGGCCCGGACCTCAATCCGGAGTTGAAACAAACAATTACCTCCCTGTCTGTGAGGCTTTCTTCCACTTGTTCCGCCATGGTTCGAAACCGGTTATAGTAACTGAGAGTGGTCTCATTCTTCCCTTGCTCAATATTGGCAAGGTCGGTCACCCTCTTCTTCCTCCTCCCTGCAGTGGCAAAGTGGTCCAAGAACATTCTCCTCATGCCTCTCCGGCTATCGATGCAACCTTTTTTCAACTCACGGAACCAAGTCAAGGCTGTTCCGGAGAAGGTGCTCGCAAAAGCTTTACAGAGCATGTCATCGGCCTTGGTGAGGAGGTTCATGGTCTGTTCAAAACTTTGCACATGGTTCTTCGCATCGGTGGTTCCGTTATATTTTTCAAAGCTCGGGACCTAAAAGTGAGGATTAGGGGGTGCATCAGTTATCCTCTGGGAGAACGGACGAGTGGACCAGTCATAGTCATCTCCATCAACCTTCTTTCCCATTTCCATGTCATCGAGCCTTTGTTTCAAGAGTTGCCATTGTTTAGCTTCCACTCCCCTTTCAGTGCTAGAGTGAGTACTGCGTTGGGAGCTATGGTGGGACTTATTTTTAGGGTGACCATTCACCCTACTGTGCTCCTCGTCATTTCGACGATTTTCTCCTCGTCTAGAGGGTGCTTTGTCCTGCCTTGGTTCAGCCTCGTAGCCACCAAGCACCATTCTGTATGGTTGGGGAGTCCTCGGCCTTGCAAACGGACGAGGGCAGGGAGAGTCTCGCCGAGGTCTAGGAGAATCTTGCCGAGGTCGAGGAGAGTCAGGACGATGAGGTGCCAGGATGAGACGAGGAGGGGATAAACGTTTGGACAGACTGAGCCTCGTTCTTAGGTCTCTCGAGTCTACATCCTGTTCCTTAGAATTCAATTGGCTTCTCAGGTCTATCACCTTGTCGTTTCCATGATTGCGAGGCCGAGGATGAGGAGCATCTCGAAGGGCCTGCTTAGGTGGTACAGCAGGATCACGGGGAGGATCTCGTCGCTCACCCGTCTCCCTTCCACGAGAGTTACCTCCTAAATTCAAAGGCATGATGAACTCGGCCATGGAGTTTTTTGGGTCCAATTACAACAAGGAAGCCTGAGTCTCGTACATACGTTGCAACGTCTCCATTTATCTATGCAACAAGGTACGTCGGTCGACGGGCTGGGTGTTCTCAGCTCGGCCGGTGTTGGCATTCCTCGTCATTTTCTTCCCCGTTCGTTTCCCTCGAGGATGAGTGGTACGAGGAAGGTTTTCACCTGCCCCCTCGACAGCTGGCTGTCCCATGGAACGGAGAGTCATGGCGAGGGGAGGTGGTCCTTCGGGCTGAGGTGGCGAAGGAAGCACCTCGGTGTTAGGTTGGAACTCATTCATTTGGGTCTGCTCCTCATTGGTAACACTAGCAAATCGTCCGTCTTTCATTATACTTCAGTGATTGTGATGCAAACAAAGTGTTAATCAAAATCAAACAGCAAAAATGACCTAGAATTCTCAGCGAACGGTTTTCCGGCAAAAATAACAATTTTTTCGCCCAAAATTTGGAACAGACTTCGAACGCCAACACCAGATTGCAATTTTAACAATACCAAAATTTCTGGCCCAAAAATGATTGTTCCAGGCGAAAATTGACAGATTTCGGCCGAAAGTTAAGAATAGAGCAAAACGGAATAAGGATTTCCATTCAAATCAGGATGTTATTCGGCAGGAAAACTGGTTTCAAGCGAGCTTTTTTCAGGCCAAACAAAGGGCATTTGAATCGATTCCTGGCAATGGAACCAAACTGATGATGCCAAAATCGTCAAATCAGCCCATGTCCAAGCGATTGATTTGCTCCGACGATTACTTAGCCTGAAAATAAGACAAAACACGTAATCGGCGAACGCCCTTCGGCGTGAGAATAAGTTCACAGTTTGTAGTGAGAGAAACTAAATTGACAGAGTTTCAGAATATCAAAAGTAACGTACCAGAATATGGAAATTATGGCTTGTATTTATAATGATGGATTGACAGAATCCATGTTGAACTTGGACTGTAAAGAGATAAGGTATAATTCTAAGAGGATTATATCTGTTAGAGAGTCCTTGTTTGATCTGAATTGTAGGAGGTGGTTACAATTCTGATAAGATTGTAACTGCTGAATCCTTGTTTAACTAGGATTATAAGAGCTGCTTGCCCGAAAGCCGAGGAGAATAAATTCCTTATCTTGTCATGTGCAGGTAGGCCGAGATGCATGAATTTGTCTCCTCGTCATATGAAGATCCGTCGACATGAAGATATGCCGAGATGAATGATTTTGTCTCCTCGTCATATGAAGATATGACGAGATGCGAACTTTCCTCTCCTCGTCATATGAAGATATGACGAGATGCGAACTTTCCTCTCCTCGTCATTCATGACCTCTCGGTCTATGATGAGCCGGGGAAGGAATGAGTAATATGGGAGCCCGTTGAAAATGTCAAGGCCGAGGGAGGCACCTCGTCCTCTATGGAGACGATCTCGGCATACGAGTAAGGTCTCCTCGGCCCGTATAGTTGGGGCATTTATATGTGCTTGTTTGGCCTTGATAAACTTTGGTCGGCTTTGTTGATGCCGAGATGGATGTATGAGAAGCCCATGTCGTAATTTGAGATGGATTATGTTTATGGCCTAATCCACTTGGGCCTAACCCGGACAAGCCCATATTCATATCTCGGTTTATACTGTTCAAACATAATATTAAAATGCTTATATAGATGTTATGAATCTGCCAACAAGTTATTTAATATCTTTAATCTACTATAAAGAATAATATTTGTTAGTAAACTGAGGTAAAAGATCAATTTCATAACATCTATAAGTATTTTACTATACATAGTGAAAAGGTAAAATATATAAATATATTATTAGTTTAATATGATTTTCAATATGGCAATCAAACTCATGCTTTTACTTTTAGCACTCAAAAAGTCACATTTTAACGTTAAATTAGTGAGTAACCCGTCGATACTTGACGGGGCATAATAATAGTAATCAATTGAGAAATATATGAATGTATTATTAAGTTCTGATTTTATGTCCACCACTATGGTTATTTAAAGAAACGTGACACTTTTTATACTCGAATATCAAGAAAAAAAGAGTTATAAAGGTAGTGAGACGAAAGATTATGAATAAGAGCTACGAAGGTAATTAGACAAATGATTAAGAATATTTTCATCAAATTTAAACCTATAAACCTCTATGATGGTATGAGATATTCAG
Organism: Adenophora triphylla var. japonica; assembly: GCA_022495995.1. Taxonomy (NCBI): domain Eukaryota; kingdom Viridiplantae; phylum Streptophyta; class Magnoliopsida; order Asterales; family Campanulaceae; genus Adenophora; species Adenophora triphylla. The sequence goes on along the minus strand of JAFEMH010001711.1, from coordinate 301,633 downwards.
AACCAGTTCAAATAAAATGATTTTTGGTGTAATTTAATTATTAATCTTATCATTTGAATATAAAATTTTCACGAAAAAAATAACTGTAAGAAATTTATCTAATAGATTTATAAAATACGACTTATAACTCAAGTATAAAAAAATTGCAGGAAATTATTTCTTACAAAAAACTTCAAGGATATTGAAAATCCTTGTATATCACTTTTATTTTCCAAATGTAGAAAAAAAAACTCAAAATGGGAACTGAACGCTTTCCTTCACGCTCACAGTACTTCTACTTATTTGCCTTCTTTACAGTTGTGGTCTTCTTACCTCCTTTCATTTCTTTATCTGAAAAGAAATGACTTGGATATCATGACTTTTTAGGAGAAGAGAATAAACCATTAAATCATGCAATCGATATAGGCTTCGCTGTTGTAATTATAAAGATTAATATTCTGAAACATAACATATGCAAATTCAACTACAGTCATAATCCAACTCTCTTGGTAAAACATTGTAAATTCTACGGCAAATACTAAGGCAATATTATCACTCCAGAAATGGAACTAAAACGCAATTATATGGTATATTACTTTTGAATATCTTGACATAACCCTCCAACGCCTTTACAAAGTGACTAAGACTTTATATGAAGAACTAATAAAACAATTAAAGCTTGAACCACCAATAAGTATCCATCTAAAGATCAACTCCCAAAATATATATTGGCTTTGTCATGGATTCAAAATCCAGTAAATTTATAACACAAAAAAGAATCTGGTTAATGGTGCGCATACGCAAATCCAAAGGTAAGAAATCTTGCTGCATGTTGAGTCTCTCAATTTTCAAAGGTAAAATCCATATCCTATTATCTTAATATAACTTTTTATGCAGACATAACACTTATTTCTACACTCTGAGCTAGCTACTGGAATATGGCAATAGTTGGCTTCAGTGTTTGCTATTTCCCATCAGTATGATAATTTTGATAATTTGTTGGATACTTGGATGACCAATCTGGAACATAAATATGCAACTAAGTAAAATCTGTTTTCAAGGACTATAAACACGACGTACCTATTTCTAGTTCATGCCAATTATGTTCAGCGAGCGACTGGTAGGTGGAGTCATGATTCAGCTGCACACACAAACATAAATTTCATGAAAAAGACAGACCAATCGGAATATGAAAAACTGATAGAACAGGATAATTCATCCGTCCCGAAATGACTTTCCCACTTTTTTTTGTTAATACGAATATTTTATTTATCCTAGTCAAAATTTAGAACTTTTTATTCATATACCATTATAAATACTATCAATAATAATCTTTAGATATTTATTATGAGAATTAAATTAACAGAAACACACTATGCTTCCTTTCATTCCTGAGCAGTTTCATGAAGGAATTAACAGATTGACTTTAAGCCAAGAGGAACCTAATTTTTTGAGGTTTACATTATCAAAGACTGGGAATTTTGAGACAAGAATCTGGTGGAACTTTCTAAGGAACAATGGAAGAATAACCAAGTGGGGGCAAAGAATTTGGCATAAATGCATTCCCACTAAATTTAGTGGTTTTTGGTGGAGGATGGTTTTGAATGGGTTAGCTGTAGATGAGAGGCTTCAAGGTAGAGGAATATGTTTGGTGTCCCAATGCCTGTGCTGTAAAGATCAACCTCAACATGAATTTTGTGAGCACTTATTTCTACACTCTGAGCTAACTACTGAAATATGGCAACAGTTGGCTTCAGTGTGTGCTATTTCCCATCAGTATGATAATTTTGACAATTTGTTAGATACTTGGATGACCAATCTGGAACATAAATATGCAACTAAGTAAAATATGTTTTCAAGGACTATAAACACGATGCACCTATTTCCAGATCATGCCAAGGATGTTTAGCGAGCGACTGGTAGGTGGAGTCATGATTCAGCTGCACACACAAACATAAATTTAATGAAAAAGACAGACCAATCGAATATGAAAAACTGATAGAACATGATAATTCATCTGTCCCGAAATGACTTTCCCACTTTTTTTGTTAATACGAATATACTTTGAGCAATAATTATAGGTTAATTTATTTATCATAGTCAAAATTTAGAACTTTTTATTCATACACCATTATAAATACTATCAATAATAATCTTTAGATATTTATTATGAGAATTAAATTAACATAAATTATTGCTCAAAGTACCATCGTGTGTTGACAAAAAAAGCAGAAAAATCATTACGCAATGGAGGGAGTACCATATAAATAAATAACCACTTTTGAATGAATGTATATAGAGCTACCTGCCACACCAAGAATTACAATTGATATAGTAAATAAATGTTTTATCCAATAATACTAAAAACAATTGTAAATATATTAACCAAACGAAGGTTAATGACACACAACTATTTCAGTTAAAGTTAATCATAAAAGTCAAAGTTAGATATTTATTTCAGGACAAAGGGAGTATAAGGCTAGTATTACCTCATAATTTGTGAAAAACTTCTTTATAGACCACATTGGTTGTCGTATCGCGCATTTCACCATCCTTTTCACAAATCAAAATTTTGAGCCCTTTCTTGCTAGTAACTCTGGAGATTGCCACATACAGCTGACCATGACTGAATACAGGTCGGGAAAGATAGAGGCCAATGTGCGAAAGCGACTGCCCTGACTCTTATTTATAGTCATAGCAAAGCAAATGACTAATGGGAACTGTCTACGTTGGAACTTGACAGGAAATTTTGTCAAATCTGATGGGCTCATGATCATTCTAGGCACAAACACCTTCATTCCAGCATTCTTTCCAGAAATCATTCTTGCTTCAATTACATGTTTTCCTAGATTGGTGACGATCATTCTTGTTCCATTACATAACTCTGAAGCCTGATCAATATTTCTGAGTATCATAACTATACAATCCTGAGCATTTAATCGTATTAAGAAATTCAACAGAAAATATATCCTCATGGCCAGCAATATCTCCGTCCTTCTTGCTGATGCTATCTGAGCTCATATACTCGACCTCTTAACCGAGCATCACCGACATCACATAATCATTGATATTATCTACTATTTCATTAGTTGGTGCTAATAAAGCTCTATCCTGAAAGAATCCATCAATACACATATTGTGAAATATGTCAGGATACGTATTTTCAACAATAGTAGCAATAGGATCAAATGCATCTCTTATCAAAATGTCATCCGGTAACTTAAAATCAACTTCTCCATCATTCTCTTCACCGACATCCCCATCTCCAACTTGTAATATCCATTCAGCAAATTTTTTTGTCTCTATATCATCAGAAGAAGATGAACCAACCTACATTTAGACAATTAGTGAAATAAAATATTAATATCTAGAATTGGAAAATGTAAAATATTGAGCATTTGATATTAGATGAATTTACCCGCAACCTCATGTTTTTAGTCAATTTTAGCACCTCACACGAATTCCAAAGTTTAGATGAACTAATGGTGGCATGCACAATATCTTATCGGCTTCCTTTGGGGACAACATGTAATATTTGTCTGAAATCTCCTCCAAACACAACAACTAATCCACCGAAGGGCTTTTCAGAGTATCGACTGTCAGTCGTATGCATAATGTCCCTCAAGCTTCTGTCAAGTGCCTCGAAGCAATGCTTGTGGGTCATTATAGCCTCATCCAAAATTATAAGCTTTGTTTTCTTTAGGAGACCAAACATATCAGAACCTGGCTTGATCTTGCTGCAAGTTGAGCTTTCATCAACTTGGATGGGTATACCGAATCTGGAGTGAGCAGTCCTACCCCTCAGAAGAAGCAACGAAGCAATACCGCTAGAAGCAACCAGAAGAACTATAGTTCTCTTGCTTCGTAAGGCTAAGCACAATGTCTTCCATATGAAAGTCTTTCATGTGCCTCCATACCCATACAAAAAGAACATTCCACTATTTCCCCTATCAACTGCAGTCATAATCTTATCATAAATAATCTTTTGTTCTTCCGTCAAACGTGCATATAATTTGGAGTGCTCAGCTTTCATCTCATCTACGTCGTAAGACATTTCATCTAATATTAGCATATTCTCCGCATCACTAATTACAGAAGTGCTTGGTTTAGGTATATCTTTAAAATTTTGGAGACTGCTGCAATTCACTCCTAATAACTTCTCAATTTCAGCCAATGCTAAAATTTTAACTTGCCCTTCACTCAGTGTCAGATCTGTATATAAGCAATCGATTGACATTAAGAATGAAAAGAACACAATATGATTAATAATTGAGTTTAAAAAATCATATATGCAACCAGACACATTTAGTTAACTTTAAGATAATTCATAAGTATTTTAAATCTCGCGTATTAAAATAGTTACCAGGATTGTTAAAATTCTTTTGATGCTTGTAGATGATATCATCGGACATAAATATTCAAGTCTTATTCCATACGTCTTGCGGCCTCGACATACTATTAGATAGTAGCAGCATCGCGAATAGTCTTCTTAAGTAATCTGGGGATCCCCATTTACTTGCTTCTTTGATTCCATCAACATATTCTTTGTCATCATCTAGAAATCCTAGAGCATAGCATGTTGATTTGTAATCATCGTACATTATACCATTTACATTTTTCAAATCATTATGGCACGTAGCACCAGCAATATGATTCAACATTACCCTCAAGTAGTAGTTCTCGCCATAATTCATGGGGAGATGGTAAATTTGTCCTATTGATGTGCATTGCTTTCTAGGACGCCATTCTCGATTCGGTTTATCCCAAATAAAATGATGTGGAAATACATAATACTTGTATTGTCGAGCCTCTGGATTCTCACGGTTGGTTTTCATCCATTGTAGAAATTGTGATTGGCTAACAGTAGGCTTACCCACCACATCAGGAAGATAATCACCATCTTTGAAAGGAATAATTTGGTCTCCTTCTAAATGTAAAGATAAGCACTCTACATAAGGTGTCCTGTAATGGATATCAAATCCAAATATTCTCCACATCGCTTCAAAGGCAGAAACATATCGGCAATCAACATACCTTTTTACTTCATCATCCACGCAAAACCCGACCCCTATTCTGTGGCTCCCCTTGCTTATATACTTGAATAAATACTTAATAGACTTGCTTTGATTACAATATTCCACGTTGATGTGTGCCTGATACTTTAATAATAGCTCATCTTTATAAGGCACAATGTACTTATTATCAAGAACAACTCCACCTTTTTCTACAGTGGCCCCGGTGTCTCTCCTCCTATATACATGATATCCATTCTCTTCAATGGATGTACGTTCATTGAAGCTCTTAGGGAAGTTTTTTAGCATCTATTTTTATCCATACACGGAGATTTTAGGTTAGTGGCACCACAAGGACCGTGTACCATATATTCTTTCACAACCTCGTACAATTCTGGGTTAGTTTCTTTGTCAGGAATCTCAACACATATCCACTTGTCAACATCCTCAGCAATATGGGCTTGGTCCTGACGGTTGAGAAAAAGAAGAATATGAGCATGGGGAAGACCTCGCTTTTGAAACTCCACCGTGTAAACAACTGCATCAAATAAGCATGGCATAATTAAAATTATTGCACGTCAAGAATAATATAAAATATTAAATCATATATGAATCATTTAAGTAATGATAATCAAATACAACAAATATAGAAAATTATGAAAGAATGACTTACTTGCAGTAGGCTCGCCAAAAATTTTCTTATCTTTCAGGTCCTTTACCAATTCATCAAGTTTCATTTTAAACACCCTACATATTATATCAGGCCTATCTTAAGGTCTTAGCCCTCTTTTCTGAACAAACTTTGTGATCTCTGGCCACTTTGGATTGCAAGTAAATGTGATAAAAAGTGACGGATATCCTGTCCACCGGCAAATAGCTAACGCATCCTAAAAATTCTGAGTCATCCATTGCTGAGCTCCGGTGTATGTTAATGGCAACACTACACGTCTACCTGCAGATGATGGACCGATATCTCCTCTTGAAACTGCATCAGAAAGTTTGCTATAAGCTTCGACCCTAAGAGCGGGTTGATTGTAATGAATCCATTGAAGTCTTTGTGTATCCATCATTATGTATGCATCAACCACAAATTGCTATAGTAGCCTTCCACTTCTCATAAGTCGTGGTCCTTCTCTAGACCTCTCTTGGAGTCGGGATGATAAGAACTCCTTTAATGAAAGATTGGATCGCTTTGTCGTGGGAGGTTTATTTCTAGGAATTTCTGTATAATATCCATCTTCCCCAAAAATAAACAACAGCGGGTACTCTAGAGGAAGATAACATGGTATGAATTCATGAATTTGTTTTAATTCACCGGACTGTTTCTCAACCATAATGTCTCTAACATTAGGAGCATCTTCAATGTCACCCTCAATAAGAGCTGCCACTTCAGAGGTTGTTGGCAAATTATACATTCTTCCATCCTTAGATCACTTTCCTATCAGTCGAAGTTGTATATCACTGGAATCTCTCAATGAAATACGTTATGCAGCCAATCTGTAAGTGTTTGCATACGGACTATTTTCATCAATCATTTTTCTCAAGCCTGCAACAATGGAGTCGTTGAAGTGTGAAGACTTATCTTTACTGTTTATTTTAAGGCAAACAATATATCATCAGTAGATATTCCAAAGCATAGAGCGATAAAGCTAATTATTAAACACACGTACCTGATAGTTTTTATTCTATTAGAAACCTCGTTATCGGTATCATATATGTACATCTGTGCAAATTGTGGAGGATCTCCTTCATTGGGCAGTAATGACCCGATACGATGTACATTTTGACCTCCCAACTTAAATGCATAAGGACCTCTTTCTTGATTGACGCTCTTATCAATCGTCCCCCCCATTGAAGTAAATGCAAACATCATGTTGTAGGCACGTATATTATCCATAAAATTTTGCTTTTCTCATGCCTTTTCTCGTGCCTTTTCTCTAGCAGATCATGCAACAACATAGGCGGATGTTTCAAAGATGAAGTTGAACTTGACCAAGCATGCAACATGATGAGAATTTAGGCTTCGACGATGGCTTGTTCTTTGGTGTCCTTTCTTCGTACCAAAATAAAGCATTACAATGTTCACATTCATAATCTGAATCTCCAATATCCCAATAGGCTGCACATGTAAAATAAAATACAAAGTAATTAATTTTATCAAAGCAATGAGTATTAATTGTATTATGTTTTACAGTATAGAAAAATAAACAAATATTCTTAAAGTACAATTATATTTCCTCATTAATCTTTTAACCATACCCGTGCTTTGTTGTGCAATTTCCTTCATCTTTTTTTCCTATTACCCCGTGACGTTCTCACCTATCTTCTTCGTTTGTAGGCACATAATTTTGTGATTCAATCCTCACAGAATCTTGTCGTCGCGCAAAATCTTGAAAAATATTGAGATATGCAATAGCACGATATGATGATAATTATATAACATAACAAATAAGAGAAGCTTAAGAAAAACATTTAAAATAATGAAAATTGATCATTTTGATTGATTTATTTGTACCTGTATCCATGCGATTAAGTGAGTCATTGTTCACATTTACTTGATGTTGAATTTCAGGATTGAATTGTTCAACATTCAAGTTTTTTTTTTAGTGATTGCAAAATCCCAGTACTTTTCTAATTGTCCTACCACGTCCTTTAAGTCCAAAACTTTGATTAACTGGCCTACCACGTCTTCTAACTTCCAAGCTTGTTGGATTAGTACCAGTTGCCGTAGAAGCTACGATAAAAAAAATGAGTAATGATGATTAGTAATGCTATGACACTGTTTATAATATACAATATTTTAAAATGCAGAATTATTATTACCATTTGTAAGATTATATGTAGGAAATATCGGACGAATTAAATGACTACCGTTCGGAGTGACACCCAATGATAAATTTAAAATAACTAATTTATTATTATGGAATGACAATAAATATAAGTGGTTGATTAAGATTAAAACAAATAAAGACTGTTGCTAACTATAAAAATGCATATATGTATATAAAACTCACACTTCCCAAACAATTTTTTTATTAATCTTACTGTTCGTAATGTTACTCATAGAAAATGTCGGCGTCATTAGTTTACTTTCACCTGGGGGTAAAATAAAGTGGATGGAGTGATCACGTTTGAAAGAGTAATCAAGTTTTGTGACCAAAATAAAAAGATGTTAAGTGACGACATTTGAAATCAACCATGTAGTTATGTAATAAAAATATGGTGTTTTGCTAATAATTAAATAATTAAAGATTAACTTACAAACACATTTACGGCCAAATTAAAATCAAGTATTACCTAATGATCTTCTTGCCTTATCTTCTTCATTTGTAGGCACATCATGTTGTGATTCAATCCTCACAGAATCTTGATTTGGGCCTACTACGTGATTCAAATTTTCAGTTCCTCGACGCCGTTTCTCAGAATTAAAGTTATCAGTATCCAATCTTCTTTTGAGAGATTGCAAGCCCCCCAAACGTTAACTAATTGGCCTACCACTTCTTCTAACTTCCAAGCTTGTTGGGTTAGTACACATTGGTGTAGTAGCTACGATAAAAGAATGAGTAATGATTATTAGTAATGTTATAAAAATTTATATTATCAAATATTTGAAAACGCACAATTAATATTCTTACCATTTGTAAGATTATATGTAGAAAAGACCGATCGAATTAAATGACTACCAGTCGGAGTGACACCTATTAAAAAAAATATAAAAACTAATTATAATATCACACAACACACTTATCATATATAGATTACTATTCTCGAATGACATTTCATATAAATGTTATATTAAGATTAAAACAAATAAATGTTTACCATGAAAAAAATATATAGGTATATGAATCTTATAGACTTTTCCAAACAATTAAAAAAATTAATATTCTTACTGCTCGTAATGTTATTCATAGAAAATGTTGTCGTCATTAATTGACTTCAACCTGCGGAAAAAATAAAGTGGATGGAGTAAATTGTTTGTTTAAATATTTGTTCATTGGTTTAAAACATCAACATTATAAATTGTTTGTTTTAGTAACTAAAAAAAAGGCAGCTCACAACATGAGGAAGACTATGTAGAAAACTTATGATTAGTAATGTCGAACAAAGGGGCTCTTTGATTACCAACCGGGATTATCGGATGGGGTTCTATCTCTTCACTTATCTGTTGCTTTTGCTTTTTATCAACTGCTTTGTCTATTGTAGTTCTATAAAAATACAAAATATTAACTTCAATATACTGGTAAAAGAGCTTCTCGAATAATTCAAAATTCTTTTAACTTATGAATTTATGATGAATTAGATTTATTGAGAACCTGCTCGTGGATGGTATTACATGTTTTATCCCTCAAAAGGAGGTTACTAAAGCCCTTGATATTATAATTTTGATTAGGGCAAACAATCAACAATCATTAATGGCATCCTAAAAATCCCCAAATTTAACCTAAATTATGATCAACAAATAACATTAGGGATTTGTTACAACCTCTAAATGAAAGCATAACACACATACAATCACGATTGTTGATATAAATGTGTTAGCATGTAAATTTATGTGTAGAATTTTTGCATAGGTGTTTTATAAATTGGTTCTTGTACAATGAAATTGGGTAAATATTCAGTTATATTAGGGCGCAACTCATGTACCTGATTGATCAGAGGCGATTCTGAGAGGTTGGAAGGAGATTCTGAAGATTTTACCTGATAAATCGTTGATTTGAGCTAGTAAGCCACGGAAGATCAATAATTGAAAGGATGGAACGAAGGACAGAGAGGGATTTATGGGTGGGAAGAATTATGTGATGGTTAGAGTTAGATAACTGGGGTAATTTAGGGTGGATGTTTGCCAAATTTTGATTACGGGTGAACATAAAAAATGGTTGTTTAATTTTCAATTTTGGCAAAAAAAAGTATATATTAATCACTGAACTTTAGGCTAATTTACAATGCCATCATTGAATCTTTATTGTTTCCAATGGCCTCATTGAACTTTTCATGTTTCTACAATATTCTCACTCCGTCCATTCTTTCGCGAAACACGTTACGAATAAACTGCTTTTTGCCTTTAATTTTTCTAACTTTATTGATGACCCGTTAAACATTTAACCGGTGTTAGGTACATCACTAACTCCCATTAAAATTTTTTTTATTTATAATTTATTAAAGAAAAAAACTCATGCTATTAGGATACAAAATCAATTCAATCAGTTCTTCTTCGAAAAAAGCCCCTTTTTCGTCCATGAACTATTGTTTTCGTTACCTTTTGGTCCTCCAACTATTTTTTGGTACCTTTTCATCACTGACCTATTGTTTTGAAGGATCAAGACATCCTTCCGTCACTTTTCCGTTGAATCTTTCGTTAAGACTTTCCTAGTTGGCACATAATTTACACACTTGGATATTTGCTGTTTTTTTTTTCTGATGTGCATGGCCATGCCTTGGTTCTGGCTCACCCATGCAAGGCCTGGCATGGCCATGCTGATGTTGGGACACGACCGTGCGAAGGGAGGGATTTTCTGGGTAGCTACGGTATGAAGGACATGGCCATGCGGGGTCAAAAGCACGCCCGTGCAGAAATCAAAAAAAAAAATTAAAATGTCGGACATGGCCATGCTGGAAAAGGGGCACGATCGTGCAAGACCAGCTACGGCATGAAGGTACATGGCCGTGCATATTTTGGGGCATGACCATGCCAGTGGGTTTTTGGGGCGGATTGGGCTTGGAAGGGGCTCTCTTGGGATATGGTGAGTGCAGGGACGAAAAAGGGGCTTTTGTCGTTCTTCTTCCCCACCACCAATATCTCTGACCTTGGTTCAATTTTGTTTCAATTATATGATCTTTCGCGACTTACTGGCATAAATCAAAATACGATTAACTATTCCACCTAATAAGAAGTTGAAATGCGTCGGTGCAGTGAATTTGGAGTCCAGGTAAAGTCTTCACAATCTCCTTCCAACCTCACACAATCGCCTCAGATCAATAAGGTACATGAGTTACGCCCTAATATAACTTAAGATTTATCCACTCTCATTGTGCACGAACCGATTTATAAACATACCATATCTCACACTACTCACTCTTGAATTCATTGAACAATAACAAATTCAAAGTCTTCCTCACTCTTCATTTGAATGGCAGCGTTATAATCTCTCCCTTTTGATTAATTGGGTTGATTTATCTGTGATTCATTGAACAATAACAAATTCATTGAATAATAACAAATCATGAGCATTTTTTTTTGTTCTGGGAATGGTTCCAAAAATAAGTTCAATGCAAACTTTAGTTTAATGGACACCAAGTGTTTGCATTAATGCCTAAACGACCATGGTCAGATGCTAAGGAACCCGTGAGGAACTGAATGTGAGATGGATGATTTTAGATACTTTTAAACCTCCTGATAATCTCATCTTGTCAGAAACACTATAAACCATGTCATGAGCACTTCATTAGGAAGCTTGAACATGATGTTATTAGCATAGTTATAATTCTTGATTAGGGGAAAGAATTAAAGCTTGAATTGGGGCTCTATGTTAAATATAAATCATGTTTGTGAAGTTTGAATGACTCTGATTCCTTGACTCTGCACGGATCGCAACTAATGTAACAATAGAGTTAACCTGGACTTATTTTTGTTTGATATATCTGGGTACTATATTCAAATGGATTCATCTTTTTGCAAGCTGGGAGGAAAATTTGATGATTGAGACTTGAGAGAGTGTACATTTTTATGTTAAATAAGGAAATAAAACATGTAATTCAGTAAAATTGCTGGAAATGTTATGCCTTATTGCCAATAATCCTGTAAATAGGCAACTTTTCTCCCATATATTATTTTCCATCTTCAGAGCTTGTATTTAATACATGATTTATGGGTCGCAGTCTGAGAGTTAATCATTATATGAAATATATTTTGTAGGAGCATTAGCAATGAGGAAAAGTCACATCTAAGACAAAAGCTGTTGTCACATTTGAGGGAAGAGAACTATTAGGTGGGGCACATATTAGCTTTCATGAATGTTTCATAGTCATTTGGTATCTTAGGTTCACTGTTATATGTATGTTGAAACATACGTTTTACATTGCATCTATCAAGATATATGTTTTTTCCTACTTCTATTCTATTACACTTCGATTTAGACATTCAGAAGTTAGATGTTGATCTGGTGAATTGTTGATTTCTTTTACTACTCAAGTTATAAGTATTCTTTCCTTTGCGTTTTCAAAATATTAACAATTACAATATTTTTATACGTACCAATGGTGTGACAGATGAAAAATCTCTCTATTCAAGTTTCAGAAAGTGCTAAAGTAAAACAGATCATGGCCATATAATTTTTTGCAGAACTGGACTATTTTTTGACTATGAAACTTCAGCTTCCGGCAAACATTGAAACTCATTTTGGTTGATGTCATACTGAATGTTTAAAGGGATATGCAAAGCATAATATACCCTGTCAGATCCCCTTTGTAACTGCTTACGCTTTTGAACAAATAAATTAGTTGATTAGCTTCAACAAAACATTAAACCTGAATATATATGAAAACTAATAAAGTTGGCAGATTTTTTTTAGAATAATCAGTAATCACAAAGTACCAAATAAAATAACAAAATACCAAAGAAAATATTGGTTAACTCTTCACCTTACTTTTCCCACGATAATGTCAACTAGGAAAAATAGAAAATATTATTATGAGTATTAAACCAATACATCCTGCTCATTTGAAAAACGTAGAGTTAAATGTCTGAAATATAATGCTAATCTCTCCTTCTTCCTACTTATCTAATTTCTCCAACTTGATTTGCTTGATTGCCTTAGTGACAGATAGGTGTGCCTCCTCGCCATTGGAAATAGCATCTAACGAACGTTTCTTAGGAGTTATGTCATTATAGATGGATGTTGAAGAACTATCACCCATAGATTCCAAGGGCTTATCCTGCATAAGGAAAAAATCATAAACTTTAATAATTAATAACAAAAATTACAAAAAATTAAATTATAAGTCACTTACCCCAATTTTATCATTCAAGATTGTGACATTGTCATCATCCAAGTTTAGTTTAGACACCACCTCCTGCAAGTTAAAAGAATAAAAATTAATATCTATATTATATAACTATACGTTAATTGAGAATGTAATGTGGGTTGTAATTACATCAGAATTAGTGAGTGAAATAAACTGACTGATTATGCTGGCATCCTCAGTTACTTTCTTCACCGTGAAGCTTCGATTCTCATTGGCGGTATCCTTGGTTCTTTCATCGATCGCAACTCTAAACAGGCACTGCTTTCCAATTAAGGCGCCAAAAGCTTGGGGCAATTGATCGGGCTGATCATCGTAAAGGCATAATAACTTATATTAAGTGGCAATTATAGTGAATATTATTTTAAGATCAAGTAATTAGGTACCTCTGAAACATCCTCAAGGACTTTGGCCGCATACATCTTAAGCAAATAAGAAGCTGTGCTATCAAATAGCACAAAATGCATAACGGCTTCATTCACATCCATGACGAAAATCTTAATTTTGAATCTAAAAAGTAAAAAATATTATTAGTCAGAATTACAATTTCTTGCAATGGGTTGCACATTAGAAATTAACTTGGAGTTGGGATAGTGTCATAGGGGATCCCGTATTTTTGGCAGTTCTTTGCGCCCTTACCAATCGGGTCTACATCAAATACGGTTGACAACGTGGTGTAGACACCAACCTATCAAAAAATATATGATTATATGAGTAAAACATAAACATACAGCTAATGCATGGAACTATAAATTGTTTTAAAAAAAATATTATGCAATACCTCTTTACAGTTGAGCAAATCAACAATTGTTCGAATGTCTTCCATTTTAAACCATTCATTGCTAATAGCATTTTTGGTGTCAGCGGTCATAGTAGTCAACGTACGACTATTGGATGAGCATCTGTCACCGCGCCTTCATGTATAGTTACAATATGATTTTAGCTAGTGTAACCTAAAATAAAATAATGTGCAGTAATAATAAATTGAAATATAAATGAAAGGTACCGTACTTCCTCAGAAAATCCATTTGTTCAGAAATAGATGGATCGATGTGAATTTTAGATGCATGCTTCATGGTAGAAACGCGATTCTTGACTGCATAAAAATGGTATGAACGCTCATATATATATATATATATATATATATATATATATATATATATATATATATATATATATATATATATCGAAAATCCATTTGTTCAGAAATAGATGGATTGATGTGAATTTTAGATGCATGCTTCATGGTAGAAACGCGATTCTTGCCTGCATAAAAATGGTAAGAACGCTCATATATATATATATATATATATATATATATAGGGTCCTATTATAATGAGAACCAAATTTATATGAGAATCATAAGAACCACTAACAGCCATTGGATTAAAAAACACATCAATGCTCCAGATTAAAAAAAAAATAGAGGGAGTGGCATTTTCGTAATTATTTCATTTAAAATCCTTCTCAAATTTCAAAATAAAATATCTCAATATCTATAAGTCGAAAAAAAATTCGAAAACACTGATTTTTTTGTCTTGACGAGACGATTCAAACTAGATCCCTGAAGATAGGATTTTGAAAAAATAATATTGACTTATAGATTACTTAACTAGTGTACATTATTTAACTAGTGTACATTACTTAACTAGTGTGCACGAGTTAATTACTTAACTAGTGTACATTATTTAACTAGTGTACATTACTTAACTAGCTGTGTTGTCTTAGTGAACACTAGCTGTATTGTCTTAGTGAACACTAGCTAGTTATCTTAGTGAACACTAGCTGTGTTGTCTTAGTGAACACTGAACACTAGCTGTGTTGTCTTAGTGAACACTAGCTAGTTGTCTTAGTGAACACTAGCTGTGTTGTCTTAGTGAACACTAGCTGTGTTGCTAGTGTAACCTAGTGTACACTAGCTATGTGTATCAGCATTGGCTAATGTAAACTAGCTAGTTTAACTTAGTGTACTCTAGATATGTTGTCATAGTGAACACTAGCTGTGTTATCTTAGTGAACACTAGCTGTGTTGTATTAGTGAACACTAGCTGTGTTGCTTATGTACACTAGCTAGTTGTCTTAGTGAACACTAGCTGTGTTATCTTAGTGAACACTAGTTGTGTTGTATTAGTGAACACTAGCTGTGTTGCTTATGTACACTAGCTAGTTGTCTTAGTGAACACTAGCTGTGTTATCTTAGTGAACACTAGCTGTGTTATATTAGTGAACACTAGCTGTGTTATCTTAGTGAACACTAGCTGTGTTGTATTGGTGAACACTAGCTGTGTTGCTTAGTGAACACTAGCTGTGTTATCTTAGTGAACACTAGCTGTGTTGTATTAGTGAAGACTAGCTGTGTTGTCTTGATGAACACTAGTTGTGTTGTATTAGTGAACACTAGCTGTGTTGCTTATGTACACTAGCTAGTTGTCTTAGTGAACACTAGCTGTGTTGTCTTAGTGAACACTAGCTGTGTTGCTAGTGTAACCTAGTGTCCCAAACTGAGTGAATCGTTTTTTCAAAGTTGTCTTCGATAGATATCAAAAAGGAGTGTCAGTCCAAAAAAAAAAGTATCTTCCAGCCACAAATGAGTGTCAACCATTTTTTACTTCATAAAATAACTTTGCATTTGGCTAGTGTACACTAGCTACCTAGTGTATACTAGCCAAATGCCTTAGGCAGCAGGACAAAAGCATTGGGCCAAGCCTTTGTGTACACTAGCTGTTGTAACTTAGTGTACACTAGCTAGTTATCTAGTGTACAATAGCTATTTTTTTAGTGTATACTAGCTGTGTTGCTAGTGTAACCTAGTGTATACTAGCTGTGTTGCTAGTGTACATTACTTAACTAGCTAGTGTACACTAGTTAATTAGCTAGTGTTTTAAAAATTAGACGTTGTTCAATATTATTTTTTCAAAATCCTATCTTCAGGGATCTAGTTTGAATCGTCTCGTCAAGGCAAAAAAATCAGTGTTTTCGAATTTTTTTTTTCGATTTATAGATATTGAGATATTTTATTTTGAAATTTGAGGGGGATTTAGTTCACAATAATTACGAAAATGCCACCCCCTCTATCTTTTTTTTTTTTAATCTGGAGCATTGATGTATTTTTAATCCAATGGTTGGATTTAGTTCTCATGGTTCTCATATAAATTTGGTTCTCATTTGAATAGCTTCCTATATGTACATATGTATGTATATATGTATATATATATATATATATATATATATTTTGATATTATTCCAAATTGTAAAATCAATATCATCAGCATTGTCATCTCTATTGTCAATGAAAAATTTGAATTCATCTGCATATGACTCCCATAATACGCAAGACAATTCCAATCCCCTATCAAAATATATGAAAATTGTGTGTAAATATAATACGAAAATGAATTCCTTATAATTAAAATTTTATCAAATTATAATATTTGATTAATGTACTCATTATCAACCAATGCAACATCCATCTTCCTAGCTTTACAGGCAGGCACAAACTTAAAATCTCCTAGAGGTAATATAACCTCGTCAATAACATCTACATCACATTTATAGAAAAATATCATAATCGTGAGTCTTATGATCGCGCTAAGATAAAAAAATACGATTAAGATAAAATTCTCACCCATCACAAATTCCTCGCTGACATTTGAAAGTGAATCCAAGTCTGGGTAGTTACAAAAATCTTCAAAGGGAGTGAATACAAATCCATTTTCTGAAATTTGAATAGAAATCTCGACTTCCGATACATTTGTGGCTAAACTTAAGATTATTTTTCATGCATGATTAATTTTCGTCTTTTGGTTATTAGGATTGTTTTTCTCGACACCAAAATTAGAAATCTTCTTGACTTGCCCTTCAATAAACATTTGCTTCATTGTTGCCACCAAACTAATTGGGACGGAAGCCTGAATTTTAGACACCTAAGTAAAATAAGAATAAGAATAAGAATAAGAAATAAAAATCAAAATAGAATTTTAAGTACAATAATTAAACTGTTAGTTGCGCTAAACTTATTGAAAGTACAAAATTAACAAAGAGAATCTAAAATCTCAAGCACGGATCTCATCATCAATCAATATCATTTCGATAGATTGTTTTCCAAACTTGTTTTTTGGCATCCATACAAGCAAAATACGAACAACTACACTGCGAAGCTTAGTATTCTTCTCAATTGATTTGATAGCAATCACTGGACTGTTTGTTGCCATTATCTATAATTTAATAGCATTATAGATATGAAAATTAGAAACAATCTATATATAATAATTAAATCCACCAAAGGGAAAGAAAGAAGAAAATATGCTACCAGAGAACTTGAGCGTTTGAGTATAGGAAAACTCTCGCCGGAAAAACTAAACAGAATAACAATAAAAAAAAGCAATGAAGGGGGTTTAAAGATTAATATTTTGCATTTGAACTATAGCAAATTTGTAAAAAAAAAAAAAAACATAAAAAAAACTGAATATAACATTCATCAACATGGAGAAAACAAAACCATAAATTGAAGGAAAGTGGGAAGACCTGTTGATGTCGAGGCGAATGGAAGAGCTAGGAATAAAAAAAAGACTATGATGAGCATTTATATTAGTATTCTCCTATAATGCAATCTTTTTGTGTTATTAATAATGTAGTAGAGATTGTCTTTTCCTAATAGTTTATTGTATTTCCAAAAAATTTATAATAAAAAATATATATATGTATTTTTTAATTAATTAACCTAATTATAGATTGGAGAGGCAATCAAGGAAAACTCGACATATGAAATTCAAAAATTCCAAAATGCTTAAATTAGGAAGGCATGTGATCCAACTTTGGTAGGAGCGAAATTCAAAATTCCGAATGCTTAAATTAGGAAGGCTTGTGATCCAACTTTGGTATGGAAATTAAAGAGAAAATTTGATTTTGTTTATAATTTAGGAAAATATTTTAACTGATTCCTTAATCTTAGTAGGAGTGGGAAATAGACAACTTTTTTGGTTAGTTAGTTTTCAAATTTTCGTATGATATATGAATACAAATTGATAATTTCTATTTACTTAATTTTAGAATTAACTTCAATAGGTTTATTCAAATCAAGCATATTTAAATTCCGAAATTAAAAAGAGAAAAAAAATTATGTTATAAATTTAGAAATTAAAAAGAGGAATTTTTTTTTTTAATTTATTCAAATCATGCATCTTTAAATTCCGAAATTAAAAAGAGAACAAAATTATATGTGATAAATTTAGAAATTAAAAAGAGAATTTTTTTTTAATTTATTCAAATCATGCATTTTTAAATTCCGAAATTAAAAAGAGAAAAGTTGACTTTGTATTTGAATTGGGAAAATATTTGAATTGTATCCTTAATTGTAGGAGTGTGAAATAGGCAAGTAGATAAATAGTAACCGAAAAAAATTTTAAAGTAGGAAATTTAATTTTTGTAAATTGATTCATAATCAGGCATATTTATTTAAATTACGAAATAAAGAAAAGAAAAAAAATAGAGTCATCATATCATAGTCTGCCACGTGGAATTCCACGTCATAATGTCACGTGTCAGGCTGTGTGAATATGAATGGACTCTAATTTAATATATAATATAGATTATCACTTTTGTAAAACTAGAAAGCTACACATGTTAACATGACACTTATATCTCGACATGAGATCATAAACAATTGTTTTGTTGATTAAGTTTTCATTTGATTTGTTTATTCAAATTGATGTTTAATAAGATAGAATATCATGTTTTCTCTCTCTTTATTAAGAGTCTTGTGTTTTCCCTCCTTGTTGAAAGCCTTATGTCTTCTCTCCTTGTTGAGAGCCTTATGTTTTCTCTCCTTTTGTTGAAAGTCTTGTATTTTGATGTACAATCTTATTTTAAGCAATTCTTAAATCTCGTGTTTGGGAATCTTGGTTGGCGTCTACTCGTCAATCCAAATGATTGGATGTATATTGTTCACAAAGCCAATTGTTTTTGAATAAAGGATCTTTTGAATGTCTATGTATGGCAGTTTCCAAGTACGAGTATTACTTGAAGGGGCATTTATGTGTTTCAAGCTATAGTAAAAAAAAAAGAGGAGTTTATCAGAATTGGGGTAATGAAGTGAACATCACATATTCGACGATTGTATAACAATACTCTTTGGGATAAGCCTCCAAATTTTGTGGTGAGCCATCTCGATATTTGTTTGTAATGCAATTAAAATTTATTTTGCTTTAAAAGCAATTAAAAAAAAACATGACACTTTATATCTGGGATATGCCTTTTGTTTAGTAAAAGTTGGTATTTTATAAACTGAATCACGACTCTAAAACCTCGTATTTTCTATTGCTTAAAAATAACTATTTCATAAGAATAGTTAGTATTTGACTCGTGCTATTCATGTGATATATAAGAAAATAAATACTCCCTCTGTTTCACTCGAAAAGGCACAAAGTTGTCCTTACACGGGAATTAAGTAAAGTGTGTAGTTGAGTAAGTGTTATGAGTGGAAGAGTGAGGTAGCAGAAAGAAAGTGCGGTAAAGAATAGTAAGTGGATAGTTATTGTGTATATGACAAGTGAGTTCTATTAATAAAGAAGTATTATAAAGTTTTCATTTTGGGTGTGGTCATTTTTAAATGGAAACCCCATAATGAGAATTTGTGCCTTTTCGAGTGGGACGTAGGGAGTATGTTTAAGTACGATTAATTATACCATTATATATCGTAAAGAAATAAATTTCGGAAAACTTCAGTATACACGACATTGTTCGTCGATTATTCACAATTATTATCATTATGGCCATCACGAGTTAAATACTACTTTAATCCTCAACCTATTAAACCTTTTTCCTTTTCGTCACCAAGACCTTTTTTTCCTTTTTCCCCTCATGGTACATTTTTCGTGGAATATGTAGTCTTTATGTACCGTCTAAACTCCACTAAAACACGCTGATGTGGCCTTTTTATCCTACATGACATGTTTAGTTATTGACTCAGATCAAGGACGGCTCATGTGATGCTTAATGACAGTGTAGACACCCCATTCTGAATCAATAATACATGATTACACTACTCTTAGTTTCGCCTTTGAGTTTTGATGAAAACTCATTAGTTTGTCATGTCTAATTAGGTTTCTGAATAAATTCAATAGTTTTGGACTTAAATCACTAACGAGACAACTGAAGAGGGCAAAACAATACATTTGTGATGCTTGTCTCGTACAAGAATACGTGTCTCCTACAAGACTAACTTTACAAAATGTGATTTGGTTCACTTTTCTTCTCCGTCTTGATCTCTTTCTTGACCCTTACTCTTTTGATCCGACATTAGACCAAGTTAGGTCGATATCTACACTGATTAACTCCCTATCAATACAAGTCTTTGATCTTTACCTTACTTGTGATTCCTAATCTTTGTAAGCAAGTCATATCCTCCTATAAATACAAGATTCATCCTCCTTGTTTCAAACCTTTTCCTAACAACGTTTTGTTGAGTTCTCTCCTTAAAAGAGCACACAAAACACTCCCAAAACTCCCCTCAAGTTCATCCATTCTCAAGCCTTTGTCAAGGTCACTACTTGGAAACTCAAGAAAATCACAAGGTAAACTCACTGTTTTTCATCTTCTTTTCACCTCCTTTAGTTGCATTTCAGAGAAGTGTAATCACATTAAACCAAATGATTCATTGAGATGATCTCAAATCACATTAATCCGACATTCCAAACTAATTAATAAAATCAATTAGGTTTTAGTTGATTTTTGCTTAATTTGATTATTTGAACAATCTAATAAATACCTATAGGTGATTCTTTACCTTCTAAACCTATAGATTAACCCCCGAACCCATGAAACCTAAATTTGATCTATGTTCCATGAAATAACATAGTGGCGTCTCGAAAACAAGAAGAGAATTAAAGGAAAATAAGAGAACACTTTTTCACACATTATCACAGTGGCGACTCCGCTGGTGACCAGTAATTAAGTGGGTTAAACTTGCATGCTCTAGTTATTAATTAAATTTTTCAAATTTTCTGCAAAATTTTTTAAATCTTCATTCTGTTTTTTTTTTTTTTGTCTCGTACGAGACTACCTTGTCTCGTACGAGACAACCCTTCTGTAACTGGTTTCTGATTTCTCTTTTTCTGAAATTAGAGCTTAAAACCTCAATTTGGACATGCAAGGGGAATCCCATAATCAATATTTGTAGAGTTCTTTGAGCTTAGGACCTTCCTAATGATGGAAAACTCAAGTTCAATCATTGTTTCTTGTTCTAACCTTTTTTTTTTTTTTTGTAGAAAACTATTAATTGTTTGCGAGTGAATGAATGAATGTGTTTGAGATTGGATTTATTTTATTAATTATCGGTCATTGATTGGTTGGCTCAGGTTTTGTAATAATGAATTAATTCCTCTCTCTCTCTCTCTCTCTCTCTCTCTCTCTCTCTCTCTCTCTCTCTCTCTCTCTCTCTCTCTCTCTCTCTCTCTCTCTCTCTCTCTGTGTGTGTGTGTAAACTACGTTGACCTTTGTCTCCCTACCAAGTGGGAAACGTCGACAAACACTTGGTCCGGCCATTATTTGTTTTCTTTTTTAAAAAATGTTTATAATTTTTCATCACCTAGTATTGACTCTTACACACGTGTACTCATAATATAATTGATTTGCATTGCACTATATTACTCTTCTTTACTCTTTAACCTGGAACCCACACTAAGGACATACGTCAGTCATCTTTATCACTAGTCTCTCCAAAGTTGGTGCCCCCACTCCGCGGTTCGCTCCCATACGACTGTCACACTGCGGGAGCCTGAGCTGTAAGCCTACATAAAACTCATGCATCATTTTAGGCGTCTTAAGACATCCTTTGAACGATTGGTTTGACTTAAGGGCTCTTTTATGTCTTTGACCAAAATAAAATTATGAGCAATTTACCATGTGAATGAACAAACGAATGTCCCTACAAAATGTCCCTAAAAAGATGTCCCTAAAAAGAAAAAACTTGAAGGAATTACTCAAAAAGGTCTCCTTGACATTCTCGCAGAAGAAAGAAAGATCAAACCAAGGGAAGGCGGTCCTCCAAAATATGTAGGTCATAACCATGCTTATCACCTCTTTTGCAAATGAGTAAACTTTTAAAATTAATTAATTATAGTTTGTGCAGTTATAATTTACTTGGGACATATAAATTGGTTAAATTGAATAACTATAAATAAATAAATTGGAAGAGAGTAATGGTTAGAGGACAACATTTTTTGCAGGTGGATAACTATTTTAAACTAATTAATTATAACTTAGTAATTAGTTAAACAGCCTCTTGGCAATTGTCAGGGGAAGACTTTAGCAAATGGTTCCCTCTCTCAACCCCCGCTTGGCTGGAAGCGCTTGGCGCACCAGGGTTTGCCCTTTTTTAATTAGTTGAATCAACTAATGAATGATGATGTCATCATGGTAAAAACATTCACCAGAAGTTGTTATGTGTCCATGGATAATTTCAGCTGGCGTTTGTTTTAGTAATATGTTAGACACTTACATAAGCACAACTAGATACTTTATAAGGATTAACTAACATATGCATGCATTTTATGCATAAATAACTACAACAACATGATATTATATGTATATGTATATATATATATGTATATATGTATATGTATATATGTATATATATATATATATATGTATATATATGTATGTATATATGTATGTATATATGTATCTATATATGTATGTATATATATATATATGTATGTATATATATATATATATTATATATGTATGTATATATATATGTATATATGTATGTATATATATATATATGTATGTATGTATGTATATATGTATGTATGTATGTATATATGTATGTATGTATGTATATATGTATGTATATATGTATATATGTATGCATATATGTATATGTATATATATACATATATATATATATATATATATATACATATATGTATATATGTATGTATATATATACATGTATACATATATGTATATATGTATGTATATATGTATGTATATATACACATATATACATATATGTATATATGTATGTATATATACACATATATACATATATGTATATATGTATATATATATACATGTATATATATATGTATACATACATATATATATACATGTATACATACATATATATATATATATATACGTATATATATATACACATATATACATATATATATATATATATATATATATATATATATACATATATGTATATATATATATTAATAACAAAAAGCATTAACCATCCAATAATTTTACATCTAGAAAAAATAGGACTAATAGGAGAAGATATTACCAAATCTAGAGTCACATACACATGTAAATTGAAATTAAAAAACCCTGATATAACAATAAGAACAACTAATATTGAATACAGTCCAAGAAGAATTTAGAAAACAAATACCAGAAATAATAGAACAAAAATTAATTAGAAAATCAGAAAGTCCTCATAGGATAGCTGCTTTTATAGTTAGAAATCACAGTGAAATTAAAAGAGAAAAAGCTAGAATAGTTTATAATTATAAAAGATTAAATGATAATACAGAAGATGATGGATATAATATACCCAATAAAGATTCTTTGATTAACCTCATATAGAAAAATAAAATTTTCTCAAAATTTGATTTAAAGTCGGGATATAATCAGTTACAGTTAGAAGAAGAATTTAAACCTTAGACAGCTTTCACATGTCCAGAAGGATAGTATGAGTGAAATGTTCTAAGCTTTGGACTTAAGAATGCTCCATCTATATTTCAAAAATTTATGGATAATATATTTTTAAAATATGATTTTTGTCTAGTATATATTGATGATATACAGGTAGCCAGTGAAATAGTTAAAGAAAAGAAGAGAGTTATACACCCTATACAGCCAAAGAAAAAAAAAATCCTCAATGAGCATATTATCTGACGAGGAAGTAAAAGTGGAACAGAAAGACATCAAGATTCCACAGTACAGTACAGCTTGACATACCCTACAATATATTCCAATCCAGTTCAGGGATTGAGATCGAAACTAGAGGTACAATCTTATAAACATCCACAGTTTTCACAGGCTAGACAAAGCTCTTCAAAAAATACACAGTCACAACAAAAAACAATCACATTTGGTAATTATGCTTTACAAGTATGCACAGAAAGTCAGAAAAAATTCAGACTTACAAAGTCTGCTCATTTCTTGGCTATTAAGGTAACAAATTCTTTGAAAAAGTTGGCAAAGTTATATGTGGATGAGATTGTGAGATTGCATGGTATACCAATGACGATAGTATCCGATCGAGATGCGAGGTTTATATCGAAGTTGGAAGAGTCCACAACAAGCATTGGGTACCGAGTTGACGATGAGTCTTTTCACCCATAGACAGACGAACAGTCATAATGGACAATTCAGACACTCGAGGATATGTTGAGGGCTACATCATAGGATTGGCAAGGGACTTGGGACGAGCACTTGCCATTAGTAGAATTCGCTTGCAACAACAATTATCACTCTAGCATCGGTATAGCACCGTATGAAGCTTGTATAGACAGAAATGTAGATCGTCTGCTTGTTGGGATGAAGTTGGTGAGAGGAAGCTGGCGGGACCAGAGATTGTTCAAGTAACCGCAGATAAGGTGCAACAGATCAGAAAGTGGATATTGACCGCCCAGAGTAGACAAAAGTCGTATGCAGATCGCCGACGACGTGACTTATAATTTTAGTTGGGGATCGAGTATTCTTGAAGATTTCACCGACAAAGGGAGTTATTTGATTTGAAATTCGCGGGAAGTTAAGTCCGAGATACGTGGGACCGTTAGAGACTCTGGAGCGAGTAGGGTCGGTGGCTTACAAGTTGGCCTTACCACCTATGCTTGCTGGTGTGCATAATGTGTTCCATGTCTCGATAGTGAGGAAGTACCTCTCTGACCCGAGTAGTATATAGACAGATGAGATTTCGTGCCGATTTGAGTTATGATGAACCAGTGAAGATTGTAGACCAGAAAGATCAAGTACTGAGAAAACGTGTTATTCCTTATGTGAAAGTGCAATGGAACAATCACACGGAACGAAAAGCAATGTGGGAGCTCGAGAGTGAGATGCGCAAGTCGTATCCCACCTTATTTTCGGATTGAGTGCGTTTGATTTGGAGGACCAAACCCTTTTAAGGGGGTAAGAATGTAGTAACCCGGATTTTTTATTTATTTATTAATTGAATTATTTCCTTTTAATTAATAATTGTTTCCTTTAATTAAAATTGTTTTCCTTTAATTAATTACTTGAGTTACCTTTTATTAAAATGATTGTTAATTGGGCTTGAGTTATTATTGACTATATACACATCTTTATCAAACTCTAGACCCTTATTATTTTCAAAAACCTAGCCAAGGAAAATAGAGAGAGAGGGAGGCGGCATTTGTTTTTACGTGAAGAGAGAAGTGAGCGGCAGAGAGAGAGAGAGAGTTTGGCCGAGAGAGAGTCCAGCCGAGAGAGGGAGAGAGAGCCGAGCTAGGAAGAAGAAGAAGAAGGAGAACACTTCTTCATTGCTTGGAAGATTCAACATCAAGATTCGTGCGGTGATATTTGCTAGGAGCGTGCATCAATCGAGGTAAGAGATTACGTTCCATAGAGTTTGATTGTTTTCATATCATTTGTGGTAGGATTCCTTGAATTCATAATATATTATGCTACCAAGTGGCCGGTAGTAAATTGTATTCTTTTGACGTGAACATTTCTTTGGAATATCTTACCCTTGATAAGTATTGTTCAATGGGTATCCATGATGATTTAAATTGTTTATTGTATTCTTGTACCTATGAATACATTGTTGAATCTTGCTATAAATGTATATGGCTAGTGTTTGCTATAAATGTATATAGCTAGTGTGTGCTATAAATGTATATAGCCGGTATGGAAATTGCTATAAATGTATATAGCTAGTGTGTGCTATAAATGTATATAGCTGGTATGAAAATTGCTATAAATGTATATAGCTAGTATGAAATTGTTACAAATGTATATAGCTAAAATGGAACTTGCTATAAATATATATAGCTAGTTTTGCCTTGTCCCTGGAAAAGGACTTGACATGTAAATGGGACTTGACGGACATATGTGTGTATACAATCTCCATCTGTTTTATTCTTGTGGAAGTGCCACTATTTGTTAATTGAAAAGTATTCTCCATTGTTGTTTGAGATCTCGTATGAACTTACTGAGCATTGTTCGCTCACCCCTTCTTATTCTTTCCCATCCCAGGTAATGAATGAATTGAGTGGAATGGTCGCATGGATAGCGGCTTAGCAATTATGAGGTACTATTTAGTTTGAAGACAATAATTATTATTTAGAGCTAGTGGGTTGTACTAGCCGTTGGTTATTTAATGACATTTATGGATGTAATGCTTTAGGGTTACCGTTAGATAATTTTATGGATATTCTTTATGTTTTTGGGAATTATGATTATTATTATGAATTATAGAAATTTGGGGTCGTTACACATTTTTGTTCCCTTCCATTTTATTTTTTTCTTATCCTAGGGCAAATTATATCCTTCAACTTAAGTAATGCCTCCCTCTTCTGCTGCATTCTCACCATCAAAGCTACCCTAATTGAAGCATACATATTATTGGCGTCTCCCTAGCCTCAATAATCCAACCATTAAAAGTTTCTGACATATTATTTCCACATTCTCAGTTGAGCTTAACGTGGAGAAAAATGACCTGCACCAGTTGGATGGATTCTTCTCCGTAAGGTGATCATAATTTCATGCATCACCCCTACAAATTCTTCCTTGCTCCCAACTTTTGCTGCCTCCCAGAATAGAGATCTTAACTTGTTTGAACTGTGTTTTTACCTGAAGTTGGCATACACATGCCTTGCATTTCTTGTTTCAGCCTCAGGCTTAACTCTTCTAAGGCTGCCACAAGTCCCTAGGAAATAAAACACGAGAATATATTAACACAAAATAGTCATATTATTTCTATAAACTTGCAAAAAAAAATTGAAATAAAAATAAAGTTACCTTTTGCTGATCTGATATGATTGTCAATCAAGATCCATTGATAGGCCCTATATCCCTCATCATCAACTTGATAAACCAACTCCAAGAAGACTTGTTCTCATTTTCTACAATTGGCCAGCATATTGGAAACATTTCATTGTTTCCATCCCTTCCAACAACACATAACTCTTGTTTACATAAGGTCTCCAAGAAACAACCATCAAGCCCTATGACAGGCCTACATCCACTTAACCATCCCTTTCTCAATACATCAAGACAAACATAATACCTTTCAAACACTGGTGGACTAGAATCTCTGTCACACTTCAATACCACTGAGCTTCCCGGATTACTTCTACTCTGCATAGTCATACAATCTGCCATAGTGAAGAACCAGTGAATTCTCAACCTCCATTAGAGCCTTTTGCCTAGCCCTATAGCACTGAGCCTCAGTTACTGTAAGTCCAAATAACTCAGACACATTTTCTTTTATATCTTTTATCTTCCATCTTGGATTTTTTCTTATCTCAGTAGCAAACATTTTCGCTATCCACTTCGCCTTGACAATCTTGACCGAGCTGAAGTCTTTCACACATGTATGCTCCTGTGCATACGACTTAATCTGCAGACACCTCTTATCATTTGAAGGTGTGGCTCTTAAATACCAAGGTCACCATTCAACACATATTTTGCTATCAGCCTTGTCTTCTCACTTTTCCAAAAACAAATTGGAAACCCTTTTCCAGTCGAATAACTCACCAATTGTTAGAGATATTATCCCACATTGGGAATTGACAAACCTTGCCTATAATATATAAAGATCCTGGGCTACTCCCCTTATCACCAATTGGTTTTAAGGTGGAACCTCAGACTTTAACATGGTATCAAAGCAGGTTCTTACTCGTGCAGGCCCAACGGCCCACGATGTTACTCCGCGCCACCCGGTTGATAAGTCCACGTTGTAAGCTTTGGCAAAGCCCGCTACACGTGAGGGGGCGTGTTAGAGATATTATCCCACATTGGGAATTGACAAACCTTGCCTATAATATATAAAGATCCTGGGCTACTCCCCTTATCACCAATTGGTTTTAAGGTGGAACCTCAGACTATAACACCAATGCATGTCTTAACTCATAAACATCTGTGAACTGCATTCCTATACTAAATTCATCTAACTTATAGTCAACCTTAGGATTAAAATTGCTCCATTTTACAACCTTTTTCTTTTTTTTACGGAGTCAATCTCATCCCCAGACTCCTCACTATTGCTATCAGTTTCAAGATCATCAGATGGAGCATAATCACTATTATAACCCCCTGGTTCTTTATCCCCTTCAAAATCCATCATTGAGTCCACATAACTATCCCTATGATTTGCCTCACTTACTCCTACCCTTACACCATCCTTCTTTTTTGTCTTTTTGTTAATTTTCACTTTTTCAAGCATCACCTCCTTCTCTTTAGCTTTCACATTTGCATTTAGATGGAATAACTCATTAAAAAACTTCGAGACATCAATATTTTGCTTCTTATATTCTATTAGATTACGCCTTATATCTACAACCTCATCATAAGGGTCAACATGATCAAGACTTGCAACACTATTTTCACTTTCAGACATTTACGAATACGTATCATCATTTTGATCAATTTAATGCCAAGATTCAACAGTCCCAACATGTTCTTCCTCATTACCTGTATTATCCCCATGAACTTCATCATTTCCTGGCTTATAAGAGGGGCCCCCTATCTCAAACTTTCCATTTTCCATCACCTCAGGAATAGCATGGTCAACATAAATCTCTAACATCGCAGAAGGATTGGACAAATCATGCTTAATCAATTCAACAACTTTATCTTCAGAAAAAATACAAACACGTCCAAGATCTAAGAGTCTACCAGTTATATCATAATACAATGCTGTCACATTTTCTTGACACAATTCATCTGCTTTGAGTCTCAAAGATTCATATGTCAAGTCATCAGTCAAACACATCATAAAAATAAGAGTATTGGCCACCATAATAATAAGTTTTACCTTTCAGATTCTTAAATTCACCGAAATGAACACTGCAAAAAATCAAATGTTTCTCATGGATTTATGCACACAAAAAAAGTACTTCAATCAATGTATTAAAAGGCCTAAACAGATAAAAGACATGTAAAATGGTCACTTTTTCACATGGATGTGAGGGGGGGGGGTGGTTTCAGTCATAAACAAACACATATGTCCAATTTTCAAAGAGCTAGGTTGAAAAAGTCACAACAAAAACAAAAAATAAAGCCAAAGGGACCCATATATACAAACACACATGTCCCACACCTCAATATACATGGACAAACCCTAGTCCAACATTCACTACACTAACAGGGAAAAAGAAATCAAACATAAACAATAAACCCCACAACCCCATAATTTAACATAAACTATCAATTACAATACAGCCCCATAACATGATTAGAAATTTAGAATACATACCTTTTCAAAATTGCACAAGATCCTGTTATGATAGCAGGGGAAATCATGGCGGTTAGTAATATAAAGGGAAAGGGAATACGTCGTCGTCGTCTTATTTATTAGAGAGGTGTCGTTTTGCCCCAAAATATTTGTGTTCATCTAATTTCTTGATTTCATTCTGTTGGAATTTCTTGATTTCATTCTGTTGGAAGTGATTATTTATTAAAGATCCATGCTTGACTCTTCTTCAAACATCGAATGAACCATCGATTTAGTGGAAACCCCAAAACAATTCCACTCGTTCGAACCGTAATCATCGATTTAGGGTTTAAGAGAATGGATAATCGCTAATTTTCCCACCAATGTATTTAGGTGTTTTGAGATACGCGGCCATAATTCCCTCCGTATATCACGTGTAATGAGTGTATTACTAGTATTCTCTCTTGCTCGTGTCAGTTGTCACTGGCGCGCTCGTGTTACTGGCGCGGTAAGTACGCAAATTAAATAAATGATGAAATTGCATTCCTTTCATCCAGAAAAAAGAAAAAAAAAAATATATCCAATACACTGATGATTACTTTGTTCCATAATCAACATTTGATGGAGGGTGATTTGTTTGTGTAACTGCCATAAAAAATATGAGGAAGTCGATTATTCGGGACCGTAATCCATTTAGGATTAGTAAAAAAATATTTTCTTAATCCCCATTTTACTATTATTCTTTTTTCGTAATCCCAACTCAACTCATTAATCATATAAATAATTAATAATAATTATAACTCATCACCCATCCCCTTTTTACCCAATGTTTGAATAAAAAAACTTAAGTAATCATGACTAATAATTGACCTTGTATTGTATTGTATTATAAATTAATTACATACCTATAATCAACATCTCTATAATATTTCTTTGTGGGGTTACAATAAATATGGGGTCTATTGGCTAAATATGTCACCCTCGCCCATAATGTGAGTGTTGTATGAATAACAAGACGTACGCGGTCATAATTTGTGGAAACATATGTCATTTTTCTATAAAAATCACTATACTTTTGAAGAACTCTCGTTCACCTCAAATTTGCGGATTAGGGCAAGAATTAGTCATGGAATAGATCCAAATTTTGGGACAGATTGGAGTTTTTCAAAACTATAGTGGTTTTCATTGTATAAAAAAAAACTTTAGCGTTTAAGTGAAAACTGATAAAATAAAGTTATTTAAAATAAATTAAACCTAATTTAACTAGGGAAAATTACTTTTAAAGGTAACGTACTCCACCTATTTATATCAAATAAAACAATGTATTTCTTAATGTCCAAAAAATGTAACGTACTTATATAAGTTATTTCATATTATGCAATTTTCAAAATAAAAAATATACGCCGTTAACATTAGATAAGTTTTTGATGGTGGGGTTAACACTCATTAAATATTTAACTGCTTTTCATGCCTTTTATCTCATCCTCTTAGCAGTTAAACTGATCTCCCCCTCACAAAAAAGAAAGTCTTTCTTTCTCACCTCTGATCCCCTATCCCTAGCTCCGCCCCCACATCCACCTCCACCCTACTGTGCCAGCCCATCTCTCCTTCTCTCACAGCCCCGCCCAACCTCCCTGCAACCCCCATCAAATCTGAATCTGCTGGCCCTTTCTCTTCCTACCTCTCACCGAAATTGACCGTGTCTCTCCATGTCTCTCAAACTCTCCACCATCTTTCCCACTTCCATCACCACTACCACCACTAGTAAGCTATCTCACCATGACCACACCATTATCATCAAGACCGCCGCCATCATTATCACAACCATAACCAAATTCATTGTCATCACAGTCGTCGCCGACACCGCCAACAACACAACCAAATCGCCAAATCTGGAAACCAAAAACATTCGAAAACCCAAAATCAAATTACCAAATTACACTTTCAAAATCAAAAACTTAATTAACAAAACCCCCATATGCGGCAATACCGAAATCGAGATGGGTAGGAAGAAAAATTACACATCCAAAAACAGAAATTTTCCCAATTAATAAGAAGTTTAGAACCCATTTCAATCCCAAAATTTTTTTCACAACAAACAAAATCAATTACAAAAACCCAAAGCATGCGCACACACACAAAAACATGCACACACCTTAACAACCTAGAATTACAAAACCTGCTTCATTTTGGCAGCCCAGATTTTCATCAATCATCCCCATTGCATATTCACTGATTTTTAAAGTGGTGACTGAGAGAGGCGCTTTGACGCCCGGAGTAGAGGAACAGGACCTAGGTTTGACCGGATCACTTTCACAATCTCAACCGGAATTAATGGAGGTTAATCAGATTTTGATGTAATCTTGGCTAAATTTCTTTGTTCTTGCTCGGAATTGATGACTCTTGCAAGGAGGAGTGATGTAGGTGGCTGGTGTTCTGGTTTTAGAGTGGAGGGTTAGGGTGGAGGTCGGCGTTGGTTGAAGACACATGCTAGGGATTATGTTTGATTTGGGAATTTGGGATTGCGTTAAGATAGGCCGATATGGTGAGGGTGGGAAGTTATGGGCGGTTGAAGTAGGGAGGGAGGATTTGGGCCGTCGGATCAATTTTCCAACTTTCATTTTGAACCATCACTTATGTGGTAGTTAAGTGGCGATTTTTCGACCCTGTATTGTATAATAGATATTTGTCCAACTTATCCAAATTAGTCCCTACAATATTTCACAAAGATCAAGTTTATTGTCGTTAGGTTTCATTAGTTTTTTTTATATAACAATTATGGATGTCGTTAGGTCATTTTGGTTTAATAAAAACGTATTTAGAGTAGGATGATGAAAATTGCTAAAAAAGTAAGGTGGTTAAAAATGAAGTTTAAGCAATAGTACATCGTTTTAAAATGCCGATTGATTGTTTAAAAAAATCTTTCATTGGCAGATATTAAGATTTGCATAAACATTTATTGACATTCATATCAACATTTATTAACATTTATGCTTATTATATACTCGTCCCACTACAAATGTGTTTTGATTCGTCTCATAACAGTGAAACTAACTAAAATGACAAATTTTTATAGTTGTTTATTTAATGAAATCCACATGAAATATTCACAAAAACAATTCATTTACTATTCATACCACATTTTCACTTTTCTACTTCACTCTTCATATTCACAACACCGGTGTTGTGAATATTACTCCTTCCATTCTAGTTTAAACTTCTTACTTTTCTTTATGATTTGATTAGTTTAAGGTTTTTAGTTTCTTTATTTTTAAAATGGTAAAATATGGACAGTGTTTTGGTTAATTTTGTCCTCACAAATTTCATATATTACAAAAAATCATTACTTACCTATCTACATTTCACCCGCTTGCTTTATAAATGGAGAATTATATCCTCCACTCACTACTATTCTTGATCCAATTTTGCATTGGTTACTTAATAAGCATGCATAGACTAACTAAAAACATTAATACGAAACGGCTGAAGTATAATATATTTTCTTAATCTTTAGTCTCTCTTATGGTGGGACTAAAAAAGTATATCCCATAATACTCCGCCATCGATACCAAGACTTGTTAACATTCATGACATTGTAAACATGTATAACAAGTGCCAGTTAATTTATTTCTAAGTGTAGATTTGAATATTTTTTTATTGAACTTTTAATATTTAAACTAACACTTTCAAGTCTATAAAGTGCAATTTGGAGTATTTGTTTATAGATGCTTGATGATGTCAAACAGTCAAATTAGCCCAAATCCGAGTGGTTGGTTGTATTCCGGCGATTGAATAGCTTGAAATAAGACAGAAAACGTAAACTAAGCCGGGGCTTTTCCGGCGAAGGCCCTCCGACGTGAGAGTAAGTTCACGGTTTGTATATTGAGAAATCAAATTGACAGAGTTTCGGAGTCAAAGAGATAACGTACCAGAATATGAAAATTATGGCTTGTATTTATAATGATGGATTGACAGAATCCATGTAGAACTTGGACTGTAAAGAGATAAGGTATAATCCTAAGAGGATTATATCCGTTAGAGAGTCCTTATTTGACTTGAATTGATATAAGATGGTACAATCTTGATTAGATTATAACTGCTTAATTCTTGTTGGAATAGGATTGTAAAGGCTGCTCTGCCAGAAAGTCGAGATGCAAGAATTCATTTTCTCGTCATATGCTGGTATGTCGAGGTGCAAATATTCCTCTCCTCGTCATGCATGGCCATCTCGGTCCATGATGAGCCGGGGAAGGAATGAGGAGAAAGTAGTCCTTCGCGACAATATCAAGGCCGAGGAACTATGGGGTGATAGCCGAGGAAGCCTCCTCGTCGCCAAGGGATGGTAACTCGGCCTTGGAGGGGAGTCTCCTCGGCTCATGAGTTAGGCCTCGATCAGTTCGTCCGGTAAGCCTTTGGTCGGCCTAGACAAATGCCGAGCTGGAAAGTACGAGGAAGGCCCGACCTTAGCTCGTAGCTGATTTTTGATGGATTATGTTTATTGCCCAATCCACTTGGGCCTTGCCCGGACTAGCCCGTATTCGTACTTAGGCTTATACCGTTCATTGGCCCCCGACTTCCTAGCTCGGCTATGCCGAGTAGGAAGTGATGCTCTACCTCGGCCTATACGAATATGAATGAGCGTCAACGTGGCAATGTGTCGCTTCAGTTGTCCATCGGTTACTTCGTACAATGATGGGCGTGATTTACAATGCCTGACATACGCATGGGGAACCCAACACGCATTTAATGCTTGAGGCACCGTGCCCGTTTTCCCTTTTTTCTTTCAGGTTTGACCCATTTAGGGAAGTATAAAGACAATTTTCCTCTTCAATTTCAAACTTTATCACCTTGGAGTTTTTTAGAGCGAATTAAAAGGATTCAAAAAGACGCTCGTGTTCTTGATAGTTCGTGTCCCAAGTGTCCCAGATTTGCCACAAAGAGCTTGATTTTTCTGTTTGATTCCATCAATCTTCAATAGAATCAGGTACAATCTCTTCCCTTTACTGACTTTTGTCTTTAAATTGCACTTTCCTAGGGTTTTGCCACAATTTAACTTTAGAAACCGCCATTGATGCCGTTTTGAAGCTTTTCTCGATTTGATATTTTTGAACGATTTCTTGAATCTTTTCTACTCCTTCGTCCCATTTTAGAGATGCCTCGGTCTTGGGAACATGACCCTCGTGAGATTTATGGCTACCACAAGGTAAACCTTAGGGCTTATCGAAGGGAGAGGGGGCCATGGATGTTAGTGACCTTGATGGAGATAGGAGAAATGTTGATGAAATATGGTTGCCTGAGGGAAGATGTTCGTTATCCGGGCAAGGTGAGAATAGATCGAGTGGATTCCATGTCCCCCAATATAGTTATCTTTGATGACTGGGACGAGATGATGGATCACATTGTCCTCTTCTACTTGAAGTCAGACCATCTTAGTCATCCTCAGTTGACGGGTAAGGTTCCTCCTCGGCCTTATAATAAATGACGAGGAGGGGCAACCTTCCTCTTCCCCATCCTAATGCCTTGGGAAATTATGTTGATTGTTTTCCTTAGTCTGTGCAGATATGACGAGAAGGGGAAGCGAAGCTAGCACGAGTGGTCCCTCGTCCTCGACCAACATTGTGGATGCGTTTGTTGCGGGTGAGCAAGTTGAGGGACGAGGGAGAGCCAACCGAGGTGGAGTTGGCCGAGGTAGGGCCTCAACTCCTAGGTCGAGACCAGCTAAGGCCGGTGAGCCAATGATTGAGGAGATATATACCAAGTATGGAGTGCCGAGGGACGAGTATTGCCTAAGTTATTCCCATTGGACCCCAATCGATACAGAAGCAAAAGCCATGGATTTTTACTATAACCTTAACCACGTCAATTTCTTCTACAAACAATTCCAATAAGGAATTTGTCTTCCCTTGGATCCATTTATAAACGAGTTCTTAGAAGATATGCAGGCAGTCCCGGCCATGCTAGGTGCCAATGCGGTGAGGTTTCTAGTAGGGTTCGTCATCCTGTGCCGTAGTCTAGGATTTGAGCCTTGCCAAGAAGCTTTTCATCATTTCTTCACTGTTAGTTACAAATCTGATACCCGGTTGATAGTGATCCGGAGTGACTCTAACAGTCCCAAACTCATCTCTACGATGACGAGCAAGGTAGCTGGGTGGAATAACCACGTTATTCGAGTTGAGAGCCGACATGGCTGGGAGTTTCCAACTCCTTCTGAGGATCCTAGTCTTCCCAAAGTTACCTGGAGAGCTGAGTGGAGCGACCTGCTCATAGAGAAGTTGACCCACTTTGCCGAGGTGGGCACCTTGAGATGGTCGTCCTTGGAAGGTGACTTTAGATATTACGCCCAGGCCGGCATCATGCCAGGGCCTATTGGTAACATAGTGCCTCTCGTCCCCATCACTAGGGGCAACCGATTTCCCGACTGGAGGATACATCCCGGCCTCGTCTTCCATGCTGAATTCGATTTATGCAGACAGAACAACGACCAATGCTTGACCGAGAATGGTGTTGCTGGCTGTAACTTTCCCGTCTTTTATACTTGTACAATTTTTTTTTTCTTTCCTCGTAGCATGTGTCACGACCCTAATTCTCGGTTCTATTTTGAGTCATATTTAATCCTATATAGAAGTGCATTTCATATTATTATGTTGCATTTTAATTGTAGAAATTATGTGTTAATTAGTAGTTTATGAGTTATATGCAATTCTAAAAATATGAATAAAATGAAAATCATTATTTAATGTCTTAATGGAAATATTAGGAGTAGGTAGTTAAAATAGTAACTTTTTAAAATAAGTAGTAAATTATATTAATGTTCAAGGTGCTTGAGTGTAATTAGTGTATCTTAAGGGTTTTAGTTGTGGGGAGGGTTTGATAGTTGAAGGGGGTTAGGTGAAAATAGGATATTATACATGGCAAAAGGTAAGAGTCTTTGTCATTTTAACAAAAGAAACTTCTCAGCTCATCCATGGTACCCTTCCAAACCCTAACCTTCTTGACCTAAAAATCCCTAATTAATTCTAGAAAAATCCCTTCTTAGATCCGTTTGTTTCGGGGTGTTCGTGAGAAGAAGGAGCACATTTCCATCCGATCAAAGTTCATAAATTTTCATATTAATTTTCAAGTAAGTTATTATATTTTCTTGAAATTATGTTCATTAAGTGTTATAAATAATGTTATTATGTTGTTCAAGGTTGCATGGGAATTTGGAATTTATTTTTCTGAGTTTTGGGATGGAAAAAATGGGTTTGGTTAACTTGGAAATGAAGTTGGTGTTGAAAGGGTCAAATAATGGGTTTTGAGTGAGTTGAAATGTTTTGGGTGTGTTGAAAAGGCAAAAGGAATAACTTTGGGTTATGTTGTAACTATTTTTACATTTCTTTTGGGTTGCATAGGACTGAAGCTTGGGTTTGGGGCTGTTGTTAAATTGGTAAAATGGGACTTGAATTGGTTTGTGTTCAAATGCTGATGTTCAGCTCTATTTCTGCAAATCTGCAGAGGGCACGAGTCGTGCCTTATGGCACGAGTCGTGCCCATCAGTCGTGACCAGTCGTGCCCTTGCTTGGACGACTGTATCTGAGGGGGTATCAAAGGGGCACGAGTCGTGCCCTGACCAGTTTTGGGAAATGAATTTTAAAGCTATGTAGGTTCAATTTTACCATTTATCTTTCAACCAATGGAACACTACAATCAAAGTACATCGTATGAACACCAAAATGAGGTGTTAACATTTCAATGGTGATCATTTTAAGATGTCTAAATGATTGGTTAAAGTAGATTGGAACTATTGAACCCAACTTGGTTATTATCATTATACTATTGTTGATACATCCTTGAATGACTATAATAAGTGTGTAGTCCTTATGTGTTACACCTTATACATTGTTTAACATCTTTGTGAAGTGTTTAATTAGGGTTCCCTACTTTGGAATCCTAATTACATTGAATTGATTCAAGGATGATTTAGCCTTAGTGCTACGATTAATTGATACTTGTTATCCTTTAGCTATCATTTTGATATGCTTTATTTGTATGGTTCCCTACTTTGGAATCATACAGTGGTTGTTTAAGCAAGTAGTTATTTACTGTGCTTATACTTGAAAATCCAGCTGGTACTTGTTTGTTGGGCAGTGTTATGGAATTATAATGGTGTTGGGTATGCATGTTTTAACCCTCCTATTTTGTATTAGATTTGATTGATACCATAACCTCCTGTCTATTTTAAGGATTTTAGGACTCTATGTAATGAAGCTTAGACTTCAATTTTTTAGCTAAGTCCATTTTATAGAATAGGTTAATTTTAGGCTTGAAGACTGGCACAAGACTCATTGGATATGAGGTTGTAGTTCCAGCAGTATTCAAAACCGCCCCTATGAACCGCACATGTAACCGCATGTGTATTTCTCCTTTGAATCTGCCTCATGAACCAACTACAGTGTAACCGCTCTTGAACCGCACCTGTGCAGTTCATGTGCAACCGCATCTGTGCAACCTCCTGGTGAAGTAAACTGCATGTTCCTAACCGCTCCTCACCAACCACATCCAATGATTGAAGACTTGAAGTGAACCACTTTTTATCCGTTGGAATCCACGTCAGCAATATCAAAAGTCAACCACTAAATCTTGTCACGTGATTCAATGTCAGAGAAGATATGCAAGGATCTTGAAAATGTGACAGGTGTCCTAACCTCATTGCTTGCGGTTTGGAGCTGATCGCTTTATCTGCGGCAGTGTACCAAAGGACAAAAGTGGATATTGTGGACCAATAGGATTGCATCAAGTACCGTCCTTACACAACGTATCCAACGGCTAGTTTCTTGATGCTTGGGTATAAATACCCCTAATCTTCACCATTTGAAGATTGCTTGAAAAATTGAGAAGTGCTGTGTTCATAGAAGCTGAAGCTCTGCCCATAAATTATTCAACCCTTTGAATCTTCATCTTCATACTTCAAGAAATATTCCACAGCCCAGAAATCAAGCCTCAACACATTCAAGAATCATTGAGCTCTACATCTCACAGATTTAAAGAACCTTGATCTTGAACACACACACACACCTCACTTGTTTTAATCACATAGATTATATATTTGAGATACACTGGTTATAGTCTAGGATTTGTTCTTCATAGAAAAGATTTTATTGTACTTTGTAATCTCTAAAATACTTAATATAAAATCTCTCTTAGAAATCCAAGACTAACCATCTTGGTAGTGGACGTAGATCGTTTATCGATTGAACCACTCCAAATCACTTGTTCTTATATTTCTGCATTTATATTTCCTGTGATTACTAATTATTTATCTCTATCTTGTTTGATCTTATTTTAGTTATCCATTATTGTGAAATAGTGTTTGGAGTTAACATTGTCAAAAATACACGTGTTTGTAAAATTGTTCTTACCAAAACCGCATATCAAAACCGCATTTTACAAACCGCCTCTAAAACCGCTTTACACTCTATTATTCCGCTGTGCATCTTACATTATCACTTGCAGTATATTATCAACTGCAAGAGGATTTTGTAAGCAAGAGGTTTTGTTTTTAAAAGAGGGCGAAAAATTTTAAACAGCTATTCCCCCCCCCCCCCCCTCTAGCTGTATTTTCACCCTTGTTGCCACCTTTGGGACCAACAAGTGGTATCAGAGCAAACACATTTTAAAACCACTGTTTTTCAAGCTTAACAGCTTGTGTGCCAATTCGATATGGCAAATACAAAGACAATGACTACTGTTAACTATTCACACATTCCAATCTTGGACGAAGACCACTTTGACATCTGGAAGTGCCGAATGCTTATTCATTTGGAAACTATAGATGAAATGTGGAGTGCGTGATCAATGGCCCTCTAATTCCAATGAAGGCTAACACCGATGCAACCACCAATGCCGAAACTCCGGAGGTCAAAAATCCAAAAGCTGAGTGGTCGGATGAAGAGAAGAGATTGGTTGCCTTGACAAAGAAGGCTAGGCACATCATTTCGGAACCCTCCCCGTATCAACTCTACGAAAGTGATGTACCTCAAAACCGCAAAGCGATGTGGGATGCCATTGAGAGCTACCTCGAAGGTGACGAATGCAAGGAAAGCAAATTATATGCCGTTGAAAGATCATACAACAACTTCAACGGAAAATCCAACGAAAACTTGCAAGGCCAAACCTACGACCGATATGTTGAGGTAGTTAATGCTTGTAGATCTCTTGGCAAAACTTTAACCGATAAGGAAATCAATATGACTTTCCTATCTCGCTTTAGGTTCTAAATGGGTAAATAAGGCTACCTCTTTAGAAGACTCCAAAGTTTTGGGGTACTTGGTCGTTAAGTAACTTGTACGCCAATCTTAGAGTCTATGAATTAAAATTAAATCATATTGAAGAGATTGAAGGGAAAACCAAATCGCTATCCATGTCCGTCGTGGAACATGAGGAGAAACCATCTACATCCAATCAAACCGCAGATCCTTCCATATCAACCTCATCACTCATCGAGATGGATGATGATGATTTTGCCATGTTTGTGAAAAGATTCCAAAAATTTAGAAAATCCTCAAAACCTTTCACAAAATCATTTTCAAAAGGCAAACCTCCCGCAACGCTTTTCTAAGGCCGGGAGATACAAAGAAAAAGAGTGATCTAGTTTGTTACAATTGTAGGAAACCCGGTCACTTTGCATCCGAGTGTCCACGGCCTCTAAATATGAATACATGAAAAAGAAAACCTCTCTGCGAAATTTTCTCGTCGCAAGGGAATGGTTGCCGAGGAGGAAGAGAATTCCAAGGAATTGGCTACTTGGATTGAAACAGATTCGATGATGGAAGTGATGATGAAATCGAAGAGGTTAATCTACCTTAATTGCGACGCTTCCGATGAGTCAGATTCTGAGTCAATCGAGTCGCAAGATATGGAAGAAAAAGAGGTTTCTACAAAACTTCCAAATTTTACGTTGGATGAAAATATCAAACTTACTCCTAGTATTAAGATAGGAAATTGCTCGTATTCACGTCCCATTTTTCCTCCTACAAATGCTCCACCTTCAAAAACAATTCCAAAGAAGAAAATTTTGAAAAAGGTGGTGGAAGAGGTTTCTCCCATGGAACATGAAAGAATGTTCAAGGAAGCTAAAACAGTGATCCATCAATTCTCTAATCTTAAGAAAGCCTTAAGCTTAGCTCATAATGAACTTAATCTATACAAGACGGAGAAAACTGTGATGAAGTCCGAAATTTCAAATCTTAAGGACCAAATCAGAAGTATGACTCCTCTTGCGATCGTAACCGCATCCTCAAACTAAGGTTGCTGCACTTCAACTCCGGAATGATGACTTGGTAACCCAAATCAACGATCTCCAAAAGATTATTGATTCGTGGCTCAAGTCTCAATCCACCAAGGATAAAATCATGGACTCCCAAGTTCCTCCTGGAATTAAGAAAGGCCTAGGTTTTGGATCTGAGGAAGAGGAGAAGTGTGCATCCTCGAGTGAAAAGGATGAGGAAATTTTGGAACTAACTAAAGAAATTCCTAAGGGGAAGCATGCTAAAGGAAAGGGTAAAGGACGACAAATTAATTATGTCTACCCAAAAGGAAAGCAATATGGAAAGAATTACGTGTTTGAAACCTAAGGATTCTGTGGAAGCAAATTCAAGAGGAAATGGCTTATGGAATTGGTCGCATACCTACTCCAACCGCTCCCCGGTGGAAAAGGTGGTGCCGCTAACTCCAGTGTCCGACCGCGCATCTTCTTCGACCGCTCCTCCCCGCTTCAAAAGCAGGAATAGCATTCCCAGAAATACGTGGTCAAACCAAAGCTGTTCCCTTTATCTCAAATGGACTCTTAGCCGGAACCGCTCCTCCAAAACCGCTTCCTTGTCCCAAACCGCATGCAACTCTTAAGAAGAGTAAGGAGTTAGTAAAACCTCATGAAGCTTGTAGCTATTATAAATGTTACGTGTGTGATGGTTTAGGTCACAAGGCCGCAGAATGCCTTTGCGGTTCACATCCAATGCCAGAAGAGCAAACCTCCTTCGTCAAACAGGTGTGGGTCGTGAAGGGTTGCTAACTTCAGACCCAAGGAATAAAGGGGGACCTCGTTCTTAATGTTTACATTTCGAGTCCTCTCGCTTCATGGCCGGTCACTCCAAGGATAATGAATGGTATCTTGACAAAGGGTCCGCCAAGACATATATCCGGAGATAGATCATTACTTGAAGATGTCGTTGAAGCAAGTGGTCCGCCTGTAACCTTTGGTGACAACAACAAAGGCAAGACCATCGATATGGTGTTATAAGGAGAGGAAACCTAACCATTGAGAAGGTTTCTCTTGTTGAAGGACTCAAGCACAACCTCCTTTCAATTTCTCAATTTTGCGACAAAGGAATTCTTTGCAACTTCACGTCATCAAATTGCTTTATCAAAGATAGCATTTTCGGTGTCACCCTACTCACAGGGATTCGTAAGAGTAATATTTACATTATTGATCTAAATTACGCATGTAGTATTACTAATCTGGTTTTGTAGCTAAGAATGTGAGCGAAAATAGTTGGCTATGGCACAAGAGGTTGAGCCACTTGAACTTCAAGTATCTTGCAAAGATTGGTAGGGAAAACCTCGTCCGTGGTTTACCCAAAGTGGTGACCACCATCTCGAGAAATGCGGTGCATGTCAACTTGGTAAGCAATCCGCGTCGTCTTTCACTGACAAGACCGCTCCTTCAACTTCAAGATGCTTACAAATCGCTTCACATAGATTTGTTTGGACCCGTAACCACCGGCCAAAGATTGGAGGAAATAGATATACCTTAGTGGTGGTGGATGATTACTCAAGATATACGTGGGTTGAGATGATGATTTCCAAAGATGATCGCTATGAGATTCTCACCGCACTTTTAGACGGCTCCAAACCCAAAAAGAAGATGACATCGTTAGTGTTCGATCGGAGATAATGGAACAGTAATTTAAGAACAACGGTGTTGCTCGGTATTGTGATGACCATGGGATTGATCACAATTTTTCAATCACGGTGTTCCACAACAAAATGGGGTTGTGGAAAGGAAGAATAGGACGTTGATTGAGGCCGGAAAAATAATGATATCCGGAAGCGAAGCTACCTCGGTATTTTTGGCCGAAGCAATCAATACAAAGATGCTTCACTCAGAACCGCTCCTCATCAACAAAACCTATAATAAGACTCCCTATGAGCTTTGGCGAGGAAGAACCCCCAACATTGCATTCTTCAAGATCTTTGGTGCAAATGTTTTGTCCTCTACAATGGAAGAGAAAATAGAGGTAAATTCGGAGCTAAAGCCGACGAAGGTATTTTTGTTGGGTATGCTAAACATTCAAAAGCTTTTCGTGTTTTCAATAAAACTAGTTTAAAAATAGTTGAGTCTGTCCATGTTACTTTTGATGAGCATTCGCTCCTTGAGCCACATTTGGCTCCAAATGTTGCTTCGATGATTTTGTTGAGCATAATGAACCAGGTGAACCATCTCAAACCGCACCCGATCCTTAACCGCAAAATCCAAAGGCACCCTCAACCGAAATTCCCTCAAACCGCACCTTTGAAACCGCACTGAAGTTCCTACTCCAGATGCAACTCCAAGGGAAGAAGAAGTTGAGAATTCCCTATCCACTTATAGAACCTCTTCGTCAACTTACCTTCCATGACTTCGCTGAAGGATCTAACGACGTTCCAATTGAAGATCTTTAGCAAACCTCAGTCCAACCAGACTTACCCCCGGAGGTTCGAGAAGTCAGCAGTCACCCCCTCACAAATGTGATTGGTGATCTGTTTTCCGGTGTTCAAACAAGGAGATCAAACTATGACGAGCATACTTCTCTTTTATCTCAAGTTGAACCCAAGAAGATTGATGAAGAACTCCAAGATTCTAGTTGGGTCGTTGCCATGCAAGAAGAACTCAACCAGTTTGAAAGATGCAAGGTCTGGACTTTGGTGCCTAGACCTCAGGATCAAGGAGTGATAGAAACTAAGTGGGTATTTAGGAAAAGATGGACGAGAATGGAAGCATCACTAGGAATAAAGCAAGGTTGGTTGCACAAGGATATAGGCAAGAAGAAGGAATTGATTATGATGAAACCTTTGCTCCAGTTGCAAGATTGGAAGCTATCAGAATCTTCTTAGCCTACGCCTCTTTCAAGCGTTTCAAGTTATATCAAATGGACGTAAAGAGTGCTTTCCTCAACGGCGAACTGCAAGAGACCGTGTATGTTGCCCAACCACCTGGATTTGAAGACTCCAAATTTTCCAATCATGTCTACAAACTCCAGAAAGCTTTGTATGGACTTAAGCAAGCTCCAAGGGCATGGTATGAGACTCTTTCTAAATTTTTACTAGAAAAAGGATTTAAACGTGGTAAAATTGATACAACTCTTTTTATTGCCAAATATAATGAGCATACTTTACTTGTTCAAATATATGTCGATGATATTATTTTTGGTTCTACTAATGAGTTACTTTGTAAGCGTTTCGAAAAGCTAATGAAAAGCAAGTTTGAGATGAGCATGATGGGAGAATTAACATTCTTCCTCGGGCTTCAAATTAAGCAATGCGCAGAAGGTATTTTCCTGACCAAGCCAAGTACACCAAGGAGTTGATAGAGAAGTTTGGATTAGAAAATACTAAAGCATATGATACTCCTATGGCCACCTAATAAGCTAGATAAGGATCTCAAAGGTAAGAAAGTTGATCGGACTTTATATCGAGGTATGATCGGCTCATTACTTTACTTAACTCGGCTAGTAGGCCCGATATTATGTTTAGTGTCGTGTATGTGCTCGTTACCAAGCCGATCCTAGAGAAGCACATCTTATTGCGAAAAGCGTATAATTCACTATTTATCCGGAATCACTAACCTTGGACTTTGGTATTCCAAAGATTCGAACTTCGATCTTGTAGGTTATTCGGATGCAGTTATGCGGCTTGCACTATTGTGACAGGAAAGCACTAGTGGTACTTGTCATTTCCTGAATAGACTAGTTGCTTGGGCCAAAGCAAGAAGCAAGCATCGGTTCGTGTCAACCACGTAGGCCGAGTACATTTCTCGCTGGTAGTTGTTTCTCGTCAAATCCTTTGGATGAAGCCGGCATTGGTAGACTATGGAATCCATGAAGGGAATTGCCCCATCATGTGTGACAACACTTCAATAATTTCAGTCTCCAACAACCCTGTCATGCATTCCAAGACCAAGCACATAGATATCAAGTATCATTTCCTCAAAGATCATGTGGAGAAGAGGAATATCCATTTAGAGTACGTGGGGACAGACAACCAGATTGTTGATATCCTCACAAAGGCTCTTGACTCCAAGAGGTTTTCCTTCCTCAGAGGAGAAATGGGTATGCTTGAACTTAAATAAATCCATTATTTTTATTAGCTAACTTGTGTGTTAAGTATAGTTTCAATTCCACTGTTGAACCGCGTGTACAAACCGCAAGTATGTCCAACCGCACCTGCAGCCAACCGCTTCACTCAG
The DNA here is from genome assembly GCA_022495995.1 of Adenophora triphylla var. japonica. Classification (NCBI taxonomy): domain Eukaryota; kingdom Viridiplantae; phylum Streptophyta; class Magnoliopsida; order Asterales; family Campanulaceae; genus Adenophora; species Adenophora triphylla. Next base: position 256,725 of record JAFEMH010001711.1, on the reverse strand, counting down.
AACCGCATGCTGCAGTTCAACCGCTTGGACCTCAACCGTGTTTTCAACTTGAAGTATTTTCTATCTTTACTCTTACTTACAGTTATTTAAAAAAAAAAAAAAAACTGTTCAAATTCTTTTATTTATTTTTCAGTCCTTATTTTTCTTTAAGGGTTTATTTGCAAATGTTTTCCCACGAAAATTTAAATTTTGAATGCATTTAATGCAAAGGGAACATTAGCATTTAATGGCACTCATGTCATCCGTCATTGGTTGATGTGTTGAAGCTGAAAGGGTGCAAGTTTGCAATGATTCACTGAGTTGGTGAGTTTAATTGTCCTTTCATCTGCCAATCCCTAAACCCTTTCCTATATATAGAAGACATACCTTACCTTTTCAAACCTTTACGAACTGTCTTCTCTGACATTGTACCTTCAAGAGTCAGTTTCCTCATCAAACCCTTCTTCTCTCTCTTCGTAATCTGCTTAAAAAGCTTTAAGTTTTTCATCTTCAATGGCTCCCAAACAACCCATCGAAGACATGGTATGATTTCTTAAACCTTTATCTTCTTAGTATCTGCAAATCATACTTGAGATTTCTGCCATTGATGAACTTGAAAAGCTTCGAACAACCATAACTGATTTTTCTTCATATATGCTTCATTTGTTGATTATTTTTGATGAAATTTGTTAGGTTTTGTTCGGAATCATGCATAGATTAAGTTTGTAAACTCTGTTTTATGATCAATCAACATCTCGAGCATTGATTTTGAACTTTAAACTTTCTAAGTTTCGAAACCCACTTTATGATTTTTGCATTTTCTGGGTGATTCTGAGTAAAGTAGAGGTTTTTATTGTTATATTGTTAATCTACTGCTCAATGTGATCATTTTGACATGTTATTTGTTCATTTTGGTTAACATTTTTCAAATCTCTGTTCTTGGTGTTCTTCGTGTTCTTCATACATTCATATGACTGTTCATCTCCATTTTCAGAAAAGATCTTATGTTTTGGTTTGACCTAATTTTCAAACTTGTTTTTCCATACTTAGAAAAATTTCTGAAAATTTTACCTATTTTGTATGTTTGAACCGCATCCTTCTAAACCGCCCCAAACCCAACCGCTTGTTCAAACCCCTCCTCAATCTCCCATCCATTCCGATCAGCCATCCCATGAAAAATCCCCTGCCAAAGCCCCAACTCCCGAACCGCATTCTCCTCCCCAACCGCAAAGAGCTGCAACCGCTCAGGGGGAGAAGCAACCTAGAGTTAAACAGATTGCCAAAAGGAGAACTCCTGTGAAAGGCCCCAAACGCTTTTTGCACCGCCTTTCCAAACAAAAAACTCCTTCACCCCCTTCTTCCCATTCCAATTCCCCTCCATCTACTCATTCATCTTCTGACTCCTCTTCCAAATCTACTTCTTCCTCAAGCCAATACAAATCCCAAACTCCCTCACCTCAGAAAACAAACCGCTCCCCATCTATCCAAAATTCCAACCGCGCCCAATCACCACCTTACTCACGTCACACTCCAGCCATCTCTATTTCAAACCTTAACCGCGACAGAACACCATCCCCTAACCGCGTCAATACTCCTCCACCTCCTGAATATTCCCCCCAACATAAATCCCCTACTCCTGACCGCCTTCCAACCCCACCTCCTCAAACCTCACCCATCCAACAAAGAACCCCTCCTGGTTCAGTTCATACCTATCACACCAGTTCCTCCTCTAATTCTAACCCAATCACTTCTGGAATTCCTACTTCTAACATTCCTCCTCCTCCAACCGCACCTATTTCAACCGCACCAATTCCTTCCATACCACTTTCAACCGCACCTACTACCTTACCCCAAACACTACCCATACATCCCTCAACCGCTTCACAGTTCACTGTCCCAGCCACCCGTATATTCCAAACCCTCCTATCCCCTTTACCTCAAATCGCCCCTATAACCCAATCTCAACCGCCTCCCTCAATTACCCAAATTCCATCCATTCCAACTGCCCCTTCAGACTACCTTCAAATTCTTTCCACCCTCCAACTGATTCAATCACAGTTGGTTGTAAACCAAGGCCATATGCTTAAACTTACTGAATCTAACCTAGCCTTAACCGCATCCAATGCCAACCTTGAAGCCTCCAACCGCAACCTTCTTTTCAAAGTGGACTCTCAAGCCACTGAATTGGCAATCATGAAAGCCCAATTGATTGATGCCATTAAGGGGGAGAGAGTTTCCACAGAGGCTGTCAAAACCGCAGCTACTGAGTGCTTTCAAGCTTTCAGAGAAGATCTAGCCACTGGAGTACTCAAAGCCTTGGGTGATGCGGTTTCAAAAACTCAACTCCAAGAGATGCTCTCCAAGCTATTTGATGAGTTTGTTTCTTCAACCAACGCTGCTCTGGTATCCTTCATGAAAACCCTTGAAGATTCCCATCCTCAACCGCAACCGCAACAAGCCTCTACCTCAGCCGCTCCTTCCCAAACCGCTTTGGATGACTTGCAGCTGAAATTTTTTAATGAACTGGACTCCCTCAAAAGCAGAATTAATGTTGACCTCAACATAGTGGGAGATGGGCCTCAAGGAGCAAGTTAAATCCTTTCGATGATGATATTTCTTTTAGGTTTGAAAACCTCAAGGCTGGTTTCAACCTCAAGCTAGACAATTCCATCAAGGATCTAAAATCCAATCTGAATGTATCTGTTGACCTTGAACCGCTGAGAGATGCTCTATCCTCTCAAACCGAAGCCATTAAGGATGAGATCTTCACTTTCTACAATTCTCTCAAGGCTTGCATTGAAGGATTCACCACAGAGATCAAGGATAGTGTTGCTGCCCATTCCAGATCAGTTGATGCTGTTGGCTCAACCGCTGCTCAATCTGTAACCGCACTTAGAGCAGTTGAGACCACCTTGAGAAGTCAATCTGAAGACCTCAGAGCCCTAAGAAGAACTATCAGAGGTGAAAGCTCTGCCTTCAGACCTTCTGGACCGCAAGTGCCAAATCAAGAGGTGGACCAGCGTCGTGATCAACCGCGCCATCAGCAACCGCATCATCATCATCAGCACCAACCGCGTCAGCACTAGGACCGCTCTTCATTGTAACTTCTTTGTCCTTTGTGCTGAACTACTTTTGTTTTGTTGGACCGCACTTCATGTATTTTCTTTTGTCCAACTTCTTTTTGTTTGTGTAACCTTGTAATTTTCCTTCATTCCTGTACTTGTAATCATCTTGGGAATTAATGGAAATTGCATCATGGTTCCAAAACTTTGTTCATTCAAACTGCTTGTTTGTAGAACAATGAAACCGCTTATGGTTTATAACCTCATTCAAATATTTTCTAACTTAAAATCATAATTTTGAAATGAAGGTTAAACATTCAGTTTAAACCGCACTTTAAACTTAAACTCATAATTTTAAGTGCACTGAATGCATTTCTATACTTTCCATGTTGTAAGTTTTTATCTTTCAGATAGTATAGAAATCTATAGCTTAAGATAAGTGTGTGCATTGACTTGGGACATGAATTACCATGTTAATTCTTATGGACATGTTTTTACCAAGTACAATGTTTGCTTTAGTTATAGTAGGTAATGGCATCAATCAAATAGGGGGAGATTGTTGGGTATGCATGTTTTAACCCTCCTATTTTGTATTAGATTTGATTGATACCATAACCTCCTGTCTATTTTAAGGACTTTAGGACTCTATGTAATGAAGCTTAGACTTCAATTTTTTAGCTAAGTCCATTTTATAGAATAGGTTAATTTTAGGCTTGAAGACTGGCACAAGACTCATTGGATATGAGGTTGCAGTTCCAGCAGTATTCAAAACCGCCCCTATGAACCGCACATGTAACCGCATGTGTATTTCTCCTTTGAATCTGCCTCATGAACCAACTGCAGTGTAACCGCTCTTGAACCGCACCTGTACAGTTTTTGTGCAACCGCATCTGTGCAACCTCCTGGTGAAGTAAACCGCATGTTCCTAACCGCTCCTCACCAACCGCATCCAATGATTGAAGACTTGAAGTGAACCACTTTTTATCCGTTGGAATCCACGTCAGCAATATCAAAAGTCAACCACTAAATCTTGTCACGTGATTCAATGTCGAGAAGATCCGCAAAGGATCTTGAAAAAGGTGACAGAGATGTCCTAACCTCATTGCTTGCGGTGGAGCCCGATTAGCTTTATCTGCGGCACTGTACTCAAAGGACAAAAGTGGATATTGTGGACCAATAGGATTGCATCAAATCTTGTCCTTATACAAACTGTATCCAACGGCTAGTTTCTTGATGCTTGGGTATAAATACCCCTAATCTTCACCATTTGAAGATTGCTTGAAAAATTGAGAAGTGTTGTGTTCATAGAAGTCGAAGCTCGCCGTAAATTATTCAACCCTTTGAATCTTCATCTTCATACTTCAAGAAATATTCCCAAAATTCGTAAATTAAGCCTCAACACATTCAAGAATCATTTAGCTCTACATCTCACAGATTTAAAGAGCCTTGATCTTGAACACACACACACACCTCACTTGTTTTAATCACATAGATTATACATTTGAGATACACTGGTTATAGTCTAGGATTTGTTCTTCATAGAAAAGATTTTATTGTACTTTGTAATCTCTCAAATACTTAATATAAAATCTCTCTTAGAAATCCAAGACTAACCATCTTGGTAGTGGACGTAGATCGTTTATCGATTGAACCACTCCAAATCACTTGTTCTTATATTTCTGCATTTATATTTCCTGTGATTACTAATTATTTATCTCTATCTCTGTTTGATCTTATTTTAGTTATCCATTATTGTGAAATAGTGTTTGGAGTTAACATTGACAAAAATACACGTGTTTGTAAAATTGTTCTTACCAAAACCGCATATCAAAACCGCATTTTACAAACCGCCTCTAAAACCGCTTTACACTCTATTATTCCGCTGTGCATCTTACATTATCACTTGCAGTATATTATCAACTGCAAGAGGATTTTGTAAGCAAGAGGTTTTGTTTTTAAGAGAGGGCAAAAAATTTTAAACAGCTATTCACCCCCCCTCTAGCTGTATTTTCACCCTTGTTGCCACCTTTGGGACCAACAAATGGCACACGAGCCGAGTTCGTTATAATCCATACATTGGTTCCCATTTTGCCCTGCCATTGGCCATGGTTTGGGAGTAGTGAACTAGCTCAAGGGAAGTCTAGTTGCACTATTGGGTATGACTTTGTGTCATAGTCCCGCTTGTTGTTACTGTGATTGGGTTCCGGAACCGTTTCTTCAACAACTGTTGCTGCTTGGATCGAGATATCCTTTTGAGGATGAAACCTTGGCTCAATATCCTTCTAAGTGTTACATTATTGCAATTAATTGCTATATGTATGTATATATCTTCCTTTGTGTTCTAAGAAGGTGATATATAGATGACTTGTTGTTATATGCTTCTTAATGTGATTGCATATCATCTTGTTGCATATATAATAACTTGGTGAGATTTTTCTCACCCCGTCCTTTCATTGTTTTCTTAGATAGAGCCGAGCCAGGGGCTAGGGCACGTTGAGCATTGAGAGGGCGCCAAGTTTGGTTTTATTAAGGAAGGTATTTGGTAAGGATACATTATGTAAATGTATGACCTTGGGTAGTATTCCTAGACTTAATGTTATCCTTCTTTTGAAACTTCTAAAAGGCTTTGTAAATATTTTTCATTTGGGAACTAGGTTCCTTGGTTTGTAAATAAGTGTGTGTGTGATTTGTAAATGGTTTGAATGTGGAGTGAGTTAAGTTGAAGTTAAATGGTGTGACTTTTAATAGTAAGTTAGAAAAGTTTCTAATTGTTAAACATGTTTGTAAAGTGATGACTTTTAGAAAGTATATTTCGAAAATTTTTCTTTAAAATGGCGTCATCAAAACGTGTCTCGGCGTGAGGCCAAGTAGGTCCCCGGTTTGGGGCACGTCAGTTGGTATCAGAGCCTTAGGTTTAGATAGTCTGGAGTGACTACATGACCTAGGAGGGTAGAATGGATCGAGTGAGTAACGTTAAATGTTTTATGCAGGTACTCAATTGCTATGGCAGGAGTAGAAGGAGATCAGACCGGACCGTTAGGCCGGGGAAATGTTCGGGAGGAGACCCGAGATATGTTCCAAGGGAAGTTAGAAGCGGCTATGAAGGCCATGAATGACCAAAGACAGCAGGTAGAGCAAGCAATACCAAGAGTGGGATTAGAGCAGTTTTTGAAATTGAAACCTACCGGTTATGATGGGGAGCCGAATGTGACAAAGGCGGAAAGGTGGATTGAGGCAATGGAAAAGATCTTTGAGGTGTTAAGATGTACCGAGGGTGAACAAGTCAGGTTTGCAGCTTACAAGTTCTCGGGTGCGGCTGAATATTGGTGGAGAGTTCTCAAGGTAAGTTGGGACGAGGCCCATGTTTCTTACACATGGGAGAATTTTGTAAGAAAATTCAAGGAGCACTTTATTCCAACCGTGGATCAAGACAAGAAAGAGATAGAATTTCTAAATCTGGAGCAGAATATGATGACTGTGGCGCAGTATGTAGCTAAGTTCATGTAATTGTCAAGGTATTGTACTCATTTGGTGGCGACGGAAGAGTGGAAGGCCATGAGGTTTGTTCAGGGTTTAAAGATAGTTATCCGGACGCCGTTGGTGCCCCATAAGTTTCAAAGTTTTCAAGATGCCGTGGATAGAGCATATCATGTGGAGCACGACATTGAAGAGCATAAGAGGAAAATAGAAGGGGTTAGTACGGGAAGACAAGGAGGACAAGGTAGGCCATAACATCAGGGGCAAGATAACCGAGTGAAATTACCCGGGATCCGGCTCGAGCGCGGAGCCCCGGCATCTCGCATTCGTCGCTGTTCGGGAAGTCGCTCGGATCCGAGAGGCAGCGCAATCGCGCCCCGGCATCTGGCTTATTCCATTTTAGCGTTGCGTGTTGGAGGTGTCTCGCCGTTTGTTTTCGCATTTGTAGAGTCGCCACGCCGTTTTTATTAAGCCCAAAACATTGAAAAAGGGCATCAGTTTAAAGGTAATTTTAAACTGTTTTTGTGTGATGAGATTTTGAGTTCGGAGGTCAGATGACTCCTCGGGAAGAGAATATTAGAATATTAGAGCTCACCCGAGTAGCCTCGTAAAACGAGTCTTTCGGATACCCCTAATATCCTTTAAATGTTGTGTGTGTGTGTGCTTTTAAAAATGCATGCTGTATCGGATGTCTACATTGTATGCTATGTATGGAAATGTATTGAAATAGTAATGGAAGGAAGCCTTACCAATGTTGGTTTGTGTCTGTCTTCCGCTGGGGAGTAGTGTTTGAGGTCGGAGTAGCGTTTCGGTGCGGATCGGGATTGCTTCGGGAGATGCCGGTTGTCTGCGGATAGAGTTTCGGCGTGAGTTGAGGTTGCAGGCTGCGTTCGGGCAGAGGTTCGGCGTGCGTGGGGATCGTCGGGATCACTCCGGCAGAGGTTCAGCGTGCGTTGTGGTGGCAGGAGTCACTCGGGCAGAGTTTCGGCGTGGTTTGGGATCGCCGGTTTGACTCGGAAAGAGCCGGGACACCGTGGAAAGACCAGGCAAGGCCTCGGAGTACCACGAGGGCCTCGTAGTACCTCGAGAGTGCCTCGGGGGCGCGGGAGCATCTCGGGAGGCGCTCGGGAGGCTTCGGAGCACCACGAGGGGGCTCGGAAGGCCTCGGAAGGATCACGAAAGGGCCTGGGAGTGCCTCGAGAGGACTTAGAGGGGAAGCCAGAAGGCTTAGGGAGGAAGAGAGAAGTGGGAGGTGTGTGAAAATGAGGAGGGGGAGCCCTCTATTTATAGTGCCAGATTAGGTGCAAAGAGGTCCGTACGGACCTCCCTGGTAATCCAGTATTTTGGTTTTCCTCGATTTGAGGGAATCTGTGATGATGGAGGAATATTTGCAATTATGGTGTCCCTACGAGCAATAAGGTCCGTACGGACCATCTTGCATGCAAAGAGGTCCGTACGGACCAACTAAGCATGTGGGTAATCATTTCTTCCGGGATTTGAGGGAATATTGTGGACTTTAAGAAGATTCAGTAATTATGATAACAAAGAGGTCCGTACGGACCATTATTGCTTTTCCAATTTCCTGAAAATTCCCGAAAGGTCCTTTTGTCCCTTTTTATCCCAGGAAGGCTCCTCCCTTAGTTTGGTTGGGGGTTTAGAGAGGGTTTTGAGTGAGAGGGGTCGTCGAGACTGTGTTGATGAGTCTGCGGTGTTTCTCGTGTGTTTAAAAGGGTGTGATCCAGATTGGGGTACTTACAGAAGTCCCTCGACGACGTCACTTATGAAAGAAGTGGGGTCGCCGATAGGATAAGGGTCCTAACGGATCGCGTCTTTGGGAGAGGAAGTGACCAGTGGAGGTCGGTGTGAGGACGTGGTGGTGTCCTTTTGTGTGACCGTTTAGGTCGCAGGCTGGACCCCTGTGATAGGATTCCTACGTATCCACAGCGGGAATCAAGCCTGGTCATAGTTCGGGTGTGGGGTGAGTGTTTTGTGAATGTGGGCGTGGTGGTGCCACGAAGTGTCGTGGTGACCGCCGAGGTCGGTGGTAAGGACGTGGTGGTGTCTGGGTGACCGCATAGGTCGATGGCCGGACCTGTGATAGGATTCCTACGTATCCCTGGCGGGAATCAAGCACAGTCGTAGTTCGAGAGGTCGTGAAATGCGAGTGCGGGCGTGGTGGTTCCCGAAGTGTGGTGACCGCCGAGGTCGGTGTGAGGACGTGGTGGTGTCCTGGGTGACCGCATAGGTCGAGTCGATTGTGAGGACGTGGTGGTGTCTGGGATGTGGTGACCGCCGAGGTCAATTGTGAGGACGTGGTGGTGTCTGGGATGGAAATTTTACGATTTTCCTAATCGGGTGGTTTAAGGCCTTCCGGGCGAGGGGATAGTTGTGAGGACTTGAATCGTCTTCGGATTGCGGTTGGTGCCACGGCCTGGAGGACTTTGAATCGTCTTACAGCGGCATGTTGGTGCCACGCCGGAGGACTTTGAATAAAGCCGTCTTACGCCTTTGGCGGTTTTGGTGCCACGCGAGGACTTTGAATAAATCTTCGCGGCGGTTGATGTTATGCGCGGGGACTTTGAATCGTCTTCTAGCCGCAGATTGATGTTATGCGTGAGGACTTTGAATCGTCTTCTAGCCGCAGATTGATGTTATGCGCGAGGACTTTGAATCGTCTTCTAGCACTTGATTGATGTTATGCGCGAGGACTTTGAATCGTCTTCTAGCCGCGATTGATGTTATGCGCGAGGACTTTGAATCGTCTTCTAGCCGATTGATGTTATGCGCGAGGACTTTGAATCGTCTTCTAGCCGCATTTGTGAGGCGTGGCCGCCTTGTGCTTTGATAGCGAGAGGCGTAGATGCCTTTGTGTTTTTGCATGTTGAATAGAAGGTTGGACTTACGATGACTTGCCGGTGCTTGCGTTGCCGTTGAAGTGGGCGGGATGACGGCCGGTGATTGCTTCACCATTTGGCATTTTGGAGGCGTTTCGTGCCTTAGGACTTGTACTCGGAGGTGTTGGCTCCTTTTTGTGCTTGTTTTGCCGTTGAGTGGGCAAGGATGATGGTCGGTGCTGGGGATATGCAGTCTTGTATGACTTCCCTTTGACTTGTTGGGGAGGAGCTCGGGCTTACTTTGATGGCCGGTGCTTGCGTTGCCGTTGAAGTGGCGAGGTTCAGCTTACACCGACCGCACGGTGCTTGAATTCTTGAGGATGCATGACCTTGGCAAGGGGGCCCTTTCCGAGAAGATGACTTCGGACCTTCTTTGAGGGCCAGTGGTTGAGTTGTCGGTGAGCGTTTGGAGGTGTCTTGTGCCTTGGGATTCGTACTGGGAGGTGTTGGCTCCTCCTTGAATTGCCGTTGAGCGGGCGGTGGTTGAATTGCCGTTGAGCGTTCTCGGGAGGCGTCTCTCAGGCCTGGGATTCGTCTTTGGGAGGTGTTGGCTCCTCCTTGAATTGCCGTTGAGCGGGCGGTGGTTGAATTGCCGTTGAAGTGGGCGAGATCCGGGCTTACGTTGACGGCCGGTGATTGAATTGCCGTTGGAGTGGGCGAGGACCGGTCTTACGTTGATGGCCGGTGGTTGAATTGCCGTTGAAGTGGGCGAGGACCGGTCTTACGTTGATGGCCGGTTCTTGAATTGCCGTTGAGTGGGCGAGGTCCGGGCTTACACTGACTGCCGGTGGTTGAATTACCGTTGAAGTGGGCGAGGACCGGTCTTACGTTGATGGCCGGGAGTTGGATTGCCGTTGAAGTGGGCGAGGACCGGTCTTACACTGACGGCCGGTGGTTGGATTGTCGTTGAAGTGGGCGAGGACCGGTCTTACATTGACGGCCGGTGCTTGCGTTGCCGTTGAAGTGGGCGAAGCCTGGTCTGACCCTTTGGATGTGGGGCTTATGGCTGGGAAGGCCAAGAGGATGAAGACTCGGGGATCGCTCGAGGCTGTTGTTGAGTTGTGGCAGCGTATGCCTGATATTTCTGTGGATGGTAGGCCGAGTCCCAGGAGACTGGTCTACGCTTCTGGCTTGGGTGTGTTTGTAGAGAACCGGCCGGGTCTCGGACACGAGGAAGAACAAGAGCGTCTTCCTTGGCCTTTCGAGTATTGGTGGGATACCACCCACACCTTCCATCCGAGTGGGGAGAGGTGACGGTGATGCGGACCGACTTTGCTGCGACACGGCTTTCCTTCAAAGGAGGGCCGATACGGTGGAGAGATATGATCTCCGATGTTGTGTTGACCGAGCCGTTGGGCTTTGAGCCTCGTCCTCGCAGGGGCACTGGGATGCTATATAGCGACGTGGGCCGAAGATCACGGCCGGTATTGGGGCCTATGTTCGAATGCAGGCCAGTGTCTACGGGCTTGGTAGCGCTCCTTTTGTGGTATGCACCGTCCGAGACTTTGTTCTCGAACCACGCGACCGCGGCTCCCTTTGCTCTGTTGGAGAGCTTGATTGATCTGGATAGGTGCAGTGACATCACTTGGGGCGAGGCGAGGCAGTGAGCTCTACTTCTCCTTGGACCGGTTTAGCCGGGGTGTGGCCGATTCGTTGGCTGTTTTGACTTCGCTTTGGAGGTATGAGTTTGTTCTTGCTTTTGATTTAGCAACTTGTCTTTTCTCCGTTTTCTTTTGCTTGAGCCTTTTCTCTCGTTTTTGTCGCGGTGTGGTTCTACGAGATTTTTCGGTGTTTCCGTGGGATAGAGATCACAGAGGCATTGCTGCGTACCACTGCTATCTTTGAGAGTGCGGGCTCGTACGGCGAGAAAGAGGAGGACCAGCAGGGGGAAGCTCACCATCGCCTACGGGGATGTGCAGGAGCGTCTAGAGAGGGGTAGCTCGGAGGGGTTTGTTTTGTTCCCGTGGGCTCGGTATGAGGGGATGAGTTTGAGGGGCTCCCGAGTGACAGCGCCAGCGGAAGATGCCGCGGGCTTGACACTGCTGACGTTATGTATCCTGGGAGCCGGGTCTTCGCGGCAAAGATGGCCTGTGTGTGCTTCCCATGGCTCCGAGGGACCCTCCTTTTGGGATGCTTGATTCCCGGGATATATATGTGCTTGATTTTGAGAGGTACCTGGGCGGTGTGGGCGCCGAGGAGTTCATCTTATATGGAGAGGAGTACGGGGCCTTCGTGAGGAGGAAGCTGAGGACGCCGCAGGTACTGGCGAGGGAGAGAGAGGCTGGCCCGCAGGCTCCCCCAGAGGTTCCGATGCCGGGGCCGGATTTTACATATGTCCGTGGGGACGGATCGAGGAGGAGGGTGTCTGTACCCGTTCCTGAGCAAGCTCCTGCTACATACAGAGTGGATCCTGACAGATCGGTTTAGTGTGCTGACTCTTTTCCATCTTGGCATCTTTTCTGCATTTTTCTCTTTTTGTTGTCGAGTGTAACTGTATTGCTGAGCGTTTCCTTGGCTGCTTGTTGGTGCAGGTCCCAGGGAGAGCCTATGATATGCTGACTCGCCGTTATGTGGCGATGAGGTCGTTTGCGAAGAAGATGGCGTCGAAGATATCTTGCCGGTCTTCGCGACGCGTGCCGGCGTACGAGCCTATGCCTTCGAGGCATTCTGTAGACGTTCCTCCGCCTAGAGCCGAGCCGGAGCCGCAGCAGGAGGGACCTTCGAGGGGGCGGCATAGTATGGATGCCGGGACATCTTCTGGAGCTCCGGGGCAGCAGCCCTTTTATCAGTTCTTCCCTCCTCAGGATGCACAGGGCGAGGGTCCGTCAGAGCCTTCCTTCTTCGATCCTTTCGCCGGATTTGATCCTTCGGATTATTTTGAGTGGCAGCCTCCGGCGGGGGCTCGGTACTCTGATGACGAGGACGTGGCGGGCGAGTTCACAGGGATGCCCGACTTCTCTCTGGAGGACCTCGGCGAGGATGATGATGATGCTGAAGAGTCGGATTAGGGTCCATTTGCTTTCCCTCTTTCCATATCTTCTCTTTTTTTTTGTTTAGCAACAGACATTTGATGTACCTGTAATAAAACACTCGTATTTGCACGGCAAACAGCATTTTATTTTAAGATGTAATGTCATTTTTGGGATTCCCGGGAATTGTCCTAGAAATTGTTGCTAGTATATTTTTTATTTTGTGCATGCCACGTGAGCTGAGAGTGCGTTTGTGGGTAGTGTATGTTTGCCTAGAATGGCTTTGGCCGCTTTTTGGGCGCTTTGGAGCAAGGTCCTGCTGAGGACAGTGGTTGTTGTACTGTTTGCTGGGGAAAATGGGTTCTTTTTGCAAGGAGGTCCGTACGGACATACTTAGCATGCAAAGAGGTCCGTACGGACCAACCTTGCTTTTGGGAAGGGGATAAATGCTTTCCAAAGTCCGGGTTCTTCCCCATTTCCCCATTTGCACCATTTTCAAGCTTTCTTCCCCATTTTCTCTAGGAACCTCCATTTTTGCCATGGATTCTTCGTACGTCCCTAGAATTTTGCCGAGGCTTTCGCAGAGAGGCAAGCACACTTCCTCGGCGGAGTTGAAAATGTGGATGCGGCGCCGTATGAGGCATCGCAGACGGGCTTTCGAGGTAAGGTTTCGTCTTTGCTCGATTTGGTCTTTTAAGGAGTTGGTTCCCGATTGGGATTTGTTGCGGCCGCCGCGAAGTTCGGGATGTTAGGAGGCATGTGTACTGTTTCTCCTACAATGAAATGGTGCCCACTTTTGAGGATTTTCGGGCTTTGATTGGAGGACCGGAGGTGGAGGCCATCTCGCTTCCTTTGATTGGTGCCTGCGCGCGCGTGAAGCTTGCAGCTTTCTTCGTACTTCGTTGAAGAAGTGCAGGGCATGATCCTTGATTCGGGTCATATCGACATTTCGAGCCGTCGGAGCGGTTCATGGCCGATGATGAGAGTGATGTCTCTTGGGGAGGCATTTGCCTTGTGCGTGATGGCGACGCTTTTCCCGGTCCGCCTCCCTTGGCATTTGCGATGGCGCTTTTCTAGATGTGGTCGGGCACTGCAGAGCTGGAGAGGATATTGTTTCGTTGGTGCTGGGGGAGACTCTTCATGGTATCGACCGTCTGGCGACTGGGGATCGGTTCATGAGAGGGGGAAGCCCCGCTTTGCTCACCTTGTGGCCGCGAGAGAGACTCCAGCCATGCCCGAGGCTCCGACGTCGTTTAGCCCGTGGTCATTTGCTCGCCGACCTCTTGTGTTGGATATGGATCACCCGCCCGGGAGAGATGGATGGCACGGCTTGGTACGCATCGATCCGCCGGTGGGTTCCGCACCGGAGGATTGAGACTAGGAGGACCTTGCAGGAAGGGTCCTACGTCGTCGTAGTTCCAGGTTTGTCTTGGTCATCCTTCTATATTCCGTCGCTTGTTTCCTAAGCATTTTGGGATGAAGCAGGAGCCTTTGTTGGCCGGGATGACCTTGCTACCGCGGAGGTAGTTCCTCTCGTATGGCGGCCTTCAGTGCCTTCTTGTATTTTCTCGAGGGTATGGAAGTATTCCGCTTTCCCTCCCGCGGTACTCCTTAGACGTCTGGGGAATGTCAGATTGACGACTCGCACTCCGGCCCGGTATGAGCAACAGCGTGGGCGATCCCAAGTGGTCTCTGGGAGAGCGTGCGTGTAGCGATTCCTGGGACCCGGCTGCCGTAGTAGCTATTGCCTTAGGAGTGCCGAAGCCCGGTCCGACCCTTCGGATGTGACGGGAGACACTTTGTTTGACTACGAGACTAGAGTTGACCGACCGACAGGAGAGGTCCTCTTTGCACTCGCAGGGAGGAGATCCGAGCCGAAGCACGGCGAATGAAGCCCCGAGAGCTACCGGATTGTTTGACTCTACGGGAGGACCCACGATCTCGGACTGAGAGACGCAGAGTTGGTTCACGTAGAGCGAAAGAAGACTCGCCGGGGACGAGGGAAGAAAGGAAAGAATGGCGAGGGGACAAGCGCAGATGGCGCGGAATGACCTCCTAGGTATCCATTCATTGCATTGCAAACATATTATTTGTTAAATGTATTAAGCTGTCTTTTAGCATGTTGTGAACTTGAGAGTAGACCGTGCTTGAACTCATCAAGAAATGTTGTAATCGTTAGTGATTTGTGATTTACTTTTAAAGCTTTGTCGAGACGCAAGATCTCTTGTTTGCCTTTGTTTCTTTTGTGCACTTTGTCGGCATCCATCTTTGGACTTTTCTGTTGCATTTGCGGACTGAAGCAGTCTGGGCCATGACGGCAATCCCCTTTGCTGAGGCTTTGTGCTTGGCTGAGAGGTTGAATGATCTCCTGACAAGTCGTTTTGACGGTCTTTTTCGTAGCTTCCGTGCCTCTTGTTGGCGTCGGGTTCTTGACCTCTTTTTCGCAGCTTCTGCTTGAGCTTCTTTTATTTATTGTTTTTTTTTGTGAGCCCTTGCTCGAGCTCTCTTTTTTTGTTTTTTTTTGTGAGCCCTTGCTCGAGCTCTCTTTTTTTTGTTTGTTTTTTTTTTTTTTTGAAGCGCGTGAGGGCGAAGACAAGCCCCCGGCTTGGAAGCGTACATGAGCCGGCCGTTTGATGCCGAGTGACCCTCGGATGTCCTTTGATATTGCCGCCGTCGTTTGACTTGGTCAAGGTGACTGTTGGGGCGTGTTTCTGAAAAGTGCGTAGCTTGATGGAGGTCTTGATTGACATTCAAACTTTTGACTTTTTTGTGTATTTTTAGACCGGACCAATTAAGGTTGCCTACGTTCCCTGACTAGAGGGCTCAGTCCGCGTAGTTCGACACTACATGGAGTGCCAAGAGATGCACAGCTTGTTCTTCTTTAGGCGAAGTATCTCGCGAAGTTTGCTTCCATTGACTGGATTCAAGAAGGGATTGCCGTATAGGTCCTGTCGCCTTCATGGCGCCTCCGGAGAAGATCTTTTGAACCACGAAGGGGCCGATCCATGTGGGTTCCCTTTTTCCTAGTGGGTTGGTTCGAGTGGGAGGCTTTTCTTTGAGTACAAGGTCGCCTTCCCTGATGTCTCGGGATTTGCCTTTCTTGTCGAAAGCTCTAGCCATCCCGCTTTGATAGGCTCCTGACGTGTTCCATGGCTTTTAGTCGTCGCTCGTCTAGCGTGAGCCAATTCGTCATGTCGGCTTGAGCCATTCGACTTCGTTGATGTCATTTTCCAAAGAAGCACTCGGAGTGAGGGAATTTCAGCTCGACGGGAAGGACTGCTTCCATCCCGTATGTCGTGGCAAATGGGGTTTCTCCCGTGGTCGTTCCGACCGATGTGCGGTAGCCCCAAAGTGCAAGGTGCAACTTCTCGGGCCAATCTCGTCCTCGGGTGGTCATTTTCGGATGATCCGTTCGAGGGTTTTGTTTGCCGCTTCCACGGCGCCGTTTGTTTGTGGCCGGTAGGGAGAAGATTTGTGGCGTGTGATCTTGAATTCAGCCAATAGCCGTCGAATTCCCTTCGAAGTGTGAGCCGTTGTCTCGATATGACCTCATTTGGGATGCCGTATCGGCAGATGATGTTTTCCTTGAGGAAATGCGCGACCTTCTTGGAGGTGAGTACCTTGTAGGACTCGGCTTCGACCCATTTGGTGAAGTAGTCGATGGCTACTAAGATGAACTCGTGACCGTTGCTACTCGGGCGGAGCGATTTTCCCGATGACGTCAATTCCCAAGTGGCAAATGGCCAAGGTGTAGTCATGCAAAGAGAGATCGTGGGGAGGTAGATGATTGAGGTTGGAGAACCGTTGGCACTTGTCGCAGCCTTCGGACAAAGTGGATGCAATCCGCCTCCACGGAGATCCAAAGTAGTAGCCCATCCCGAGAATGATTTGCATCGTGGCTCGGGCGTTCATGTGGGGACCGCAAGCCCCATTGTGGACTTCGTTTATGAACTTGTTTGCTTCTTCTTGGCCGATGCAACGTAGGAGTGGCCCATGGTAGCGTTTCTTGTATAGCATGTCCCCGAGGATGACGAAGTGAGAGGCAAGGCATTTTAGGGCCATGATGCTCTTGGTTTTGACCCCTTCGTGTGTGGGTCTTCCTTGTTCATGAAGGTGGTTTCCCGTTCTTGAGGTATTGGAAGATCCGGTGTGGCCGGAAATGGCGTCTGACTTGCGTCTCTTCGGCTCTTCAAAGAATCTTGCAAATCATTGTGATTAAAACCTTCTCAGCCTTGGGCCCGGTTTTTCTCTCGTTTGACAACATGCTTAAAGATGTGCTTAATGTATTGTTCGTTTAATGTGTCCGCTTCTTTATCAAGTGAATCGTTATTAACTCGTTTGTGTGTTAGTTAATTTATCGCTTGTTAAAGATGCAATGAGAGGATACTCTAAAGATCGAAGCATTCATTAAGAGCATACGGGAATACATTATTGGCAATGAGTTCGTAATCTTCCGGCGTGAGGCCATCGATGACTCGAGAGACTCAAATTCAAAGCTAATGGACTCGTGGATGAGTTTTGACACTAGACTCTAGGACTCGAGGGGTCGACCAAGTTGTTCGATCATGTCCTTTGGCCGGGCAGCTGGTCCGGAGAAGGTGGCCCAGCTTATTGAGTGGCAATGAGCTTGATAGGAGATGGGGCTTGAAGGGCTTTATGTCACCGTTCCCGATCATTGCTATCACAGAGTTATCGAAACAAAATCGATTAGATCCGGCATCTCGATTTCTTCTTTGAAGAGCAGGTGGAGCAGTGGCTCGTCCCAAGCATCATCTGCGGAGTCTTTTGCTTTTGTCTTGGGCATTACTAGCTCGAATGCAGACTCGTCCCGCTTGTTGAGGGCAGGAGTGTTGACAGAGAGTTTTTCGAGTTCTTCCGCCAAAGAGGGAGTTTTCCCGAACCAAAATTCGTTGTGAATAGTGGTGGTCATGGATCCCCGTAGAGGCGGTGTGTCGAGAAATGCTCTTCGGACGGGATTTGGCTTGAGGCCTCTGAATCTTGCCAGGTTCTGCTGGAGCTTGTCCATGGTTGTCGGCCGCCTTTGTTTGGCACCGATCGCCTCTGTTCCCTTTTCTGGATCTTCTTCCAAGTTGCCGGCCTTCTTTGTGAAGTACTTGGTCATGTCGAAGCTGTAAGGACGAAGATCGGAGATGGCGTGCAAGCCTCTTTTGTTATCGGTAGAGCGTTTTCGTGCAGCTCGCTTGTCCTCCGCAATGTGTTCGGGAGTAGGAGAGTATCCCAGGCCGTGCAGGGTATTCTGTTCTTTGATATTGATGATCTGTTGAGTGCCCTGATGGCGTTTTCCCAAACCGAGCCCCGGGATGTAGTTCATGTGCTTCATCATTTTCATCGGGGGAGGGATCTTGTCCCAAATCAAAGGCAGGTCTATGTGGCACACTTGGGCCTTTGGGCTTTCGATGGTGAACCCTGTTAGCATCATGCCATCATCGTCGGGTTTGATCTCTAAGACCGGGACGCCGTTTGTGTCGGTCCTTTCGTTGACTACGCTATCACCGTAGATGATGGTAAGATCTGTTCCTTGGACGAACTTTACGCACTGATGAAGAGTGGATGCAACCCCATTGATCTGGTGTAGCCAAGGGCGTCCCAAAATGGCAGTGAATGTGATCGGGATGTCGATGACTTGGAAATCCGTCGGGACCATTTGTTTTCCAAACCACAGGTTCAAGGTGGCTATTCCCAAGACTGGGCGGGATGTTGAGTCGTATGCCTTGATTGCCTGAGTCGAGGGCTTTAGATCAGTTGCTTTGATCCCTAGCAAATCCATCATTTTGGCGGGAAGGACGTTCATGGATGATCCCCCATCTACCAACACCCGTGGGAGACGACGCTCGTCCAGTTGAACTGTTATGTAGAGAGGCTCGTTATGGTCAGCCCCAAATTTTGGAAGGTCGAGCTCTGTGAAGGTGATGATATTGCTGTAATTGACGTTGCCAATCATCTGAACTGCTTCATCAGGTGTCACTGTGATGGGAACCATGGTCTGGGCCAGGCTTTCCTCCAACTTGAGCTTGTGCGGGTAAGATGAAGTGAGTAAGGACCAGAGTGAGATGTTAGCCTGAGTGCGCTTGAGCTGTGTCAAGACAGGATCTTCAACCTTTGGGTCCAAGGTTTCAGCTTCTTTGGCGTAGGGTCCCTTTTCAGTTCGTGGCTCAGGTATGGCTGGCCTTTTGTCTGTCCGTGGAGGATTCACTGGGATTTGACCGGAACGTGTCAGAACATTCACCCCTGGACTTATGGTTTTGCTTGTCTCTCCTATAAGGTTCTAAAAAGCGCTAGGCGGATGCTAGGCGGCGGAGCCGGGCCTAGCGCCTAGGCGGGGACTAGTCGGGGACTAGTCGGGATTAGTCGGAATTAGTAGGGACCTAGGCGGGGCTTAGAACTAGGCGTTGGAGAGGGGCCTAGCGCCTAGGCGGGGCCTAGGCGCCCTTAGGCGGGGTCTTTTAGAACACTGCTCTCCTATTTCTGTAGTGGGAGGAGCCTGATTGGCATAAGGCCAGACTGCGCATTTCAATTCGTTCACTGTCATAGCCTTGACTGAAGCATCAATAGTGGCTTTGAGATCTTCCCAAGATAGGGGTTGGATTATCTGGACCTTCGGGCCTTTGGTGGCGGTGCGAAGCTCGTCCCAGCTGATCATGGAGCAAACATTGCCGTGGCCTTGTGCAGAGCTAGGCTTGCTGGAGTAGATGACATAGTAGTCAAACTTTCCTGAGGGTTCCCCAAGGGTTCCGACTGTGGGATCACCGGATTCGTACCTCTTCTTCAGTTTTTGTTGAGAAGATGGTTTCTTCTTTCTTCGAGGACGGCCCTCATTCATTTCATCCTGGAATTCCATTTCCAGACAAGCAATGCAATCGCCGACGTCCCACCAGATGTGTTTGTTGTTCGGCGGTGGTACCGGGACCTCAGGAGGCTGGATGGGCAGGCTTTCCTCTGGAAGGTCTTGTGGCCTTACGTCATAACTGCATGGCTCGTATGAGGGTAACAGGTTGACTTCTGGGAAACAATGAGAGATGTTAGAGGCTGTAGGAGCAGTCATGACTTGGGAAGCCCCAGGTAGTTGGGTGGCTAATGTTCCGAAGTGGTGCATGGCACCTTCGATCCAGGCTTGTTGCTCACCTTGACGTTTCTCAATGGCCATGAGGACCTGCCAAACCTCTTCCAATGTTGGGAAATTTCTTGGGGGTAAGGTCCCGTTCTCATCGTTGTTATCCACTGATTTGGCCATGGGGAGTTGACGGACTGTCCTGGTGACAGAGCTGGGAAGGAGGTAGGACCTTGCTGTTTTGACACTGGGAGACGGGTTCCCGGGTACTCTCGACCACTCTCTGTTAGCTGGAGGGGGTGATGGGCAAGGTTTAGACACAGGAATGGCCTAACGGGATAAAAAGGGGGAAAACTCACGTGGCATGCGGTTTCCGTTTCTTTTATTTATGATTTTTTTGTTGTTTTAATTTACTTAAAACATGTTTTCTCAGAGTCCTAGGTAGGTTGGAAAAGATTGCTCTTCTTTTTCGCAACTATGCTAGATCCCGGGTCGATGGAGACCATCCGTGCGCTATAAGCCCCTCGTTTTGCACTCCGTATTTCGACATCCCAGCGGACAGCCGGCGAGGGTCCTATAGGGCAAGCGGTTTCCACCGGCCTAAAAGAAAAATCGAACCTAAGGACCAAGCCTGTCATGTTCGTTTTGATGCGTTAGCCATGTGAATAGTGAACCGAGCCGGCCACCGAGTCAAGATCGTGTCAAGAGTTCGGCATGACCTCTCTTCATCTTGCTTGCGCAAGGGATCCGTGACGTTAGGCGTTGGCCGGGTCATATTGTCATGGCTAACGTATCAAAGGCGTGATGACATGGTGTCATGTGAGCATGGATGTATATCCTGGACGGAACATCGTCTCGGGTGTAGCTTCGGAAATCAAGATCAGTCAAGATTTTAGCATGACCTTTCATCGCTTTGCTTGCGCAAGGGATCTTGAGTTCCGAGCCTTGACTCGAAAAATGGCCGGCATGGTATATGTATCCAGCCGTATGACACCTGACCGGGTAAAACCAATCGAGTCCGGACAGAGTGTGACTCAAGACTCAAACGTGCATGGTTGACGCTTGGCTAGGATGGGATGTTTGGAATGATCCCGTGCGCGTCCAAGAGGCCTAGGAAGACCTAACGGATCGCAACCGAGACCACTCCGGCCGAGGGTTGTAGTGTGATGTATCCGAGGCAAAGAAGTGCGCGTAGCGTGCGGTGTAACCGAGGCAAAGAAGGTGAGTAGAGTGCGGTGTAACCGAGGCAAGAAGACGCTTAGTGTGCGGTCTCTAAAATTCTTTTTCCGAGTAAAACAAGTTTTTGAAGAATTTAAATGTATGCACAGATGTATATTGATGCATTTTTTTTTGTATTTTTATTTTTTGTAAAATAAAAAGTAAAGCACGTGCACACACACACAACAGTTAAAGGAAGGGGTAAAATGAAAGTTTGACCCTCATCATCGTTTTAAAAATCTTTTGTTTTGTTTAAAAGTTTTAAAACAAAAAGTCCCCAAATGAGTCGCCAACCGAAATTACTCCGGATCCGGCTCGCGCGCGAGCCCCGGCATCTCGCATTCGTCGCTGTTCGGAAAGTCGCCCGGATCCGAGAGGCAGCGCAATCGCGCCCCGGCATCTGGCTTATTCCGCTTTAGCGTTGCGTGTTGGAGGTGTCTCGCCGTTTGTTTTCGCATTTGTAGAGTCGCCACGCCGTTTTTATTAAGCCCAAAACATTGAAAAAGGGCATCAGTTTAAAGGTAATTTTAAACTGTTTTTGTGTGATGAGATTTTGAGTTCGGAGGTCGAGATGACTCCTCGGGAAGAGAATATTAGAATATTAGAGCTCACCCCGAGTAGCCTCGTAAAACGAGTCTTTCGGATACCCTAATATCCTTTAAATGTTGTGTGTGTGTGTGTGTGCTTTTAAAAATGCATCTTTGTATCGGATGTCTACATTGTATGCTATGTATGGAAATGTATTGAAATAGTAATGGAAGGAAGCCTTACCAATGTTGGTTTGTGTCTGTCTTCCGCTGGGGAGTAGTGTTTGAGGTCGGAGTAGCGTTTCGGTGCGGATCGGGATTGCTTCGGGAGATGCCGGTTGTCTGCGGACAGAGTTTCGGCGTGAGTTGAGGTTGCAGGCTGCGTTCGGGCAGAGGTTCGGCGTGCGTGGGGATCGTCGGGATCACTCGGGCAGAGGTTCGGCGTGCGTTGTGGTGGCAGGAGTCACTCGGGCAGAGTTTCGGCGTGGTTTGGGATCGCCGGTTTGACTCGTAAAGAGCGGGACACCGTGGAAAGACTGTGCAAGGCCTCGGAGTACCACGAGGGGCCTCAGAGTACCTCGAGAGTGCCTCGGGGCAGCGCGGGAGCGTCTCGGGAGCGCTCGGGGAGGCTTCGGAGCACCACGAGGGGGCTCGGAAGGCCTCGGAAGGATCCGAAAGGGGCCGGGAGTGCCTCGAGAGGACTTAGAGGGGAAGCCAGAAGGCTTAGGGAGGAAGAGAGAAGTGGGAGGTGTGTGAAAATGAGGAGGGGGAGCCCTCTATTTATAGTGCCAGATTAGATGCAAAGAGGTCCGTACGGACCTCACAGTAATCCGGTATTTTGGTTTTCCTCGATTTGAGGGAATCTGTGATGATGTAGGAATATTTGCAAGTATGGTGTCCCCTGAGCAATAAGGTCCGTACGGACCATCTTGCATGCAAAGAGGTCCGTACGGACCAACTAAGCATGTGGGTAATCATTTCTTCCGGGATTTGTGGGAATATTGTGGACTTTAAGAAGATTCAGTAATTATGATAACAAAGAGGTCCGTACGGACCATTATTGCTTTTCCAATTTCCTGAAAATTCCCGAAAGGTCCTTTTGTCCCTTTTTATCCCAGGAAGGCTCCTCCCTTGGTTTGGTTGGGGGTTTAGAGAGGGTTTTGAGTGAGAGGGGTCGTCGAGACTGTGTTGATGAGTCTGCGGTGTTTCCCGTGTGTTTGAAAGGGTGTGATCCAGATTGGGGTACTTACACCGAGGCGGGCAAGGATCAACATTTCAGTTTAGGGGGAAGCCGCAAGGTCAGTTTGGGGTTCGAAGGCAGGGTGTTAATCCGGGGAACGCACCAAAGAAAGTTTGTACACTGTCAGAAGGAGGGGCATGTAGAGGAGTTGTGTTGGAAGAGGTTGGGGAAATGTTTGAATTGTGGACAGTTGGGACATTTTCGGAAAGATTGCACCAAGCCAAAGAAGCCAGCATCCTCGAGTGGCGCCGGGACTTCTCAAGGTCAAAAGAGGGATTCTTCAGGAAGGCCTAAGGTTCTGGGTCGGGTCTTCGCGGTGAATCAACAACAAGCGGCGGATTCCTCCAATGTTATCGGAGGTACTATATTTATAGCAAGTATGAGAGCATGTGAACTAATAGACCCTGGCTCATCTCATTCCTATGTGTCCATGCATTTTGCATCGAATTTGCCTGTTTCTGTGGAGTCTATGCCTTACGTGCTAGAAGTGTCAACTCCGATGGGAGAATGTTTGGTAACCGATGAGGTGTTACGTGCTTGTGATGTGCATATATGTGATCGTGTGTTACCTGCTGACTTGGTAGTATTGCCTATGCATGATTTTGATGTCATTTTGGGTATGGATTGGCTAAGCAAATACCATGCCTTAGTCGATTGTCATAAGAAAGTTGTTACTTTTTCAGTCCCGAATATGCCTAAGTTTGTGTTTGAGGCTATTCCTTCTGTGGGGACTATTCGTGTCATTTCTTATGTTAAAGCTAAGAAGTTATTGCTTCGGGGTTGTACGGGATTCTTAGCTTGTGTCCTAGATACTACCAAGGTGTTGCCGGAAATGGGGAATGTTCCTATAGTTAAGGAGTTTCCGGATGTATTCTCTTCCGAATATGTGATGCCTCCGGATAGGGAGATAGAGTTTGGGATTGATTTACTTCCGGGTACAACTCCAATATCTAAGGCACCTTATAGAATGGCCCCAGCTGAATTGAAAGAGTTGAAGGCTCAGTTACAAGAGTTGCTTGATCGGGGGTTCATCCGACCGAGTGTTTCGCCGTGGGGAGCTCCAGTGTTGTTTGTAAGGAAGAAGGATGGGTCGTTGAGACTTTGTATTGATTACCGGCAGTTGAACCAAGTAACGGTGAAGAACAAATACCCTCTACCTCATATTGATGACCTATTTGATCAATTGCAAGGTGCAATAGTCTTTTCTAAGCTTGATTTGAGAAGCGGGTACCATCAGCTGAAAGTTCGTCCTGAGGATGTTTCCAAGACAGCTTTTCGTACACGGTATGGACATTTCGAATTCCTTGTTATGCCTTTCGGGTTAACGAATGCTCCAGCCATTTTTATGGATTTGATGAACCGCGTTTTCAAACCCTATCTTGATACTTTTGTGGTAGTGTTCATTGATGATATATTAGTCTATTCCAAGTCTCAGGAGGAGCATGAACAACACTTGAGAATGGTTTTGACGGTGCTCCGAGAGAAGCATATGTTTGCCAAATTTAGTAAGTGCTCGTTTTGGCTTGAGGAGGTTTCCTTCCTAGGCCATGTCGTGTCAAAGGGCAGAATTTCAGTTGATCCTTCTAAGATTGAAGTCGTGGTTAGTTGGAAAAGGACGGAATCAGTTACCGAGATTCGGAGTTTTCTGGGGTTAGCTGGGTATTATCGGAGATTCATAAAGGGGTTTTCCAAGATTGCTACGCCATTGACTCAATTGACTCGGAAGAATATACCCTTTGTGTGGAGTGAGAAGTGCCAAGCTAGTTTTGAGGAATTGAAGAAGAGGTTGACCTCGGCACCTGTTCTTGTTCTACCAAATGGGAACGACGGGTTGGTTATTTATTGTGATGCTTCAAAGGAGGGTTTAGGTTGTGTATTGATGCAAAATGGGAAGGTTATAGCATATGCCTCGAGGAAGTTGACTCCGTGTGAACAGAACTACCCAACGCATGATATGGAGCTTGCAGCTATCGTCTTCGCCTTGCACAAATGGAAGCATTACCTTTATGGGGCAAAGTTCGAGATTTTCACGGACCACAAAAGTTTGAAATACCTTTTCTCACAAAAGGAGTTGAACAATAGGCAGCGGAGATGGATGGAGCTGTTAAAGGATTACGATTGTACCATTTCTAATCACCCAGGCAAAGCTAATGTTGTAGCGGATGCTATCAGTAGGAAAGCGTATGTGAAATTACTTGTATTGCGCAGACTGCGGCGAGCGGTTCTTTCGAATGGACTTCCCTTGGAAAAGAGAGTTGCCACGCCGTTTTGTATTATGATCCCAAACTTTGAAAATGGCTGAGTTTGAAAAAGGGGGTCGTTTCGTATTATGAGCCCAAACTTGGAAAATGGCTTTGAAAATGTGACGTTTTGTATTATGAGCCCAAACTTGGAAAATGGCTTTGAAAATGTGACGTTTTGTATTATAAGCCCAAACTTGGAAAATATTTGAAAATGTGACGTTTTGTATAATGAGCCCAACCTTGGAAAATGGCTTTTGTAAATGTGACGTTTTGTATTATGAGCCCAAACTTGGAAAATGGCTTTGAAAATGTGACGTTTTGTATTATGAGCCCAAACTTGGAAAATGGCTTTTGTACCAGAGATTGTTAGGTTCGGAGGTCACGTTACGTTTCGGGAAGAGTATATTGAGATCACCCAAAACGCCTCGTATGACGAGTCTTTCTACCTTTCTCGAAATTGTGTGCGTGCGTGTGTGTGTTGCATTTTTTGAAAAGGGGCTTGAATGTCAAGCTTAATCTTGGTTTGAGTGACAAAGTTGATTTTATGATGAAAAAACGAGCGTTTGAATGACAAACGTCGGTTTTGAGTTGTTTTGAAAACGGCGTTCGAAGGACGAGCTTAAATCTTTAGTTTGAATGTCAAATGTTGATTTTAATGAAGGGAGCGTTTGAATGTCAAACGTCGGGTTTTGAGTTGAAAACGAGTGTTTGGATGCCAAACGTCGATTTTGCGCATTTTTGAAAAGGAGTTCGAATGATGAACTCCGGTTTTGAACCGGACATTACATTGTTACCAATTTTATGAAAAGAGGTATTAAATGACATGCGATCAACGAGTCGTTTTGCAACTCGGACTTTGATAAGTAAATACTATCACAAGCCAAACGGCTCGGACTTGTAAATGACAGTATTTAAAGTGCGGTATCAACGGAATCAAACGATCCGGACGGTAAAAGTGCGATCAACGAGCCAAACGGCTCGGAGTTGTAAAGGCATATAAATTAAATGACGGTATCGACGGATCAAACGATCCGGACTTAGTAAATGACGATCACGAACCAAACGGTTCGGACGGTAAATGTGTGAATCGATGAATCAAATGATCCGGACCGTAAATAACATAAACGTAAAAAATGGGGTCGGAACGCCGTTTTAACCCGAAATTACTTCTCTTACGGGAGAGAAGATGATTTTGGGGTAAAATGTATCGAACCCCGTAGACGGCGTTACGTCTACATTTTGAAAGTTTCAAACGAAACGATAATAGCGATTGACGCATAAATCGAGGCGAAATAGGATTTCATGCAAATCGAGACAAAACGGGGCTCGAGGAGGGGTGAAACTGCTTTGGGCCGTGAGCTTTGAGGGGAGAGGGTTAATGTTTTTCTTTTTTCTTTACAAATAACAGCCCTTATATTTATAGGGTGAAAATGTAAAAAAGGTCTGACGGTCTAAGGTTCAATTTGGGGGGTTTTTGGGTATTTTGGAAAATTGGAGGACCTGAGGGGAATTCTGGTTTTTTGGGTAAAACAGGCCAGACGGCCAGTTATTCAAAATAAAGGGCATTTTGGTCTTTTCACCTTCAAATTTGATTGATGTTGATTTGTGGGGCTTGGCATGCGTGCCACGTGTCCCTGTGACTCACCTAGGCTAGGGATTTTGTCCTGTTATTCCCGATTTTGTCCGTTTTTTAAATAACTGTCCGAAAAATGTTCGAAACGCCCCCAGAAAGTCCTGAAACGTTTTTCGAGGAAAGTTGTACTTTTACGTGTGATAACGTGTGTTGAGTAGACTTTGATGTCGGAATGCACGGGGAAGTTCTGGGATGTCTCATTGACTCGAGAGCGGGGAGCTTAATGGGTTCCGGTTAACCTGGAAAGGGCTAGTTAACGGATTCCAGTTAACTTTTAACGGATTTTGACGATCCGGATTTGGGTACTTACAGTAGCCCCTCAGCGACATCACTTTCGAAGGAAGTGGGGTCGTTGAAAAAAGATAAGGATCCAAATCGGGGGATGCCTTACTTTGAGAGACCTGAGCGGTCAGCTGGCTGGACCCTTAGCGAGAGGATTCCTACGTATCTCGAGCGGGAATCAAGCCGATCGTAGTTCGTAGGTGCGAGGGTATTTCGTAGGGCCTCGACCTCTGGGGGAATGATTAGGAGGAGTTCGTCCTGGTTGAGACTGATTCGGAGGCATCTAGACCTGAGTGAGACTATTAGGAGGCGTCTGAACCTACGGGAGACTGAAAGGGTGTGAGAAATGTCCGTCCCTGACGGCATAGTCTGAAAGGATACGAGAAATGTCCGTCCCTGATGGCGTATTCTGAAAGGATGTGAGAAATATCCGTCCATGACGGCGTATTCTGAAAGGATGTGAGAAATGTCCGTTCCCGATGGCGTATTCTGAAAGGATGTGAGAAATGTTCGCCCCGACGGCGTATTCTGAAAGGATACGAGAAATGTCCGTCCTCGACGGCGTATTCTGAAAGGATGCGAGAAATGTCCGTCCCCGACGGCGTATTCTGAAAGGATGCGAGAAATGTTCATCCCTGACGGCGTATTCTGAAAGGATGCGAGAAATGTCCGTCCCCGAAGGCGTATTCTGAAAGGATGCAAGAAATGTCCGTTCCCGATGGCGTATTCTGAAAGGAAGCGAGAAATGTCCGTCCCTGACGGCGTATTCTGATATACGGAGGAAGCAGGATCTTATGCTGGGAATTCGACGAAAATGACGGTCGAAGAAGGATGGCTGTGCGGGCTATTGCCGCTTGTCTTTTGTCTGCTGGGGATATGGTGTTCGGGCTTACGATGATGGCCAAAGAGGGATTGTTGTGCGGGCTTATAGTGATTGCCGCTGAAATGGGGTGGTCGGGCTTACGATTGACGGCCAGGGAATTGAACATTCACTGGCTGGAGTGAAAAGATACTCGGGCTTACTATGGCGGCCGATTTACCTTCTAAAGATGGTACTGAGATTTAACGTCCGAAGACAGAGTGTTAGTGAGGACTAACGAGAAATTTAACATCTGGAGACGGAATCGTGATTTAACGTCCGAAGACGATTTGAGATTTAATGTTCGAAGACAGAATGTTAGAAATGTCTAACTGAGAATTTTAACGTCTGGAGACGGAGTGTTAGAAATGTCTAACTGAGAATTTTAACGTCTAGAGACGGAGTGTTAGAAATGTCTAACTGGGGAAGTTTTTAACTTTTGAGGGCCAAAAGGGTTAAATTCGGAATTTTGGAAAGCTGAGGGGCCAAAGTGGCAAAGGAAACTTTATGGTGTAAAACGGGCCGGCCGGACTCATCTTCACCATGAACCTTTTTTAAATCAGCACCAGGCCACACAAACCAGACCAAAAAATCCCATTTCAGGCGAGAGAGAAGAGAGAAAAGAGTGAAATTTCTCCCATTTTTTGCGAGTTTTGTTCAAATCTTTGAGAGATTATCATCATGGAAGCTGGATTAGGACGAAGGTGTCGGCATAGTAGGACCGACAACGAGAGAGCGAGGCTAAAGAGGACGGTGCGAACTACCATCTTCCTTTGAATCCACCCGAGTTTTATCCAGCTCGGGATTGCCACAAATCCAAGGAGGGGATTGCGAGGAAGGTTAGCATCCTCTAAATTCCGTTAATTTTTAGAATTTGCATTCTTGAATTTTAAGAATTTTGGCTAGAATTGAGTTAGGGTTCTTGGTGCCCGATTTGGGGCTTTTGGCCTTGCGATGCCCCTTTGTTGAAATTGACTGTAGCTTAGCTCAATTGATGTTAAGGGTAGACAACATAAAAATTTTGGCAGAAAAATTCCATGTCTAGGGCCGTTTTCCAAAATTAGAGTGAGTTTAACTCGGGACGGAGTAAATTTGAAAGTTCTGACTTGGACGGATTTTTTGAAGTGTTTTGAAAGTTTCGGGTTCGACGGAGTTTTCGAAAGGTTTTGAAAGTTTTTTGGGATTTTGGGTAGATTAATACTTATTTGGGACGAAAATATTTTTAGGAAAATGAACCATTGATGAACGGGTTTTTGAAACTGAACCGTTAATACTCCAACTGGGATGGAAATATTTTTAGGAAAATGAACCGTTAATGAACGGGTTTTTGAAACTGAACCGTTAATACTCCAACTGGGATGAAAATATTTTTAGGAAAACGAACCGTTAATGAACGGGTTTTTGAAACTGAACCGTTAATACTCCAACTGAGATGGAAATATTTTTAGGAAAACGAACCGTTAATGAACGAGTTTTTGAAACTGAACCTTTAATACTCCAACTGGGATGGAAATATTTTTAGGAAAACGAACCGTTAATGAACGGATTTTTTGAAACTGAAGCGTTAATACTCCAACTGGGATGGAAATATTTTAGGAAAATGAACCATATCTTTGTGTTGATATATTTTATGTGATTTTGATATGTGTTTGTGTACGTTATCTCTTTAATAACATACCTTTGTCGTGTTCACCTGCAGGGGCGAGGGCCGATTGACGTGCATAATGTGAAGAGTAGGGGGGATGTTTAGGCGGTCCGCCAGCTGTGGGAGATGTTCCCAGATGTGGCTCGGGACGGCGAGAGGAGTCCACGACAGTTCGTGATTGACTCCAACCTGGCAGGCTTTATCAGTTCGGTAGCCGTAGTGGCTTTGACGCAGAGGGCGAAGGTAATTCATGTTGCCCTGAGCGAGTACTGGTGGAACATGACCCACATATTCCATTTCAGGTGGGGGGAGGCGACTGTGACTCCTACTGATTTTGCGGCGATTACTAGGTTGTCATTACGGGGTAACACCATTAAGTGGTTTGATGGCTTCACCAGGGAACAGTTGTCGGAGCTGCTTGGATTTGATATTATCGATGCCAGGGGCCTGGGTATTCGGTACTGGCCGATGGAGGCTCACTTGAGGAGG
Source organism: Adenophora triphylla var. japonica (assembly GCA_022495995.1). Classification (NCBI taxonomy): domain Eukaryota; kingdom Viridiplantae; phylum Streptophyta; class Magnoliopsida; order Asterales; family Campanulaceae; genus Adenophora; species Adenophora triphylla. Next base: position 227,139 of record JAFEMH010001711.1, on the reverse strand, counting down.
GGCATCGAGGAGTATTTGGCTGGCTCCGTGAGGATGACAGCGGAGCGCTTGGCTCGAGGGTTTTTGTGGTTCGCTTTGTCAGCTACCCTGTTCCCCACTGCTGACACGACATGTCATTTTGCTCTTACCGGATCTCTGACCAACCTGGAGGCTATGAGAGGGTATGCTTGGGGAGAGGCTGGTCTGGCCGAGCTCTATTATGCGTTGGACAAGTTCTCTCAGGGAGAGGAAAACTCATTAGGCTGTTTTCAGTTTGCTTTGGATGTGAGTTTCTTTCTTTTTTTCTCTTCCTTGTCTCACTTATACTCGTATGTATCTGTTTGTAGCTGATATAACTTTCCTTGCGTTTGACAGGTGTGGTTCTTCTAGGTGTTCCACCCACATACGTGGGATACCAGGGAGGCATATACGCATTTGTTCCCTGCCATGTTGACTTGGCAGAAGGCGGCGAGGAAGCCGGTAAAGTCGAGGGAGCGCACCCGATTGACTTATGAGGAGGCGTCTCTGGCCATGGACCGAGACTTTTCTCCGCGGATCCAGCTGACCTGGTGGAGTCGGGTTAATGTCTTTGTGGTGCATGCTGCAGGGGAGATTACACGTCAGCGAAAGCTGCTGGTGGGGCTCCATTGTGACGTGATGTACCTGGGCAAGAGGGTGTCTTGCCAACATGGTCTGGAGTCTGTTCCCTTGGTTCCGAGGGATCCGCCTCTTCATATGCAGTATCCCTTGCTCATAACAGGGGCGGAGTTGGAGCGGTATAGGCAGGGTATGCCTCACGCTGAGTACGTCATAGAGGGTGTCGACTATGACGTTTTTCTGAGGACAAGGCTGAGGAGCCCGCAGGTGCTGGAAAGAGAGGGCAATGGCCCTGCACGTCCCCAAGACTACCCGCTCCCCCGCACTCGCTTGTCATTCAAGGGCATTGGTGGTTCCCGCAGGCGGCTGTTAATTCCCATCCCGGAGCAGCCGAGGCCTCAATACAGAGTGGATCCTAATGCTTCGGTGAGTGTTTTGCTTTGCTTTTCTGTACTTGGTAGTAGCATCTTGCAAATGTTGCATTTATTCTGTCTGTTTGTCCTTTGACTGCTTTCCTGGTTTGCAGGTGTCTGGCCGTACTTACAATCAGGCCGTGAGGCACTTGGATGGGATAGCCAATTACTCTAGGAGGCTCGTGGACTTCCTACGGTGTAGTTCCCAGAGGAGTGCGGATGTTTACGAGCCGATGCCTTCTCGGCAGTCTGCTGTGAGGGACACATCTGTTTCCACGGCTAGTGATACAAATTTTGCGCAGGGGTTCAGCCAGTTCTCCGGTGAGACTGCTGGGTTCGGAGCTCGTCACTCCTCTTATTCGGGACACGAGCGAGGAGAGTCCTCGGGAGCACAGGCGCGAATCCGTAGCTTTTCGTACTCCGGTCTCGAGGAGTTTGCGGATTATTTGTCCACTATGGATCCGGCTGCAGTGGGGCAGCATTATGAGTGCTCGGATGACGAGCAGGACTCTGAGTAGTCCTTTTGATTTATTTTAGAGAATAGTGTGTATTGTCCAAACATTGATTTGTACTTTATAAGACCCATGGGGCAAATTCTTGTACATTTTTGAATATTTATTATGATTACCTTCATTTATTTTTGGCAAATAAGAAAGTAGGTTGATCAATAATAAATAATAATGGCACATGCATTAAATAATAAAATTCGAGCTGGTCAAAATTTATAGCTACATGCACTGTTATTAAATTAACTGCACTGTTGCACGAGCCCGGGGCGGATGTGGTGTCGGCAGTGAATGATTAAATACGGATGAAGGTAATTTGGTCAAGGATTGAATAGGAGGCCTTTTGGAATTGTTTCACAGAAAATTGAAGCTGCTGGCTGCAGAGTTGACCAAGTCAACCTGTAAAACGGGCCGGCCGGCCCATGCCTCAATTTCAGATTGTTTTAAATGCCGGTCCGGTTTACGCAATTTGAAAACAATACACTTGTTTTTGAAGCAAAAGGCGATTTCTCTTTCAAATTCCTTGAGGTTTCCTTTGCTTCTTATGGCTTTATTTCCAAGGTTGTCATCGCAGGTGCAAGAACGATATTTGGAGAGTTTCCAGACGTGGGTACGGCACCACACGAGGCAAAGCAAGGGGTTTTTCAAAGGTTGTTATAGAATGAAGGCGGTTTGGGCTTTGAAGGAGCTCATGCCGGATTGGGATCTCTTGAGAGTCACGTCTCATTTCTGGGACGATAGGAGGCACGTGTACAATTTCTCTTACAACGAGATTATGCCCACACTCGAGGATTTTCGGGCTATCCTTGGAGGGCCTGAGGTGGAGCAGATTGTTCTTCCTTTGACGGGTGGCCTGACCACCGTTGAGAAGTTAATGTCCCTGCTTGGCATTTCAGCTGAGGAAGCATGTGGGATGCTAATACCAAATACGGATCACGTCGACATTTCGGGGCTGCCCGATAGATTTGTCGGTGATAATGAAAGCGTTTCTGCGTGGGACGCTTTTGCTGTGTGTGCAATTGCCACTTTGTTCACATTTACATCCTTGGGGATGTGCCATCACAGTGTGCTGGACCTGGTGAGGCAGTGCCGGAGCGGAGGAGACATCATGCCTTTGATCTTGGGCGAGACATTCCTGGGCATAGGTCGGATGGCGACCGGTAGCCGATACATGTGAGGAGGGAGTCCCGCTATGCTTACTCTGTGGTTGAGGGAGCGGTTTCAAATGATGCCCGAGGTACCAGCGGCATGCGATCCCTGGTCCTTTTCTCGACGACCCTTGGTGATAGGAGGCAATCAGGTTGAATTGGAGCTTTGGATGGCCAAACTCCACACACATCATCTGCGATGATGGGTTCTTCATTGGAAGTTACAGACTTGTCAGACCGTTCAGGAGGGTCTTCTCATTGTCAGAGTTCCGGGGGTGTCCTAGACTTCTTTCTACATTCCATCCCTAGTGCTGCGACAGTTCGGGATGGAGCAAGTGCCGTTGACGGGCTTGAGTAATGCTACTACCTTTGAGGTGGGATTGCTCCTCATGGAAGATCCTTCGACGCCATTGCTGCTCATGCGGTTGTGGCAATATATGTCCTTTCCTGCCAGGGTTCTCTTTCACCGGAGAGGGGGCACTGTTCTGTCCACTCGGTATTTGAACTGGTACGAGGAATGTATAAGGTAGACATAAATGGCTATTTTGTGGAGACGAAGTGAGCTATTGGGCCTTAACTACCATGACAGCTCGACTTTGAGGAGGGCAAAAGCGGGGGCTAACCCTCAGGATTGTACCGGAGATGATATGGCTGACTATGAGGCCAATGCTAGTCGAGTGGCCGATCAGAGCATGGATATGACAACTCAAAGAGAGGCAGCTCGTGACAGAGCTAGGGAAAGGGCTGCGTTGGCGGCCGCAGGTTTGACAAAGGCGTCGGGAAGGGTCCCAGAGACAGGTAGAAGGACTACGGGGATATTCCCTGTGAAGGTGAAGAATACCCGCCGTGGAAAAGGGAAGGGGAAGAAAGATGAAGGATCGAGTATGAGGGACTAGGTTGACCTTGCTGTCCGGAATATCCACCCACTGTCATTGCAGACACATTAAATTGATTAAGTGTTTTATTGTTGTTTTGCTAGCGTGTAGCGAGTCAAGAGTTGACCGTGCTTGAACTCATCAAAGATTGTTTTAATCGTAATGAATTTGTAGGTTAAATTTAAGAGCTTTTCAAAACACAAGCGATTTGTGTTGTATTTGAAATTTTATTTGTTTTTGAGACCGAACCAATGATGGTTGCCTACGTTCCCCTTTTACAATTGGACTAAGGGGCTTAGGTCACCGTAGTTCGACACTTTAGGTGAAATTTGGAAAGACAAAAGAAGTGCGACCCTGTTTTTTACCTAGATCATTTTTGGGAATGTATCCAGTTGGGTATTACTTAGCACTTTAATTTTACTGAGGGGTGGTGTATGGGGAAGGAGATTTGACTCGTGCTCTTCCTCAAACAAAGTATCTGCGGAGCTTGCTTCCGTTCACGGGGTTAACGAAAGGGTTTCCGTCCAAATCTGCTAACTTCATGGCTCCTCCGGAGAAGATTCTTTATACCACGAATGGGCCTATCCAGGTAGGCTCCCACTTTTCGAGGGGATTGGTCTGTGTAGGAGGCTTTTCCTTAAGCACCAAGTCGCCTTCTCTGATGTCTCGGATCTTGACTTTCTTATCAAATGCTCGGGCCATTCTGCTTTGGTAGGCACGAGTATGCTCCATGGCTTTCAATCTGCGCTCGTCGAGTAGAGCTAGTTCGTCGTGACGGCTTTGGAGCCATTCGACTTCATTGATTCCGTTTTCCAAGAGGAATCGAAGGGATGGAATTTCCAATTCTACTGGTAACATCGCTTCCATTCCGTATGTGAGTGCGAAAGGAGTCTTCCCTGTGGCGGTTCTGACTGATGTTATGTATCCCCAGAGAGCTAGATGTAGATTTTCGGGCCAATCCCAACCTCTGACGGCCATTTTCTGATTATTCTCGCGAGAGTCTTGTTTGCCGCCTCTACTGCACCATTAGTCTGTGGTCTGATGGGACGGATTTTATACCATTATTTTCTAGGTTTCTATGAGCTTAAATTGTTATTTTCATGTATTTAGATTAGTTTTATGTAATTTTCGACTAAAATGTATTTTTGGGGCTTAATTGTAATTCGAGGGTATTTGAGTGTTTTATTTCATATTCGGATGTAATACTCTCGGGGAGTCAAAGTCAAGATATTAAAGCGAAAGATTGTTTTGCAACTTGATGAAGTTTCAGGGACCAAACTGCAGATCTAAACAATTCAGTGACCAAAGTGGAAGAAGGAAATAAGGAAATTAAATTACGTGTGGAATTTCAAGGGTTTGATTGGCAGCTGAAGCTTGTTTGTTATTTCATTTTATTTCTTTTTCTTTTTCTTTTCTTTTTTTATTATTAGTTTAGGTTTAGTATTGGAGGAAGAGTATAAATAATCATTTTAAAAACAGAATTAGGGTTCATCTAGAGTTTATTATTTTTTCCTAGAGAACTAAGCTTTTTCATGGAAGCTTAAATTCATTGCTTTGGGTTTGATTTCTTGAACCCATATTTATCAATTTGAGGTATTTTTCGTTTCAATCTGTTTATCCCTGTTCATAATTTTACTTGTGTTTATTTTAGATTTATAACTAGGGTTTGTGGATCTGGCCAATTCACTAGTTCTTTTTATGAATATTTGCTAGAATTTTCTATGACTGTGCCAGTGTAGGAAATTCATGAGTAGCATCTTTACGATTTATGCACGTGCCTTGGTAAATTGTGAAGTGGGTAAAATTGGATGATTATCTGTGTGAAATAATCATAGAAAGCATTCTTGATCTTAGTTTCTTAAACCGTTCATCAATTAATTCTGCGATCTAGACTGTGCCAGTTAGATTAATTTATTAATTAGGGTTTCTAGTGAGTGTGCCACTGCTAGTAACTATTCTGAAAGAAGAAACAGAGATTGAAACAGATCTTGTGATCAGGTGAATAGGGTGACAGTGAAAAGAGATATCAATGATAATTGACTAATTAGGTGGGGACGGAATCAAATCTAAAGTGTTTCTAAATTATTGTTTTTACTCTTAGTTAGTTTAATTTCTGTTTTTAGGATTTAATAATCAATCTAAATCCCCAATCTTGTCAAGTGACTGTTCGTGCACAAATAACCGTTCCTGTGGATTCGATCCCTGACTTACCATAACTGCATTATTATTACCTAAGTTAGGTAAATTTGTAGGTGTGCGATTTAGCCTATCAAATTTTGGCGCCGTTGCCGGGAAACGGTGTTTATTTGTTTACGTTCTTATTTTAATTCTTTTTCTTTTTATTTTCTTTGTATTTATTTATTTTAGTTGGTTTAGTTTAGTTAATTATATTTTCTTTTCAGTTATTTTTAATTTTGTTAATTATTTTTAGTGTGGAACCTTGTAAGGTCCACACCTGTTCTACTGACAATCTGCTTGGAAGTCTTGAATTAGTAAACGAGATGGCGGAATCGAGACATTGAGAGCGAAGCGCCCCGGGTGGAGCGAGCAACCTCATCAAGTTCAGTTACCCACTCTGCCTACTAGGGTTACATTTGAGTTGAAGCTGGGTTTGTTGAGCCAGTTACCGCACTTTACTGGGATGCCCGGTGAGAACCCGAATCAACATATATCCCAGTTTGTGCAGATTTGTCAGAGCATGAAGCCAACAGCACTTCCGATTGAGCATCTCCTCCATAGAGCATTTTCTTTCACTCTGAAAGATGATGCTAGTGCATGGTATTACCATCTGCCGCCTAACAGCATTACCACATGGCAACAGATGAAGGAGGTGTTTCTTGATGAGTTCTTTCCTCCATATCAGATCAATGTGATGAAGCGAGACATTAGCAATATGGAGCAGAAGGTAGATGAGACGCTATATGATTATTATAACAGGTTCCATAAGTTGTGCAGAAGTTGCCCGTATCATGGATTTGAGGATGATCAGTTGATAGTATATTTCTATGGAGGGTTGACAGTCATGGATAAGAGGTTGGTAGATTCTTGTTGTGGGGGCAGTATACTCAACAAGACGACTGAGGAGGCTAATGAGATTATAGATGAGTTGGCTAAGAGCACTCGAACACATGGCAGGAGGTCGAGTTTCAGACAGGTTAGTGCTGCGAATTCTTGTAGTGGTGTGAAAAATAAGCTTGAGACAGATGTTGAGGACCTTAAGGAGATGATGAGACAATTATTGATAGGTCCACTACAGAGTCAACAGTATCCCACTAATCAGTACAGAACACCATATGGTCAGCAGCAGCAGTACCAATAGACCACCATATGGGCGGCGGCGGCGGCCGCAGCGGCGGCGGCCGCGGCAGCGGCCGCCGCGACGATCGCGGCAACGGGCAGTCTACAGGAGATATGTTCCGTACACTGGCTCAGAGTATGACCACCTTATCTAACGGTTTTCAGCAGTATCAGTAGAGGACTGATACGAGTATCAGTGGTCTTGATAGACAGATGGGACAGATTGTAGATGTTGTGGATAGGTTGGAGGCTCAGAATTCGGGAAAGTTGCCATCACAGACTGAACCGAACCCTTTGCAGAGTGCATGTGCCATGACTTTGCGCAGTGGTAAGGAAACTGGGAAGGAAGTTGTACCGGAGGAGCCGGTAATGGTGAGGTTGAGTAGGTTATGCACGAGGAGAAGACCGGAGGAGGAAAAGAAAGCTACACGAGCCCACGGTTTTGAGCCGGATGTTCCATTTCTGAGGCCTTGAGAGAGCATCGCAAACCGGAGCTGACAAGGCTATATATGATACTTTCAAGAGGCTTGAGGTAAACATCCCATTTTTAGACCTATTCTTGAATTTGTCCCGAGATATGCTAAATTCTTGAAGGAGTTGTGTAAATTGAAGAGGGATCAGAAGGCGAGAAGTCAGAAAAAGGTGAAGATGAAAGAGCATGTGTCTGCGGTCTATCATAAGAAGATGCCCAAGAAGTGCAGTGATCCGGGTATGTTTGTTATTCCTGTGTCTTTGGGTGATGATTCTGAGCATATGGACATGCTTGACTTGGGTGCTTCAATCAATGTCATGCCTTATGCATTGTTTGAAAATCTTAAGTTGGGACCTCTACAAGATACGAGGGTAGTAATTCAGTTGGCGGATAGATCCAATGCCTACCCTAAGGGGAGGGTTGAGGATGTGCTTGTTCGGGTTGGTAAATTTATTTTTTCCACAGATTTTTATGTACTAGATATGGATACGAATCCTAAGGCTCCCATTCTGTTGGGGAGGCCATTTATGTCTACGGCTCATACTAAGTTGGATGTTTCCAACGGATCTTTGACTATGGAGTTCGATGGGGATTTAGTGGAGTTTAACATTTTTGACTCCAATAAAGACCCTAAGGTTGTTCATGGTTTATGTTTCATGGGTGTAGTTGAGCCGAAGGTAGAGGATGTGTCCAAGGTTTGTAGTGGGATTGATGATGTAAAAAATGGGTTGAAAATACCGGCGATAAAACATGGACCAAGAAAGGTGAAGAATCTTCCTGAGCACCGAAAGCATGCATTTGGAGGTGAGGAAGTGATTATGTTTAGTGGTCCAATGGAGACAGAGAAGCATAGAGGTTTGAGCACGATGAACAAAAAGACTAAGGGATTTATGCAGATAATTCGAGCTCAAACGGGATGGAGTGTGCACTAATGAGGTACCATTTATTCCCTTACGTTTAAACTGTCCTTATTTTTCTTGTTTAAGCTTGGGGGAAGAATTTGTAGTTGTATAGTATGCATTTTTCATTATAGAGAGTTAGTTTTTTTTTAAAAACAAATAATAAAAAAATAAAAAAATCTTGGGCCTTTGAAAAAAAAAATTAAAAAAATTGAGGCCTTTAAAAAAAATGGAGGCCTATTAAAAAAAAAGGGAAGTAATTTCGAGACGAAAGAATGGTTTGAGGCGCCAGCATCACAAGAATTCAGGCGGCGGCATCAATGCAGCAATTCTCGGCCAAGCTACTGGCCTCCATGCGGCCGCCCAGCCATGTCCCAGGCGTCCGCCCCACCACCCTCGGCCAATGCCCCATTCTTCCTAGGCCATGGCCCCATTTTCTCGGCCACCCTTGTTCCTTGGCCGGCCATACATCCTGCCCACCAGGTGTTTGTTAAATTTCCCCAATGAACAAGCATGATTTCTACTGCAGCCCCTCCCATTTTTTCAGATTTTCAATTTAACCCCTAAACTTTCCAAAACCAATTTGGTCCCTCTTTTCCCCATATTTTTAATTTAGCCCCTGAACTTGTTATTTCCAGTTTACCCCCTCCTTTTTCCATATTTTCACTTTGTCCCTAAACTTTCAATCCAAGCTTATTCCCCCCATTTTCTATCTATTTTCATTTTAGCCCCTGTACTTTCAAATCTCTAGAAAATGGGTCATTATTCACCCATAATCAGCAACAATTTGGGAGTAGCTCGAGCCAAGGATCTTTTTGGGGGTCAGATTTGTTTCCACCACCTCAGTAGTCCCGAAAGGTATCCTTATTTTTTTTATTTGCTTTGTATTTTTGTGATGCATATGGGACTATGCATTGTTTAGTGAGGGGGTGGGGTTTGTATAGTTGTTTTTGGTGTATATAGTTTTCTTCTTTGTATTGAAAAAAAAATGGAAAATGAAAAAAAAAAAAAAAATGAGAGGCTAAGTGAAAACCCGAAAGGAAACTTAGGCAAAAGGTGAGGTTTTGAGATATATTATCATTTATTCACCGATGTTGGAGTCATAAGGGGGGTTTGGAGTCGCAGGTTAGGATTTTCATTCTTGGCGTAGGAGGCTCGGTTAGAGGCGTTAGGTTAGAAAATCCTCGTCTTTCCTTTTGGTAATATAAGGGGGGTCGGTGTAGGTGTTTTGTTACGAGGTAAAGTTTTGTGCTTAATTATAAATCATACATAAAACTTTAGTTTATGAGGGGGATTGTAGTGTGAGATAAGCATGGGGAAAAATTAGGACAATTTTAGTTCCCCTTGACTTTTGAGTGGGCATTTAGTTTGGATACCGTTTATTATGGTGTTGGTATCGACCTAATGTCATTTTTTATTATTTCTTTGAGGAGTTATAAGGAGCCGGAGTTTCTACACTTCGATTTTATTGTTTGATTTTTGATTGGTGGTTTAGAGGAGACTAGAAATCATTTTCTTCCATGCTACGCTAATAGATCGGAGTTTAGAAGGGAGTTATGATTTTACTCAGGGACGAGTAAAGGTCTAAGCATGGGGGAATTTGATGGGACGGATTTTATACCATTATTTTCTAGGTTTCTATGAGCTTAAATTGTTATTTTCATGTATTTAGATTAGTTTTATGTAATTTTCGACTAAAATGTATTTTTGGGGCTTAATTGTAATTCGAGGGTATTTGAGTGTTTTATTTCATATTCGGATGTAATACTCTCGAGGAGTCAAAGTCAAGATATTAAAGCGGAAGATAGTTTTGCAACTTGATGAAGTTCCAGGGACCAAACTGCAAATCTAAACAATTCAGTGACCAAAGTGGAAGAAGGAAATAAGGAAATTAAATTATATATGGAATTTCAAGGGTTTGACTGGCGGCTGAAGCTTGTTTGTTATTTCATTTTATTTCTTTTTCTTTTTCTTTTCTTTTTTTATTATTAGTTTAGGTTTAGTATTGGAGGAAGAGTATAAATACTCATTTTAAAAACAGAATTAGGGTTCATCTAGAGTTTATTATTTTTCCCTAGAGAACTAAGTTTTTTCATGGAAGCTTAAATTCATTGCTTTGGGTTTGATTTCTTGAACCCCTATTTATCAATTTGAGGTATTTTTCTTTTCAATCTATTTATCATTGTTCATAATTTTACTTGTGTTTATTTTAGATTTATAACTAGGGTTTGTGGATCTGGCCGATTCAATAGTCTTTTTATGAATCTTTGCTAGAATTTTCTATGACTGTGCCAGTGTAGGAAATTCATGAGTACCATCTTTACGATTTATGCATGTGCCATGGTAAATTGTGAAGTGGGTAAAATTGGATGATTATCTGTGTGAAATAATCATAGAAATCATTCTTGATCTTAGTTTCTTAAACCGTTCATCAATTAATTCTGCGATCTAGACTGTGCCAATTAGATTAATTTATTAATTAGGGTTTCTAGTGAGTGTGTCACTGCTAGTAATTATTCTGAAAGAAGAAACAGAGATTGAAACAGATCTTGTGATTAGGTGAATAGGTGACAGTGAAAAGAGATATCAATGATAATTGACTAATTAGGTGGGGACGGAATCAAATCTAAAGTGTTTCTAAATTATTGTTTTTACTCTTAGTTAGCTTAATTTCTGTTTTTAGGATCTAATAATCAATCTAAACCTAATCTGGTCAAGTGACTGTTCGTGAACAAATAACCGTTCCTGTAGATTCGATTCCTGACTTACCATAACTGCATTATTATTACCTAAGTTAGTTAAATTTGTGGGTGTGCGATTTAGCCTATCATGGTCTGTAGGGAGAAGACTTGTGACGTGTAACTCTGAACTCGGTCAACAGTTGGTCACAATCTCCTTCGAAGTGGGTCCCATTGTCGGATATGATCTCATTGGGCACCCCGTATCTGCACATGATGTTCTCTTTGATGAACTCGGCCACCTTTTTAGAATTTAGTACTTTGTATGATCTGGCTTCTACCCATTTGGTGAAGTAGTCAACTGCGACTAATATGAACTCGTGACCATTGCTCCCTGGCGGAGTAATTTTGCCGATGATTCGATTCCCCATGTGGCGAAAGGCCATGGTGTAGTCATGCAATAGAGCTCGTGAGGAGGGATGTGATTGAGATTGGAGAAACGTTGACATTTGTCGCAGCTTCTGACGAACTGGATGCAGTCTGTTTCCATTGATACCCAATAGTAACCTATACGGAGGATGATCTGTGTCAATGCTCTGGCGTTTATGTGCGGACCGCAGGTTCCGTTGTGAACTTTGTTCATCAGCTCGCTGGCTTTTTCTTTATTTACACACCGGAGGAGTGGTCCTTGGTGGTGCTTCTTGTATAACATACCCCACAGAATGACGAAATGGGATGCTAGGCATTTTAGGGCCATAATGTTTTGGCTTTGATCCCTTTTTTGTATTTTCCATCTTCATTTGTGAAGGAAGCTTCTCCGTTTTGGAGGTACTGGTAGATTTGGTTGTACCAGGGTTCGTCGATCGGTTCATGTTCAATTTCGATCTCACAGCAATAGGCGGGTGTTTCCCGTTTGCCTATTCTGAGGGGTTTTGCGATTTCCCTTCGAGAATTTCGACAAGAGATGCTAGGGTGGCCAGGGCATCTGCAAGCGGTTCTGTCTATTGGCAAATAGTGGAAAGAGATGTCCTTGGGCGAGCAATGAGCTCCTCCATGTACGTGTGGTACTTACGGAGGCCGGGATCTCTGTCTTCCATTTGTTGGACACTTGATTGATGATCAATGCTGAGTCTCCGTATACTTCCAGTTCTGAAATGTTGCGTTCAAGAGCGGCTTCTAGGCCGGCTGCGCAAGCTTCATACTCTGCTGCATTGTTGGTTGCTTCAAAGTTCAGTTTGATGGCTATGGGAGTGTGCTCGTCCTTAGGATCGACCAGGAGCATTCCAATACCATTTCCCTTCTTGTTGGCTGCCCCATCGAAGAAGAGTTTCAGCGGTTTGCGCTGTTGAGTGAGAAAATCCCGTCATCTGGAAACTGCGGATCAGGACCCTTGAGTTCACTGCTTGGGAAGTCTGCCAGCTAATCTACCATCACTCTGCCCTTTGTTGATTTTCTGACCATGTATTTGATGTCGAATTCAGCCAGGAAGAATGACCACTTGGCTAATCTCATTGATAGAGATGGCTTGTCGAAGAGATATCTAACGGGGTCCATCTTGGAGACCAGGAGCACTGAATATGACTACATGTAGTGTTTTAGTTTCCCGACTACCCATACCAAGGCGGTACAGGTTTTCTCTAATGCTGAGTAGCTGAGTTCACTTCCTTGAAGCTTTCGGCTTACGAAGTAGATTGCATGCTCAACGCTGGAATCTTTCTGTTCTTGCGCCAGCATTGCCCCAATTGACGTGTCTGTCACTGTCAGGTACAGGAGGAGTGGCTTATCTTCATGTGGCGGGCACAGGATTGGGGTATTCACCAAGTATGTCTTGATTTTCTCGAAGGCTATCTAGCATTCCGAGTCCCATTTGATGTCAGCATTTTTCTTCATTAGTTTGAACATTGGCTCGCAGAGAGATGTCAACTGGTTGATGAAGCGGCTGATGTATTGAAGTCTCCCCATGAAACTTTTCACTTCTGTCAGTGTCTGCGGTGGCTTCATGTCAATGATGGCCTTGAATTTCTTGGGATCAGCTTCGATGCCTCTTTCTGTAACCATGTACCCCAGTACTTTGCCTCGCTTGACGCCGAAGGTGCACTTTGCAGGGTTCAATCTTATGGAGTGCTTTTACGAGTCTGTTGAAGAACTTTCTCAAATATGTCATGTCTTTGCATGTCGATCCTGCTGGAGTGGATGATCATGTCGTCAACATATACTTCGATTTCTTTGTGAATCATGTCATGGAAGAGGGCTATTGCGGCCCGGCGATAAGTAGCCCCGGCGTTCTTTAAACCAAACGGCATGGCCAGGTGTAATAGTATGTCCCCATGGAGTGGTAAAAGCGATCTTGGCTTGATCTTCCTCGGACATCTTGATCTGATTGTATCCAGCAAATCCGTCCACGAAGGACTTCACTTCAAAATTTGTCATGGTGTCGACCTGCATGTCGATGTTGGGCAGTGGGAAATTGTCTTTAGGGCTGGCCTTGTTGAGATCTCGGAAATCCATACAGCATCTGACCTTTCCATTGGCCTTGGTGACCGTCACGATGTTGGAGAGCCAGTTTGGGTACTCAATTACTCTGATGAAGTCGACGCGGAGCATCTTCTCAATTTCTTCTTTTACTTGCGAGACCATTACGGCTTGATCTTGCGCCAAGTTTTGCTTGTGAGGCTTGGATTACGGATCCCGGAGGATTACGTGCTCCACGATTGAGGAATCGAGTCCTGGCATGTCTTGGTATGACCAGGCGAACACGTCAACATATTCTTTGAGGAGATTTATCAGGGCTTTTTTTCTGCACCGGCGAAGAAACTGCCTACTTGTGTCTCTTTAGGCTCTTGTACTGACCCCATGTTTACTTTAGTCATAACCTCTTCGGCAGCTTGGGCCCTGTTGTCCTCTTGGTCTACTACATGCTTGAGAACCTCTTTAATGTATTGTTCGTTTGGTGTGCCTTCTTCTTTATCAAGTGAGTCATTATTAACGTCTTTTAAGTTATTTGTTAACTTATCAGTTGTTAAAGTGGCAATGAGGGGATAATCCGAAAGGTCGAACTTTTCATTTAATACGAACGGGAATACATTGTTGGCTACATTATCATAGTTTTCCTGCGTGAGGCCGTCTGAAAACTCAGAAGACTGGACTTTGACAATGACTAACTCAGAGGGTTTGAGACTAGGTTTAGGGAGATGTGGGTGCATGCCCTGTTTGTCTTCCATTTACGCATGCGGCTTGCCACTTGGTCGGTGAAAGTCACCCGGTTTTCGATGGCATTCTTTGGATGCTTGGTGAGGGTTCGGGGTCGAGAGGCTTGGCCTGCTGTCCCGATCATGGCGATCATGCTATTTTCGGAGCCCGGAGTCAATCGGGTTTGGCACCTCCATGACTTCTTCAAAAAGACTACGTAGAGCGAGTCCTTTGAGAGCATCTTCTATGAATTACGGTTCATACGCTTTGGAGTTACTATCTCGAATGTGGCCTCGGCGGGCGGCCCGAATAGTCTGTTTCCCATGAAGAGTGTATTTGCTCTTCTATGCAGGATCCCTTTGAATGTGTACTCATCTTTGAACTACGGTGGCAATTGGTCCAGGTAGAGCAGTGATGTCAAGGAATGCTCCCCTTATCGGATTAGCTTTGAGTTCTCTGAAACGCTTGAGGTCCTGCGTCAGCTTTTCCATCCTTTCTGTAGTCTCTGTGCTGACTTTTCCTGCTTCTTTCTCATCTTCATCAGTTCCACTTTCGGTCCCCTCAGTTTTGCTGTCAGTTCCGCTGTCGGTTCCCTCAGTTCTGCTGCCAGTTCCCTCGGTTACGCTATCCGAATCATTTGTCGGTTCCCTCAGTTCTGATGTCGGTTCCCTCAGTTCTGCTATTGGTTCCCTTGATGAAGTAATGGGCGAGGTCAAAACTGTAAGGTCGGAGGTTGGGTGTGCCGTTGGAGGTTCCCCTTTTGCGGGCTGCTGCCTTGGTGCTGGCGAGCCTCTTATTTTCTCTGATATCAGCTGGTGTTGGCACATAACCGAGCCCCTGAACTGTAGTGTGGTCCTTGACTTTGATGACTTGATGTTGGCCTTGTAACCTCTTGCCGAGCCCCAGTCCCGGGATGAAGTTCATGAGTTTCATCATCTTCATGGCTGGAGGGATTTTGTCCCAGAATAGTGGAAGGTCCACGCTGCATATTTGGATCTTGGAGGTCTCCAAGGTGAATCCAGTTAATGCCATATCGTCATCATGCTTGATCTCTAACACTGGAATGCAGTTGGTGCTTGTCCCCTCGATGGTGGCCATTTGTCGTCGTGAAGCTGTTGTGAGCTTGTTGCCTTGCATGAACTTGATACATTAGTGAAGGGTGGATGCCACGCCATTCATTTGATGCAGCCAAGGCCGTCCCAAGATGGCTGTGAAAGTGATGGAAATGTCCAACACTTGGAATTCGGTGGGGATCATCCGCTTGCCGAACCAGATGTTTAAAGTAGCAACCCCGAGAACTGTGCGGGAAATAGAGTCATAGGCCTTGACAGTGTGGACTGAAGGCTTCAGGTCTGTGGGCTTGATGTCAAGCAGGTCCATCATCTTGGCGGGCAAGACATTCATTCCGGAACCTCTGTCTACCAGTACACGAGGAAGGCGACGCTCGTCCAACTGAACTGTGATGTAGAGCGGCTCATTGTGATCAACCCCAAATTTTGGTAGGTCCAAATCTGTGAAGGTGATGATGTTTCCATAGTGGATGTTGCCGATCATCTGGATCACTTCTTCTGGGGTTGCGTCCACAGGGACCATGGTACGGGCCAAACTTTCCTCTAGCTTGAGCATGGGAGGGTATGAAGATGTGAGCAGGGACCACAGGGAAATGTTCGCCTGGGTCTGCTTAAGCTGAGTGAGGATCGGGTCCTCCTTTTCGGAACTTGTTTATTTGGGTAGACCGGGTTGCGGTTCTAGCTCTGTTAGCTTTTTGGGGGCCTTTGGTGGTAGCACATGAATTTGACCCGATCGGGTTAGAACGTTGACGTCAGGCTTGGTCCCTTTTGAACAGGTTGCTTTGAGCTGAGCCATAGTCAGTGGAGGATTTTTCGAAGCACAGGGCCATATGTCCTCCCTCAATTCGTTGACTGTAGATGTATTCCCGGGGGCTTCGCCAGCTTTCCGAATTCTATCCCAAGACACTGGTTTGGGTGCCTCCGCAGGGAGGGAGTCTATGGTTCGCCGAAGTTGTTCGAACGTCAATGCAGGCCAGTGGTTGCGGGGGCGAGCGTGTATTGTTGACCCTCGGGGAGGTTAGAGAGTTCTTGGTTCAAGGAACGGTCTCTTTGATCTCTTCACGGTATATTGCGCTTCTTTCCTTCTTCTTGAGCGAGGCTCATGGCGTGCAGGTTGGGACGGGCAGTAGTCATGGTTTGCTAATTTTCCTCCACTTTTGGCCCAGATCAACTCTCTTACAGTAGAGCCTTCGTCGAGAGTTAGCGCTTGCGTTTCTTCCCATGTGAGAATAGCCAATGCTTCCTTGAACTGTATGTGGCAGTCTAGATAAACTTCCATCGGGGAGAGCTTTCTCTGCTGCTTTAACTGAGTGGCGGGTATGTCTGAAGGTGAGTATACGGCTTCCGGACGTGCGCCCATGTGACCGGTTTTGCCCCGGTTGGTCGTTTGATAGCGAATGCTGTAGTTTGTGGAATCTCCCTGAGCAGTTGTTGGAGATGTATTTCCATCTTTCTCTTCTTTTTTAATAGACCTTCCTCTTTCAGTTGTCCTTTCAATTTGAGAACGGAAATGATCTGCTCCCATCCTCCCAGGACCCTTGGGATTCCGGTTTTGTTAACTTCACGATCGGCTTGGGAGAGAATAGTTTCATCGTCTTCGTCGTTGCTTTCACAAAGGACTTGCTTCTCTCGAGGAGATAAGCACATGTATTCCTCATGTTGTTTGGCTAAGTATTCCTTGTGCTGTGCCATTCCATCTCCCAGGTCGTTAGGACCGTTGACCGCCCTCCCTTGCCAGAGGGGGTTTAATGAGAAGCGATGGTAGTCCAGGAAGTTGCCGTGGGCAAAACCTTTGAGGTCGAACTGGTCTAGAGTGGTCTCTAGCTTTCTGTCTGAAACTGCTTGTGACGCTTTAAGGGCTCGGTCCCTGTGAGTCTTCTGAGCTTTGTTTTCGTCCCAGAGGTGATTTTCTTATGCAGCTAGTTCCAGGAGGGCTTTCCTTGCGAGAGCTAAACAGTCTCCGTAGGTGCGCTTGTTGTCTGGCAGTGTCTAGAACTGTGATCACATCCAAATCTCCGAATGGCAGAAATACTTGGATTATATTGACGAAGGAAGTCGTGTCGGGATATTCCATGCGGCCTTCTTTGATTTCGGTTACCAAGAAATTTGCCCATATCTGCTTGATCAAACCAACGGGGGTGTTGAACTCTGCGAGGCTGATGGTCTCGTGATCTCGTTCGAGAGCCAAGTCTATCAGAGCTAGCAGCTTGCTGTCGGGATGTCTGAATCAGTGGCCGTGGTTTGGGAGCAGGGTCGAACTTGAGCATATTGATGCTGAGGTGATCATTCCTTTCTTCAGAAGCTTGATTTGTCTCGCTGGGAGGATTCTTGCAGATGTTCTCAGGGTGGTTGTTGGAGGCGTTCCCCGAGGCTGATCTGACTTGCAGCAAGGTGGGGAGTTCTGTCTCCTTTATCGGTGCCTTCGGCCTTGGCGGCGCTCTTGGCAGTGAGCTTGACTGACGGCACGGGTCGGTTGCCGCTGGGGCTGGTAATTGGAAGTGATGATGAGCCTTGAGCTCTCTTGGCCAGGGCCTCGTTTACCATGATCAGGCAATCGTCGAGGGTGACTTTGGCATTGCAAAATCTGATAATAAGGACCGGATCCTTGGCATCGTCGGGATATCTGGAGAAAATGATATTGATGAAGTCATCATCGGTTACGTGATCAAAAGGGTTCTTTGTCGTGTCAACCAGTTGTTTCCACTCGCCGGATAACTGTCTGTACTGGACATTGAGTTTGACTATTTCCATGGTATTGGAGCCCTCATCGTAGGTGACTTCATCGAAACTGGTGCCATGAAACTGAGCATGTGTATGTAAGGGTCCTCTTGCGGATCTGCCGCGTCTTCCACTCCGGAGAGTCCTGATTCGTCGCCGTCTGATGGCTCAACCCAGATCAAAGGACCCCTTGCGCCCTATCGCGAAGCTGGTGCTTCTAAGAAGACCTCATGCCCTTCATTTGTGAAAAGGGGTTCGGTGGGCAATTCTGCGTGCAAGACGTCCCAAACGACTGCCATACATTCATCACGAGAGTGCCGGTGCTTGTTGACCTTTATCGTGAAGATTTCTTCGCCTAGCGGGGCCAGAGAGTTTGCTCGAAGGATGCTGACAAATCTTCGATCGGAGACAGGGGGTTTGTGTGCCCGTATCATTGCGATGCTCAGGGTTTCTTTCCAGTCTGCATCCAAGTTTCGGAAACGGCAGTTGAACTTGATGAACTTGACTGCTTTGGGATCTTCCTATTCGAGGACTTTGACATAGTTAGCACCTCCGGACTCTGAGGGATTCTGATGAGATTTGCCCCGGTTGTCCTTTGGTCGGCTTGCATAAGGTAACCCCGGTGCCTGGCTGTGGGCACGCTTAATTAGCATTTCGACTTTATTTCCTATGAGGAAACTGTCCCCTCTGATGACCTCGAGATCTCCTTGTCGATTTATGAACTTGACACATTGATGGAGAGTGGAGGCGATGGCCTTCATGTGGTGTAGCCATGGGCATCCCAACAGAGCTGTAAATTCGGACGGAATGTCCATCACGTGGAACTTTCCTGGCACCATTTGGGTTTCGAACCAGAGCTTCAGAGTCACCGTCCCTAGGATGGGACGAGATGTGCTGTCTTAGGCTTTGATAGTTCGGGCAGATGGGATCATGTGGCCTTCATCGATGCGTAGGGCTCGCATCATGCTGAGGGGAAGGACGTTGACTGCTGATCCATTGTCTACCAGTACCCCAGGTTGGGAGACAGTGTTGAGCCAGATAGTGATGTACAAAGCTTCGTTGTGCTCTGAGGCCCCTTTCGGTAGGTCTTTGTCACAGAAGGTGAGCATGCTGCCATACAGTCTGGAATCGTAGATCTGATCTCTTTCCGGAGAGGGAGAATCATCGATCCATCCATTTCCTGTCTTTCTCTTGAGAGGCGAAGCTTTTGGTGGTGCCTCGGGATTGTGTCGAAATAGCTTGTGGCGGTGGCCGCCCTTGGTCAGCACGTTGATCGAGTGCGAGTGCCAAGTTGACTTTGAATTTCCTTTACCGGACCGTGCTCTGAAGTTGGGCAGGTTTAATCTTGGCTGATCCTGCGGGGTATTAGGATTCTGGTTAGCAGTAAGGTTGCCAAGGTTTGAGGTATTCCGGTGTCCTGAAGTCTGAGCTTTGGTGTCAGCAGGACGTTTCGGCTTTCCACCCCTGTCTGCTCTGAAGCTGCGTTGCTTGGAGGGAGAGAGGACTTACTAGAGTAGAGTACATAGTAATTGAACTTCCCGGATGGCTCTCCGAGTGTACCCACGCTGGTGTCTCCGGCTTCATACCTTTCCTTCAGTTTTTGCTGAGAAGACTGCCTCTTCTGCTTTCTGGTAGAATTGCCCATGATCATGTCCTGGAACTCGTACTCAAGGCATTCAGTGCAGTCACAAACATCGTAACAAATGTGAACGTCTGATGAGGGTTTGGATGGAAGAGGCGGAGGAGCTGGCTCTGCGACAATCTTCTTTGGCACCCACTCGATAGAGTTTATACTGTTGTTGTTCGGAAAAGGGTTTCCGATTGTATTAGGTCCACGAGGACGCTCCAACTTTCCCTCCTCTATCAGATTCTGGATCTCATACCGTAACCCCAGGCAGCTGTCAGTTGTGTGCCCGTGATATTGGTGGAAGGTGCAGTACTTGCTTTTGTCGGCATTAACCACAGGATTCCTTGGTTTGTAGTTTTCAACGGGCTTGAGGAGGCCTTCTTTGATCAACCCTTCCAGCATCTTACTCAGAGGCATATCCAACTTGTCGAAGTGTACAAAAGGCTGCTTCATGGAGGAGTTGTTGCTTTGCGGGGCCGAGTTTTTGTTGCTTGACTGTTGACCCTGATGGATGTAGTTGACAGACGTATCTTTCCCTTTGCCGGGGGCCGGTGTAGGATTGAATGTAGCTGCTGATCTGTATGCATGCGGGCATCAGAGCCAGCTTTTCCTTGAGTTCCTTTTCGAATTGTGAGCCGGCATTGACCATGGCTCGGATATCTGGGAAGAAGTGATGGCTGATGAGCATTCTGATGGACGGCCTCAAGAAGGACTTGAAGATCCGCATCTGTTCGTCTTTAGAGAGTGGCTCCATGATTTCGGAGAGCTTCCAACTACACCTCTTGTAGAATTCTCTGACGCTTTCATCTGCTTTCTGCTCGGTGGTGATTAAGTCCTCATGATTTATTTCCCACTCTAGGTTTGATTTGTACCGCTCTAGGAAGATATTACTGATCTGATCCCAGGTATGGCGATCTGCAGGCTTGACCCTTAGGAACCACCGTAGCGGTGAACTCTTGAGAGTATGTTAGAAATGATCGGTCATTTGCTGGAGGGTCGCTCCTTTTGCTCTCATGCCGAGAATGTAGGTGTCAACATGCGTCTGTGGACATTCGATTCCGTCGAATCGGTCCATTTCTGGCATTCTGAACTTAGCAGGGAGAGGCGCGACCATTCCCAGATCTGTGGATTTGAGCGTTTCTTACTTTGAGCTGCCTATGCTGGCTTTCAGGTCTTTCATTTGTTTGGCCATCCAGGCCAAGGCGGGGTCCAGTGGTGGACTTTGAAGCTCGGTGCTGGGTGCTGCCATATGAGCGGCAGTAATTGGAGGTGGAAGGCTTGATATATGTGGATATATGGGGGCCTTTTCTGGACTGTATCGGGGTTTATCCCCGGTGTTTTGAGATTCGTGTATAGGCAATTGGTTGAACCCAGGAGGGTATTGGAGGATATTGACATCTGTTTGAGATGGTCCAGCGGTGCGCTGGTTGTATTGAGTGATGGGAGTAATACTGGCTTGGCCGTATATGATGGGGGTGCCTTGAGAGGTAGCAACATGGAGCCTTGGTCGGCTTTTTCCTTGGTTAGAAGGAATCCCGTAACTTGGCGGGGGAGGAACCTGGTTGAAGGTTTGTGGAGTTGATCAAGAGGGCTCGTCGTCCTCGATCAGGACGAAAGTACCATCTGGTTGGGGGATAGCTGCTATACCTCGCTCATTCAGAAGCTGTATCACGAAATTCTGCTGATCTTCTTTCTGCCTTTTGTGAACCTCACAGGCCCGGATGGCTTCTTCCAGTGTCATATCTGTTACCGGTGGCGGGGTCGTTCCCGTCATGATTTCTCGGTGAGCTTGACATGTCGGAAAGTCTGGCTGAAGGAACTGAGGGAACCAAAGAACTGTCTGATGCGGCCGTAACTTCAATTCTGGCAAGGCGCTGACCCGAAATTCTGAACCACTTTCTGCTCGCTGCAGGGAACGAAAGGTAGGGTTTAGGCTTCGGAAAGGGTATTTGGCTCAGGGTTTCGGGCTTGTGCAATGTGATGTTACCGATTAATGTTTACTTAAAACGCATTTTCTCAGAGTCCTAATCGGTTGGAAAAGATCGTGTCTTCTTTTTCGCAACTAACCTAGGGCTCGAATCAGTGGATCTCGTCACTACGTTTATAAGCCCCTCATTTTTCACCTGTAAATCGTCTTCCCAGGACGGACAATCCCGAGCGAGGGTCCTAAAAGGCAAGCGAGTTCCACCGACAAAGGAAAAAGTGAACTTAAGGCTAGCTAGTCATGTTAACTTTCAACGTATGTGACATGCGGGTCACGGTCGAAGTCAACGCCCTTAAGTTAAGGCAGAAATCGTGCCGAAATTTCGGCATGACCTCTCCTGACTCGCTTGCGCGAGGGGCCTTAGCTTTTGGCGTTGGCCAAGTTGTGGCATGGCATGGTGCATACGTTGAGGGTTTGATGACATGGTGTCACATTGAACCTTCGGGTATGATTTTAGCGTGGCTCCGCGTCAAAGTCAAGGCTGAAAAGCTAACACTTCGGGTCTGAGTAAAATAGAAATTTTCAGAATGCGTTTTAAAGAATTTATGCGCAGTTCAAAATATAGCACAAAAATCAAATATGAACGGAAAGGCACGAACATGTTATGATTTTGAGATGAAAAAATGCAACGTCTTTCTTTTGAAAACAGTTCGATGTTTTGATCAACACACGCACACAAAAATGAGGAAGGGTAAACGAAAGTTTGACCCACAAAATGTTTTTAAAACAACGGCAGTTTTGAAAAACATTTTAAGTCCCCAGCGGAGTCGCCAACTGAAATTATCCGGATCGCGCGGAATGCGGCGAGCGGTTCTTTCGAATGGACTTCCCTTGGAAAAGAGAGTCGCCACGCCGTTTTGTATTATGAGCCCAAACTTTGAAAATGGCTGAGTTTGAAAAAGGGGGTCGTTTCGTATTACGAGCCCAAACTTGGAAAATGGCTTTGAAAATGTGACGTTTTGTATTATGAGCCCAAACTTGGAAAATGGCTTTGAAAATGTGACGTTTTGTATTATGAGCCCAAACTTGGAAAATGGCTTTGGTAAATGTGACGTTTTGTATTATGAGCCCAAACTTGGAAAATGGCTTTAAAAAGGTGACGTTCTGTATTATGAGCCCAAACTTGGAAAATGGCTTTTGTACCAGAGATTGTTAGGTTCGGAGGTCACGTTACGTTTCAGAAAGAGTATATTGAGATCATCCGAAACGCCTCGTATGACGAGTCTTTCTACCTTTCTCGAAATTGTGTGCGTGTGTGTGTGTGTTGCATTTTTTGAAAAGGGGCTTGAATGTCAAGCTTAATCTTGGTTTGAGTGACAAAGTTGATTTTATGATGAAAAAACGAGCGTTTGAATGACAACGTCGGTTTTGAGTTGTTTTGAAAACGGTGTTCGAAGGACGAGCTTAAATCTTTAGTTTGAATGTCAAACGTTGATTTTAATGAAGGGAGCGTTTGAATGTCAAACGTCGGGTTTTGAGTTGAAAACGAGCGTTTGGATGCCAAACGTCAATTTTGCACGTTTTTGAAAAGGAGTTCGAATGACGAACTCCGGTTTTGAACCGGACATTACATTATTACCAATTTTATGAAAAGAGGTATTAAATGACATGCGATCAACGAGTCGTTTTGCAACTCGGACTTTGATAAGTAAATACTATCACAAGCCAAACGGCTCGGACTTGTAAATGATAGTATTTAAAGTGCGGTATCAACGGAATCAAACGATCCGGACGGTAAAAGTGCGATCGATGAGCCAAACGGCTCGAAGTTGTAAAGGCATATAAATTAAATGACGGTATCGACGGATCAAATGATCCGGACTTAGTAAATGGCGATCACGAACCAAACGGTTCGGACGGTAAATGTGCGAATCGACGGATCAAATGATCCGGACCGTAAATAACATAAACGTAAAAAACGGGGCCGGAACGCCGTTTTAACCCAAAATTACTTCTCTTACAGGAGAAAAGATGATTTTGGGGTAAAACGTATCGAACCCCGTAGACGGCGTTACGTCTACATTTCAAAAGTTTTGAACGAAACGATAATAGAGATTGACGCATAAATCGAGGTGAAACAAGTTTTAGAGAGAGAGAGAGTGTTACCTATGGCTAGGGGTTGACTCTTTGACTCGGTTTACGTATACGGGATACGGTTTTGGTGTTTGAAAGGTGTTTTGAGGTTTTTTTGTTCATGTTTGGTCGAAAAACGGGATTTTACGCAAATCGAGACAAAACGGGCCTCGGGGAGGGGTGAAACTGCTTTGGGCCGTGAGCTTTGAGGGGAGAGGGTTAATGTTTTTCTTTTTTCTTTACAAATGACAGCCCTTGTATTTATAGGGTGAAAATGTAAAATAGGCCGGACGGCCTAAGGTTCAATTTGGAGGGTTTTTGGGTATTTTGGAAAATTGGAGGACCTGAGGGGAATTCTGGTTTTTTGGGTAAAACAGGCCGGACGACCAGTCATTCAAAATAAAGGGCATTTTGGTCTTTTCACCCTCGAATTTGATTGATGTTGATTTGTGGGGCTTGGCATGCGTGCCACGTGTCCCTGTGACTCACCTAGGCTAGGGATTTTGTCTCGTTATTCCCGATTTTTTTCCGTTTTTTAAATAACTGTCCGGAAAATGTCCGAAATGCCCCCGGAAAGTCCCGAAAAGTGCATTTTTTGAGGAAAGTTGTACTTTTACGTGTGATAACGTGTGTTGAGTACACTTTGATGTCGAGATGCATGGGGCAGTCCTGGTATGTCTCGTTGACTCGAGAGCGGGGAGCTTAACGGGTTCCGGTTAACCTGGAAAGGGCCAGTTAACGGATTCCGGTTAACTTTTAACGGATTTTGACGATCCGGATTTGGGTACTTACAGTATGTTGCTTCATTGATGGTTCGAGAATGGAAAATGTTAGAAGATTCTCGTGATTGGTGTCCCCGAGAGTCAAGACATGGAGCTATCTTTGCAAGCATGATTGCCTTACCAAGGTTGATTCAACAAATAAAGGAGGGTCAAAATGGTGATTTAGAGTTGAAGAAGGTGGTGGATCAGATTGTGGATGGGAAATTCAAGGAGTTCTCCTTTAGCCCCGAGGGAATATTGACATTTAGCGGTCGATTGTGTGTGCCAAATATTGAGGAGGTGAAGCGTCAAGTGCTAAATGAAGGCCATAAGTCCAAGTATAACATTCACCCCGGGAGTACGAAGATGTATCAAAATTTGAAACAACATTTTTGGTGGAATAACATGAAGAGGGAAATAGCAGATTATGTGTCTAAGTGTTTGACGTGTCAGCAAGTGAAAGCTGAACACCAAAGACCTACCGATTTGCTTCAGCCGTTAGAGATTCCAGAGTGGAAGTGGGAGCATATTACAATGGATTTTGTCACGGGATTGCCTCGGACAAGTCGGAAGCATGACACAGTTTGGGTGATCGTGGACAGATTGACGAAGTCCGCTCATTTCCTACCTATAGAGATTTGCTATTCGATGGAGAGGCTTGCGGGATTGTATATCCACGAGATAGTGAGATTGCACGGGGTTCCGGTTAGCATTGTGTCAGATCGTGATCCTCGGTTTACTTCCCAATTTTGGCAAGCGTTGCAGAAGGCTTTGGGGTCAGAGTTGAGATTTAGTACAACATTCCATCCTCAGACTGATGGCCAATTCGAGAGGACAATTCAGATTCTTGAAGACATGTTACGAGCTTGTTCAGTTGACTTCTCGGACTCTTGGGACGTTCATTTGCCTCTTGTGGAGTTTTCTTACAACAATATTTATCAATCAAGCATTGAAATGGCACCCTATGAAGCATTATACGGGAGGAAGTGTAGGTCTCCGATTTGTTGGGGTGAATTTGCTGAAGCTAAGATTCGGGGTATTGATATGGTTCGGGATTCAGTTGAGAAAGTCAAGATCATTCAGAACCGATCGATTAGAGCCCAAAGTAGACAGAAAAGTTATGCAGATCAGAGGAGGCGAGACCTTGAATTTCAGAAGGGGGACTTGGTGTTCCTGCGAGTTTCACCTAAGGTAGGGATTAAGAGATATGGCAAGAAGGGTAAGTTAGCTCCAAGATTCGTAGGTCCTTTTGAGATCTTAGAAAGAGTGGGAAATCTTGCGTATCGCCTTGCCTTACCTTCATCTCTCGAGAAAATGCATAGTGTATTCCATGTTTCAATGCTTAGGAAGTATGTGTATGATCCTTCTCATGTGTTGCCTAGGATTCCGAGGACATAGAGCCATACATGTCTTATGTAGAGCAACCAGTCCAAGTTATTGATACTAAGGTGCAAGAATTAACAAATAAGAGTATTCCTCTTGTGAGAGTTGTTTGGAGGAACCATGATGTAGAAGAGTCTACTTGGGAGCTCCGGGAGGAGATGGAGCGAAAATATCCTTGGTTGTTCGATATTCGTGGTAAGTCATGTTAAAATTCGGGTCGAAATTTCTTTTAGGGGAAGTGAATGTCACGACCCTAATTCTCGGTTCTATTTTGAGTCATATTTAATCCTATATAGAAGTTCATTTCATATTATTATGTTGCATTTTAATTGTAGAAATTATGTGTTAATTAGTAGTTTATGAGTTATATGCTATTCTAAAAATATGAATAAAATGAAAATCGTTATTTAATGTCTTAATGGAAATATTAGGAGTAGGTAGTTAAAATAGTAACTTTTTAAAATAAGTAGTAAATTATATTAATGTTCAAGGTGCTTGAGTGTAATTAGTGTATCTTAAGGGTTTTAGTTGTGGGGAGGGTTTGATAGTTGAAGGGGGTTAGGTGAAAATAGGATATTATCCATGGGAAAAGGTAAGAGTCTTTGTCATTTTAACAAAAGAAACTTCTCAGCTCATCCATGGTACCCTTCCAAACCCTAACCTTCTTGACCTAAAAATCCCTAATTAATTCTAGAAAAATCCCTTCTTAGATCCGTTTGTTTCGGGGTGTTCGTGAGAAGAAGGAGCACATTTCCATCCGATCAAAGTTCATAAATTTTCATATTAATTTTCAAGTAAGTTATTATATTTTCTTGAAATTATGTTCATTAAGTGTTATAAATAATGTTATTATGTTGTTCAAGGTTGCATGGGAATTTGGAATTTATTTTTCTGAGTTTTGGGATGGAAAAAATGGGTTTGGTTAACTTGGAAATGAAGTTGGTGTTGAAAGGGTCAAATAATGGGCCTTGAGTGAGTTGAAATGTTTTGAGTGTGTTGAAAAGGCAAAAGGAATAACTTTGGGTTATGTTGTAACTATTTTTACATTTCTTTTGAGTTGCATGGGACTGAAGCTTGGGTTTGGGACTGTTGTTAAATTGGTAAAATGGGACTTGAATTGGTTTGTGTTCAAATGTTGATGTTCAGCTCTGTTTCTGCAAATCTGCAGAGGGCACGAGTCGTGCCCATCAGTCGTGACCAGTCGTGCCCTTGCTTGGACGACTGTATCTGAGGGGGTATCAAAGGGGCACGAGTCGTGCCTTGGGGCACGAGTCATGCCCTGACCAGTTTTGGGAAATGAATTTCAAAGCTATGTAGGTTCAATTTTACCATTTATCTTTTAACCAATGGAACACTACAATCAAAGTACAAGGTATGAACAACAAAATGAGGTGTTAACATTTCAATGGTGATCATTTTAAGATGTCTAAATGATTGGTTAAAGTAGAATGGAACTATTGAACCCAACTTGGTTATTATCATTATACTATTGTTGATACATCCTTGAATGACTATAATAAGTGTGTAGTCCTTATGTGTTACACCTTATACATTGTTTAACATCTTTGTGAAGTGTTTGATTAGGGTTCCCTACTTTGGAATTCTAAGTACATTGAATTGATTCAAGGATGATTTAGCCTTAGTGCTACGATTAATTGATACTTGTTATCCTTTTGCTATCATTTTGATATGCTTTATTTGTGTGGTTCCCTACTTTGGAATCATACAGTGGTTGTTTAAGCAAGTAGTTATTTACTGTGCTTATACTTGAAAATCCAGCTGGTACTTGTTTGTTGGGCAGTGTTATGGGATTATAATGGCACACGAGCCGAGTTCGTTATAATCCATATACTGGTTCCCGTTTTGCCCTGCCATTGGCCATGGTATGGGAGTAGTGAACTAGCTCAAGGGAAGTTTAGTTGCACTATTGGGTATGACTTTGTGTCATAGTCCCGCTTGTTGTTACTGTGATTGGGTTCCGGAACCGTTTCTTCAACAACTGTTGCTGCTTGGATCTAGATATCCTTTTGAGGATGAAACTTGGCTCAGTATCCTTCTAAGTGTTACATTATTGCAATTAATTGCTATATGTATGTATATATCTTCCTTTGTGTTCTAAGAAGGTGATATATAGATGACTTGTTGTTATATGCTTCTTAATGTGATTGCATATCATCTTGTTGCATATATAATAACTTGCTGAGATTTTTCTCACCCCGCCCTTTCATTGTTTTCTTAGATAGAGCCGAGCCAGGGGCTAGGGCACGTTGAGCACTGAGAGGGCGCCAAGTTTGGTTTTGTTAAGGAAGGTATTTGGTAAGGATACATTATGTAAATGTATGACCTTGGGTAGTATTCCTAGACTTAATGTTATCCTTCTTTTGAAACTTCTAAAAGGCTTTGTAAATATTTTTCATTTGGGAACTAGGTTCCTTGGTTTGTAAATAAGTGTGTGTGTGATTTGTAAATGGTTTGAATGTGGAGTGAGTTAAGTTGAAGTTAAATGATGTGACTTTTAATAGTAAGTTAGAAAAGTTTCTAATTGTTAAACAGGTTTGTAAAGTGATGACTTTTAGAAAGTATATTTCGAAAATTTTTCTTTAAAATGACATCATCAGAACGTGTCTTGGCGTGAGGCCAAGTAGGTCCACGGTTCGGGGCGCGTCAGCATGTGCTAACTCTTCCTCGTCACTTTGCAGATCTGACAGCCGAGGAGGAGAGAGAGATGTCCCAGAAAAAGCTTGACCCTATGGCTTTGCTGAAGCAGAGGAGGAAAGTTTCTCGTTCCTCGGCTATAATGAAGAGGCAGGAGGAGGCAACCAAGCTCCAGGTGATCCTTTCAGACAAAGGAGCCTCTGCCCTACCCGTTGATCCTTTGGGGGGAGGGGACGAGGAGACTAACTCCGGACAACCTCTAATCCAGACTGACGAGGGGCATAACCTCCAGGTTCAAACTGCTGATGTCGAGGAGGGAGGTCGAGAGGCCGGCCAGTCCTCGGCCGAAGAGACCAACTTGGGCGGACGAGCAGGCCAAAAGCGCCGCTTCAACGAACCGTCCTCCGAGGAGCCTCCTTCAAAGCGAGTTGCTGACGTGACCCCTCCCGAGCTCACTGCCCATATGGTAATGACTAACGCTGATGCCGACAAGGTGGTGAGGAAGCTGGCCCTTCACCCCACGATGAGGGGGCTGGATTTGCTAGCCTGTACTGGGCCCAAGCTTAGGTTTGGTCGGGCTGTGGTCCATCGAGCTATGGACGAGGATGCTCTTGACCAAATGATTGCCACTCAGCCAAACAAGGAATATATAGCAAATAGGAAGGGCCTTCTTGCTGCCGAGGTATGCCTCCTCATAGCTCATAATTTGTTTTCATTAGTCTTGCTGTCGTATTATTGACTTTGTTTCTTGCTATAGCTTTGCACCATCACTGCCTATGAGGCCATCCAAAATAAGGCCACGGATGCCAAGATGAAGGATCTTGAGGGCCGAGCTAGGAAGAATGAGGCTGAGCAAGCTAAGGAGGCGAGCTTGGTGAAGACGCTGATGGGAGAGCTTGAGGCGGCGCAGGAGGCCAAGGCCAAAGCTGACCAGGAGGTCGAGGGGGCACGTGCCAAGGCCGAGGAGGATGCCAAGGCCGGGCAGGCCATTTGGTAGGCTTAGTCGCACACCTACTAAATTAAATCAGGACTCGGCCACAAGAATGTAGCAGAAGTAAGTCCAGGGTCGAACCACTGAAGACCGGTATTGCTTAAGAACTAGTCACACACAAATGGGGGGTTTGTTTGATTTTGAATTACTTCCTACGAACAAAAATTAAACTAATTAAGAATAAAAACAATAATTTCGAAACACTTCAGATTTGATTTCGTCCCCACCTAATTAGCCAATTATCATTGATACTTCTTTTCTTTGTCACCCTATTCACCTGATCACAAGATATATTTCAATCTCTGTTTCTTCTTTCAGATTAGTTACTAGCAGTGGCACACTCACTAGAAACCCTAATTAATAAATTAATCTAACTGGCACAGTCTAGATCGCAGAATTAATTGATGAACGATTTAAGAAACTAAGATCAAGAATGCTTTCTATGATTGTTTCACACAGATAATTACCTAATTTTACCCACTTAACAATTTACCATGGCACATGCATAAATCGTAAAGATGCTACTCATGAATTCCTACACTGGCACAGTCATAGAGAATTCTAGCAAAGATTCATAAACAGAACAAGTGAATTGATCAGGTTCACAAACCCTAGTTACAAATCTAAAATCAACACAAGTAAAATTATGAATAGGGATAAACAATTAGAAAAGAAAATACCTCAAATTGATAATCAGGGGTTCAAGAAATCAAATCCAAAGCAAAGGATTTTAAGCTTCCATGGAAGTTCTTAAGCTTTCTCTAGGGAAAATAAAAATTAGATAACCCTAAAAATATTGTTCTAAAGGAGTCTTTATACTCCCCTCTAAAAACAAAACCTAAAACTAATAATAAATATCATTAAAAGAAAAAGGGAAAAGAAATAATAAAAACAAATAAAAACAAAGCAAAAGTGGTAACTGTCCTCGATCCATGCGTCGGTTCTTCCAGCTTTTCCTTAGTCTTCACATTCACACGTGCACAGCTTGAATGGCAATTAAATTATTTTAACTCTTGTTTTCAATTTGGTCCTCCAGCTTTCCAATCAACTCATTCTGATTACTGATCTTTGCTGATTTGCAGTTTGATTCCTGCACTTCTGATAATACAGCTTTGTCCTCAGCATTATAAAGCTTCCGCAGAAAAATCATAAACTCACTAAAAATAGTCTCAAAATACAATGATTTTCCTACCAACTCACCAATTCAACATCTACTCGAAATTACATCAAAACTAGTCTAGATTACATCAAAATAAGAATAAAATGTCTAGAAAATTAGGGAATTACATATAATGAAATCCGCCACATCAAATTCCCCCACGCTTAGACCATTACTCGTCCCTGAGTAATATCCTATCCCCACTCTAAGCACCGGTTTAAACAGATAGCATGGGAGGAAAATGACCCCTAATCTCCTCTACTCCACCAATCCATGTCAGTCAAATACAATACGGAATATAAATGTTTCCATCTCCTTATCACTCCTCAAAATCATATGAATACCCGGCCCTAGCTCGATACCAACTCCAACATGTAAATGGTCATCCGAACTAGGGCCCACACATAAAAGCCAAGGGGAACTAAATTTGTCCTATGTTTCCCCCACGCTTGGCTCACACTGCATACACCCTCATAAAAAGAAATAATTGCTAAGGTAGTGATCCTTAAGCAAAAATTTACCTCGTGAAAGCACCAACACCCCCTTATTACTCCAAGAAAGAATGAGGGTTTCTATCCTACTCACCTCTAACCGAGCCTCCTACACCAAATATGAAAATCCTAACCCGAGACTCCTAACCACCCTTATTACTCCAACACCGGTGATATAAACGATAGAAAGTATTTCACTCACTCACCTTTTTCCTAGGTGTCGTTTCCGGTTTTCACCTAGACTCTCAATTTTTTTTTTCATTTTTTTTTCATGAAAACACACTCTCTCCTTTTGCCTAAGTGCCCTCACGGGTTTTCACTTAGCCTCTCATTTATTTATTTATTTATTTATTTATTTATTATTATTTTTATTTTTTCAAAAGTGAAAACAGACATATACAACAACAAACATGAACAACAAACATGCACCCCCCTCACTAAATCATGCATAGTCCCATATGCATCATAAAAGTACGAAATAAATAACAAAGGGGTAGAGGTACCTCCCGGAACTACTGCATCGAGCATGATTGCAGCATGCTTTACTTGTGCTAATCTTTTTCCTTCCACAAGTATCTTTACAAGCTCTCGATATTTCCAGTGTAAATGCATATTTTCAATCGTACCATCAAAAACCCCTCGCCTCCCCTTGGCAGTAGCTGGCTTCTTTTCGATAATTCTGACCAAGGAAGCATGCCTAGAAACTGCTGACTCTCTCATCATTTTCTCTCTGTCTTCATCGTTAATTTCTTTTCCCCAACGTGAGGTTGCTGCAATAGTCTCAGCAAGAGTTCCTGCTACTAGTGGGCCCATAACAACTTCGAGTCAATAAGAATTGATGCTTTTAGACGTGCTTGGTCTTCCTCGTCAAGTTGAAGAGTTGCTACCTCCTTTGCTTCTTCCAGTGTCTTCATGACACCTGGTGGCAAGAAATCGTTACCCCTGTGAACGACAATATAATCCTTGTTCCTCGAAAGTAGAGTTTCGCCTGTCAATATCTTGAGTTCTTCTGCCATTCTTTCATTACTAGTGCTATGTACACCGCATTTGATGGCTATATTTGCAATAGCACTTCTTTCCCATGATTTCACCATTGCAGCAGCAAGACCTTGCAGTTCTCTATTTCTTCCAAACGCAAAATGAGGACGCATTGTCCGTGCATTCCTATAGTAGAAGGTTGTTTCAGAGTTTTTTAAGGCATGTCTTGTCCCATGTGGAAGATATCTAAATGGAGGTTTATATCTGTAATTGTCTATGGCTAAGAACTTATGAGACGAAACTCACAAGGTGAGATGAAACTCACGGGTGTTGTCCTTAGTGTTGATGACACTAACAACAACACATTCACCAATTCTAGAAAAAGCACAAATCAATAGAAATAAATATAATTTGCAGCGGAAAAATTAAAGCAATACACAAGAATATAATTTTTATCAAGTTATATAAATATATAACTTGATGGGTGCCAAAAAGGCAAGACCTTTCTATTAATAATATGAATTCAATACAAGGTCGAAGAAGTTCCTTAATGATAAACGAACCCTGATATAAGGAACAACATATACACAAATTCTCTCTGAAAATGAACACTCAAAACCTCACAAAAATATAAAAATCTATATGAAATTCTCGAGTGTTGGATAAAGTGTTGCCGACACTGAATGGCAACACTTGAGAGCAGAATTCTACTTTCTTGTGCGAGATTTGCGTTTTACGAATTGGATGATCTTCAATGAAGATCCTTGCACTATTTATAGGCCACAAAGTCTTGGAGCCTACTCAAATGATCAGCTAACAGCCTTGAGTTTGTTTCCTCCATTTATGCCTTCTCGCCTCATTTGTAGGAGACCTAGTCTTCTCTTGCTTCTCTTGCTTGTACCTCTTAGCTTTGATTGCCTTGTACTCTGACTTGTTCTCCCCCAGAATAGCTGAATAAAATATCTCTTTGCTTGGTCATAAATTAAACAAATAAACACATGTTTATTTGTTAATTCCTCCTCTTCGTAATTCTAGCCTGGGCATATTCTGTTGCTGATTTCAAGCTCATTTTAAGGTGACTAACTACTGTTATATAAACATTAATTTACCCATTAATATTTGTGAAAAAATACAGTAACTAACTCAGTGTCGCCAATTCCAAATGGCAACACTTTTGGCAACACCAGTGGCAACACTGGTTTGCAACACTTTGGGATAACATTCATGGCAACACATGATCTTAACATTAACAATATCCACGAATCACAGAGGGAAGCAAATCTGCATCAACAGGAACTGGATCACATCCATTCCAATGCCCAGCCCATCTATATAGTTCTTCTTCAGAAAGAACCTTGGATTCTCTTGATGGATGATATATTGGTGATTCTAAAGAGCAGATAGCTTCATTCTGTTCAACGTGCAGGAATGACTATTCTCTATAGCTTTTGCTGATGAAGAAACCTTGTCAGCTTCGATTTGCTTAATAAATTGTTGTACACAGTGCGACTAGTAACCCATTCCCCTGAATAACACTACTGAACTACCCGATCGCCATATCACTAGGCCTCCTGTTCTCAATTTGACAATTGTAAGTAACAGTGGCCCAACCTCTCTCAAACAATTCATCAAACACTTGGTGGGCATCTCCCCTCTGTATTAACCAAAAACTTCTTTTCCTTCACTGCCCAACGAGAGATTCCATTCCAACTGCCTCAAATCATCCTTCATTTACTCGTATGTGACTCATACTCACGAGACAAACCATTTTGTTTATTTCTATTTGGACTCAAAAGCTGTTTTACTTTTCAAATCAGGCTGAGCTTGGCTTGGCTGTGTCGACAACAGTGAGAATGACAAGGTTAATGAATTTTGTGAAGGGGGGGGGGTTGGCCGGAATAAGGGAGAAAGAAGGAGAACTCGCCGGATTAAATGGGGACTTTGGCCGGAATTTATAGAGAGAGAGTAGAGAGAGAAGAGAGAAATCCGGTGAGCTGGGTATAGATTATGGGTACCTTTGTGGCATCGGATTTACGATGGCAATGACGCGAGGCGGGCGCATGGTATTAATCGAAGCGAACACCTCGTCTCCAGAAATATGGCACGGTTTTGAAGAAGGTGGGGCGGGCGCCGGAGGTTAATCGGGGCGGGCGCCTCGAGAGAATTGAAACTGGCACTGGTTTTGCTTGGAATTTCTTTGCTGAAGCGGCCGCCTGAGAGAATTGAAACTGGCGCCTGGTTTTGCTTGGAATTAGCCCCCCTTTCGGTCTTAGAGGCGACCGTATGGCCTTTAATGGGGCGGGCGCTTGGAATTAATTAAATAATTTTTTTTTTAGGCTCCGAGTGTTGAGTGTTAATGCTGCTCTCCTCCTCCATATCTCGCCAATTCCTACACAAAATACCACAAACAAAATACCTCAGCAGTACCGATTCTAAATAAATAAATAAACAAAACGAAATATAAAAAAAAAAATCACAGAAATTCCTGGGTTGCCTCCCGGTAAGCCACCCTTCTTTAGCGTCTTTAGCTAGACCAAATGCCGGGTAAGCCCCCGTGTGATGATGTGTCGCCATTTCGCGGGAGAAAAATTCGATTCCTTTCGTAGTTTCTTTGAAAAAAACCAAATAAGACCCGGGAAAAAGAACGGAGTCGCCACGCCATTTTTGTTTTAAGGGCCAAAACTTTGAAAAAAGCCCGAGATCAGAAATTTGGGTTCGGAGGTCATGTTACACGCCGGGAAGGACGTTAGTGTGCACCCGGAATGCCTCGTAAAACGAGTCTTCCAAGCTGAAAATCATTTGTGTGTGTGTGTGTGTGTGTGTATGTGTGTGTTGGCCAAAATAATTTGAAACTCAGAAAAGTAAAAATTGGGATATCTTTTTAAGACTTTAAACTGATCCCATGATTTTTTGGAAGATTTTTGGATTGAGATTTGGTACTCAAAAGACCTTTTGAAGTTGAGAGCCACTTCTGCCAGAATGAAAAAGGCAGTGGACCTTTGATTTTGAAATGGATTCAAGGGTCTTAAAACTTCATAATCTGGATAAACTCAGAGAATGAAAGTTGTTCTAGACACCTTAAATAAGATTTTTGCGAAGGAATTTTCCATTTTGGAGAAGATTTGAGGGGTAAAAACTTTCTGGAAACCTCAGATATGAGATCTGGATTCCCAGAAGCTGATGAACTAGCCTCTGAAATAAAATTTGAAAAGAGGAGTTTTACTCACCCAAAAAATAAAGTAAAAATATGTATGGAAATATCTGGATGTTGGCTACAAAAAGTGTTTTATAGTCAACACCAAATTCCACATTTATCTGTGTCCAAAAAATTAGACCATGGACTGAGGTCTGAGAAAATTGCTACTGGACAGCAACTTCCCATGAAAGAAAATATGATTTTAAAGGGGGTTTTGCATCCATGCTTGTCCCCATTTCCCTAGGTTTTGGTTAGTGATCACTTGACATTTTAGTGGTTAATCAACTATACCAAACCATCCTTGGGGTACATTAGGACTAAGCACTTCATTTGCTTGGGAAGGGGATTTTTATCCTTTGAAAATGAGATTTGATGCTTGAAAATGGTTTTTAGGGTTTTGAAAATGAGTTTTCTTTGCAAGAAAGTAAGAACACATTAAAGAAAATGTTGATCCTTGTAGAAGATCATCCATGGAGATGGACTTCCATGGTGATCTTCTTGGATCTTAAGACAAGAAGAAGAATGAACTACATTTTGTAGTTTGAAGATGCATGCATGGATGAGAGATTTAGGGTAAGAAGAGGGAGGTTATACCTATCTTCTTTGTATTTTGAGGCTTTGGCTTGAATATATGAGTGTTTGAGGCTTGAATGTGTTTAGGGTTTGAATTTGAGAGTGAGTGTGAGTTGGGAAATATTCAAGAGAAAATGGTGACAATTCAAGTGAATTCTCACTGTTTTCTCTCTATATTTCGCCAGAGGTTCAGTGCAAATTGTGTTGTGGCTCTCTATTTTTGTGACTGGAGGGCTCAATTTATAGCCCTCTGGAAATGACAAAGATGTCCGCGCGGATAGGATCCTTCGCGTGCACTGTTCATTAATTGCTGCTTCAGGCTTTGGACAAGAGGAATATTTCTTTTGAAAATTCAAATTAACAGCCAGTTTATGTTTCCAGCCATTTCTATTTTTGGTTTTCTTCCTTTGTTTTGCTTTTTAAGATTCTTTTTGAGGTTTAACCTTAAATAACAATGCCCATTTTACCCTCACTTTGTTAGAAATGTTAGGATTGTTAGGAATTGTTAGAAATGTTATAACTTTCGTTAATTTTCTAACGAAAATTCTAACAAGCTCAAATTGGAGCACTTACAGTAGCCCCTCGGCGACGGCGCTTTCGAAGGAAGCGGGGTCGTCGATAAGAGTAAGGCTCCATATTTGGCGGGATGATCGAGTGATCGGGTGGCTGAACCTAGCGATAGGCTACCTACGTATCCCGAATGGGAATCAAGCCGGCCGTAGTTCGGGTCTTTGACCCTGGAGATGATGGCGTTTTAGGTGCCTCGAACCTGATGAGCGAGTTCTGCAGTCGATTGCTGAAGAGAAACTCTGCTGGAGATAAGAGATGACCATTTTTGGTCTGATGGCTATCCGCTCTGCTGGGGATGATTGTGATTTATCGCTTTCCTAGTGATAGCGTCTTAGGTGCCTCGAACCTTGGAGATGATGGCTTTTTAGGTGCCTCGAACCTTGGAGATGGCGTTTTAGGTGCCTCGAACCTTGATGATGGCGTTTTAGGTGCTTCGAACCTTGGAGATGGCGTTTTAGGTGCCTCAGACCTTGGAGATGATGGCTTTTTAGGTGCCTTGGACCTTGATGTGAAATGGCCTTTCGGTGGACTTTGTCTGTTGCCGAAGGAGAGGGTGACCGTTTTGGTCGAGGGGCTGGACCTAAAGATAGGCTACCTACGTATCCCTAGTGGGAATCAAGCCCTTTCGTAGTTCGAGTTCTTCTCGAGATTCCGTTGGCTTTTGGGATTCCGTTAGCTTCGCTGGGGATTTCGATAGCCTTGCTGGGGAAAAACAGACGTATTCGTCGGGGAAATCGGTCTTACGTTTTACTGCCGGGAATGATTTTGATGAAAGATACGGGATTCCGTTATCTTTCTCGGGGAGATCGGTCTTACGTTTCTTGCTAGGGAATGATTTTGATGAAAGATACGGGATCCGTTATCTTTCTCGGGGAGATCGGTCTTACGTTTTACTGCCGGGGATGATTTTGATGAAAGATACGGGATCCGTTATCTTTCTCGGGGCACTCGGTCTTACGTTTTACTGCCGGGGAATGATTTTGATGAAAGATACGGGATCCGTTATCTTTCTCGGGGCACTCGGTCTTACGTTTTACTTCCGGGAATGATTTTGATGAAAGATACGGGATCCGTTATCTTTCTCGGGGAGATCGGTCTTACGTTTTACTGCCGGGGATGATTTTGATGAAAGATACGGGATTCGTTATCTTTCTCGGGGCACTCGGTCTTACGTTTTACTGCCGGGAAGGATTTTGACGAAAGATACGGGATCCGTTATCTTTCTCGGGGCACTCGGTCTTACGTTTTACTGCCGGGAAGGATTTTGATGAAAGATACGGGATCCGTTATCTTTCTCGGGGAGATCGGTCTTACGTTTTACTGCCGGGGATGATTTTGATGAAAGATACGGGATCCGTTATCTTTCTCGGGGCACTCGGTCTTACGTTTAACTGCCGGGGATGATTTTGATGAAAGATACGGGATTCCGTTATCTTTCTCGGGGCACTCGGTCTTACGTTTAACTGCCGGGAAAGATTTTGATGAAAGGGGGTTGACTTTGGTTAACTTTGGTTAACTCTGTCAAGTTTGGGACTAAACTGCAGAGTCCCGGATTTTTAAAGGGCAGAAGGGTCATTTTGACCCTTACAATCCTGTCCGCGCGGAGAGGGTTGAAAAGTCAGGGGTATTAATGAGGGCC
Source organism: Adenophora triphylla var. japonica (assembly GCA_022495995.1). Classification (NCBI taxonomy): domain Eukaryota; kingdom Viridiplantae; phylum Streptophyta; class Magnoliopsida; order Asterales; family Campanulaceae; genus Adenophora; species Adenophora triphylla. The sequence goes on along the minus strand of JAFEMH010001711.1, from coordinate 189,218 downwards.
AACGCCCTTCTCCTTCCCCATTCAGTTTTTTGAAATTGTCGAGAGCAGAGAGAGAGAAGCCGAGGAGAACCGCCATTGTTGCTCAAAAAGCTTCAAAAATCTTCCGTTTTTCTTCGATTTTCAAGCAATGGAACACGGGGAAGGCGTTTTTCAAGGCCAAGGACGTGGCCCGGTAGCGGAGAGACGATTGGAGCTCGTCCGGATGAGGAGACATTACAATCTTTCGCAATCGGTTGCGGAGGAGCATTACCCCGATGCTTGGCAACATTGGGCTTCGGATTCGAATCTCCAAACGGTATACTTTGAAACCCTTTGATCCCTTTGTCGATTTTTGCTTGAAATTGATTTTTAGGTGATTTTTCTTTTTTTTTCGAAAATTATGCAATGTTCATTGTCTTGGATTTGATTTTGATGCTATGCATGTTGCAATGAATTTGTTGGTGTCCCGAATATGCATTTTGCTTGGGAAAAGAATTGGCATTTTTGCCACACATTTTTTTTGTATCCGAAAATTGCATGTGAAAATTCGAAAATTGTGATGATGATTTTTTTTTTGAAATTGAATATTGATATTGATGAATGATGCAATGCATGCATTTTGTTTGGAAAGAATGGGCATTTTGCCAATATGAGATGTATGTATGTTTAGGATTTTTTTTTTTGAAAAGTGGGACGGATTTTTCCTCCCGTTGCATGTAAGATGGATGATATGCATGTATGCATTTTTTGAAAATGGGACGGAGTTTTTATTTCCGTCGACTTCTTGTAGGATATGCATGTATGCATTTTTTATTGAAAATTGTTGAATGGGATTTGCTGAAAACTGTCTTTTCTGTGAGAAAAATGGGGCTATGTCTATTGCATGCCGTTATGCTGCCGAATTTTTTTTTTAAATGCATGTGTATGCTTTTTTTTTGTGCAAATGCAAATGCAATTTTTTTTGACATTTTCTCTCTTTTTTTTTGCAGGGCGGAAACCGTTTTGTGACGGAGCAGCTGAACAAAATGAAGACTCGAGGATCGGTGGAGTCCGTAGTTGACTGTGGGATCGGCTTCCGGATGTGGGCCGAGGAGCTTTGCCGAGTCCGAGACAGTTGTTGTTGAGACGGGGCTTTGGGAGTTCGTTGAGTGCTTGAGGGGTGGTCAAGTTTCCTAAGAGCAAGGGCCGATGTTTGCTTTGGCGCAGCATTGGTGGGACGCGACCCACACCTTTCACTTCTTCTGGGGCAAGGCTACGGTTACGCCCTCCGATTACGCTGCGATCACGGGCTTGTCCTTTAATGGACGCAGCATTGAGTGGCGAGACGGTTACAGCGACGCGGACTTGCAGTTTCTTTTGGGATTTTTCCCTATTCCCAAAAAGGGGATGGGGATGGAGTATGCGGTGGTCTACGGGAAGATTGTGGAGACCATTGTGAGCTATGAGGCTGGGGAGGAGAGGATAGGCGCCGATCAGTTGCAGGGGGCCTTCTTGTGGTTTGCCTTTTCGAGCACCCTCTTTGGACATGCTTTGAGGGGACGGCGGTCTTTGCCTTCTTGAGGTCCTTGGAGGACATGGAGATGGCTGGAGATGTCTCTGGGGAGAGGCCGGGCGCGAGCTTTACTTTGCTCTCGATAGGTACGGCCCAGGAAGGCTGTGAGCTCCTTGTCTTGCTTTGAGTTTGCCACGGAGGTATAAGCTTTCTTTTGCTTTCCCCCTTTCTTTTGAGCACACACTTTTCTTTTACCTTGGATTGATTGGATTTTTACCTTTCGCGGTATGGGCGTTGTAGTTTTTCCACGTCACGATGTGGCGGCGGCGGCGGAGTACGTCGGGCGTATCCGGCCATGCATTCTTGGTCCAAGCATGCCGGGAGAAGATAAGCTCCGGGGCGTACGACTCTCAGTACGCGGATTGCCTTCCTTTGACGGAGGCCGAGACGGACGAGAGGATGATATTTTATCCTTGGGATCGTTTCGAGGTGGCGCGGTGAAGGGCGCCGAGATTTGGGCGTGCGGCGGAGGATTACGAGAGGTCGACTGCGATGCCTATTATACGGGAGAGAGGGTGACACGCCGGCATGGCGTGAACTCGCCTTTGAGGACACCGGTGGAGCCTCCCGCCGATATGATGCACCCGAGTGACAGATCTGTGACTGGGATGACTACAGAGCCGGCCAACACTTCTCGGCATTTGTGGCGGCCGAGCCATACCCCGTATTTGTTTTGAGGAGGCCGAGGATGCCTCGGGTTACGGATAGAGAGGGGCTTGGGATCCCGCGGTACCCTCGGACGGATTTTTCATATATCCGGGATGGGGTCCGATTGAGGGTGCGAATCCCTCGGCTGAGCGGCTTCCACGAGCTTTTCGGCCTCGTCCGGAGTATGAAGGTATGGCTTCACCTTTTCCCCTTCTTTTTTTTTTGCTTTTGTCTTTTCTTTTCTTTCTGTCATCTTTTTTTTCGCTTCAAGCTGTTTTCGACGCTTTTGCTTTCGTGCGGTTTTCGGAGGTGGTCGTCGAGAAGGCGACGAAGCAAGTGATCGGAGCCAAGAGATTCATCGGGAGGATGGTTGTTTGCGGGGCTCCTCGAGGCTAGAGCGAGGCGACCACGGCGGCGCTGTCGGACGGGAGGCTTCCCTATTCGCTCGAGAGACTTCTTCGAGACTCCTCTGTCTCCTCTCCTTGATCCCCGCGCGGTGCTTGCCTTCGGATCACGTCATTCTCGGGGATCCACACGGGCGGGGACACGTCTGGCGGCATGGTGGGTCGTCTTCGTACGTCCGGGAGTCCGACGCCTTCACCTTCGGATATGATTTTTCGCGAGATCTCGGCTTGCCCTATCGGAGCGTGCCGGTTGGTCTGACGAGCCTCTTTACGGAGACGAGGACGATTACGAGCCCGAGATTTTCGGGGCTCTGAGGAGGCGGGCCCGAGTCGCAAGAGGGCAGGGGGACGGACATCGGGCGCTAGGGATTACGATTGATTACCCCACGATTTTTTAGGCGATTTTACGAGATTTTGAGATTTATGGTAGGATTGAGATTTGTACAGCTTATGCACTTTTTTTTTTTTTGGATATAATAATTTAGGATTTTATTGATGTTTGTTTGTTTTTTTTTATGCACACTCTTTTTTTTTTTTGAAATGTAATAATTTAGGATTTTATTTTATGAATGCAGTGCAGTATGAATGCAGTGTTGCATGAGCCTTGTTTTTTTTTTTTGGCAAGGGTGTTAGTGTTTGGTATATGGGTGGTTTGGGGAGGTTTTTGCACGGGTTTCGAGCAGCGGGACGGAATATTCCTCTTTTGGTGTAGCGGCTTGGGCATTGCGAGATTTTACGATAAATGACAATCATGTCCGCGCGGATGGGAATTTGCATCGACATTGTCCTTTAATTTTGCTTCGAGATCTGGTCTCACTTTATTTCAAATTCAAATATCCTCTATAACCTCCGGTCAAACAGCCATTTTCGGGAGAAAGAGAGAAATCCATGGAAAACCTTAGAAAAGCTCCATCAAAATTGTCCCAAGAATCCCAAATGTCATTCTTCAACAAGTTCAAGGAATGGTCAGGGAGATTATGCATGAGAGGAAGTCCTTCTTTGAAGAAAGGTACAAGGTGAAGTGCTTACGGTCTCTCAAGGAATTGATTCCGGATTATGAGCTTTTGAGGGCTTCTTCCTCATTTTGGGACACTAGAAGGCATGTCTTTTGCCTTTCCTTCAACGAGATTGTTCCATTGTGGAAGAATTTCGGGCCTTGCTTGGAGGTCGGAGGTGGAAGAGATAGCGGTTCCTTTGCCGGAGGGGCTTCTTTTGTTGACGGATTGTGCGTCCTCCTTCATCTTTCCCGGAGGAAGTGCAAGGTATGATCCGTGGTCCCGATCATTTTGATATATCCGGCCTTCCCGATAGGTTTAGGGGCCTAGGCTTGGTGGATGATGCCTATTGGGATGCCTTTGCACTTTGTATGTTTGGCACCTGTTCATGGTCTATTCCTTTGGGATTTGCCATCGGTCTTTCTTGGATGTTGTCGTTCACTTTGTCGCACAGGCGAGAGATGTCGTTCCTTTGATTACGGGGAGACTTTTCATGCTCTAGATAGGCGCTACGGGAAGCGGTATATGCGAGGGGCAGCCCGTTCCTCTTGACCACTGTGGGCGATGGAGCGTTTGGGGATTCTTCGGGAAACTCCCGACATGATCAAGCCTTGGACATTTGCCGGGAGGGGGTTGCTTTGTGGATTTTGATGATCGGGGCTCATGGGAGCGTTGGATGGCTGGTCTTCGGACGAGAGGACATCGAGATGGTCGGTGCCTTGTTGGCGGGTGGAGACTCGCGAGTGCTTCGGGACGGGTCTCATGTGGTTATGCTTAGGGGCTTTCTCGGTCCGGCTTCTATATTCCGTCCTTGGTTACGAGACGGTTCGGCTTGGAGCGGAGTTCCTTTGGAGGGCTTTGATGATATAGCCACCGGGGTGGTGGCTCTTGTTTCTATGGATGATCCCTCGGTGTTTCCATTTCTTTCCCGAGCATGGAGGTATGATGCCTTTCCTCCTCGGGTTATTCTCGGCGTCAAGACCGGTGTTCTGACCACTTGGTACTGGATTGGTATGAGAGGCATGCAGGAGAGACTCGGGTGGCTATTTTGAGACGGCGTGAGGCCATTGTGGGTGCGGAGGACTGTTTACGAGAGGAGGAGGGCGAGGCGATGGCCAACCCTCATGACGGGAGCGGAGACGGCGTGACCGACTATGAGGCTTACGTCAAGAGACGGGAGAGGAGGGCTCCTATGCTACCGGCTAGGCTACGGGAGATGAGAGATGACGCTAGGGTTACTAAGGCCACAGCGAGAGTGGTTTGATAGATCTGTTCCTATACCGAGCTTGGTAGGAGGAAGACCGACATTTTTCCTATTCGGAAAAAGAAGACTCGGAGGGGAAGAAGAGGGGAGAGGCCGATACGAGTGGCTTGGAGTGACTACGAGTTTTCAGTATCCCTTTCTTTCCATGGCGAGACACATTAGTTTGATTATGTATCTTAATTTCTTTTAGCGAGGTTGCCGGTTGTAGGAATGAATCGGGCTTAGACTCATCAAAAAGTTTTTAACTTGTAATGAATATTTGAATTGCTTGAGTTTTTCGAGATGCTTTCATGGTACGATCGGTGTATTGATGTCAAGGTATGATTTTTATTTGTGTTTTAGACCGAACCGTTTTGGCTGCCTACGTTCCCCTCATTTTGAGGAGCTCGGGTCTTCGTAGTTCAACCCGATTTTTTTTTTGTTGTTCTTTTTTTTTTGTTTTTTTTGTTGTTGTTTTTTTTTGTTTTTTTTCTGTTTTTTTTTTTTTTGTGCAACCCTGTTTTTTACCTAGGCCGCCCTTTTCGGGTTTTCAACCTAGTTGGGCATTACTCTTTTAGCACTCTTTTTTTTTGTTTTTTGTTTTTGTTGTTTTTTTTTTTTTTTTTTACGCGTAGTATCTGCGCGGCTTGTCACCATTCCTTTGGGTGTACAAAGGGATTCCGTCGAGGTGCAAGTTGCATGGCTCCTCCGGAGAAGATCTTACGGACGACATATGGCCCGATCCATACGAGGCTCCCATTTGCCGAGGGGTTGATACGGGCCAGGGGCTTTTCTTTCAAAACGAGATCCCCTTCTCGAATCTCCCGATGCTTTACTTTCTTGTCAAAGGCTCTGGCCATTCTTCCTTAGTAGGCTCGGATGTGTTCCATGGCCTTCAGTCGGCGTTCATCTAGTAGGGCCAATTCATCGTGGCTACTCTGGAGCCATTCGACCTCGTTGATCGGCTTTCCGGCGGTATACGGAGCGAGGGTATTTCCGGCTCGATTGGGAGTACGGCTTCCATTCCGTATGTGAGGGCAAACGGTGTATCCCCGGTTGCCGTTTTGGCCGATGTTACGCAGCCCCGAGTGCAGTGTAACTTCTCGGGCCAATCTACGCCTTGGACGGCCATTTTCCGGATGATATTTTCCAGAGTCTTGTTTCTTTGCTTCGACGGCTCCGTTGGTTTGGGGCTGTAAGGAGATGACTTGTGACGGGTTATTCGGAATTACGCCGCGGCTGTCGCATTCCCCTTCGAAGTGGGATCCATTATACGAAATGATTTCGGTGGTAACCGTATCTGCATATGATGTTCTCTTTGATGAAGAGGGCTACTTTCCTTGAGTTGAGGATTTTATAGGACTTGGCTTCAACCCACTTGGTGAAATAATCCACGACTACCGGGACGAATTCGTGGCCGTTCTTTGCTGATGGTGTGATTTTGCCTATGACATCGATTCCCCCAAGTGATGAAAGGCCAAGGGTTGTCATGCGGTATAACTCGTGAGGAGGCAAGTGATTAAGGTTGGAGTATCGGCGGCATTTGTCGCGGCTTTTAACGGCTGGATGCGGTCGGTTTCCATGGAGATCCAAAAGTATCCCATTCTCGGTATAATTTGCATCGGGGCTCGAGCATTCATGTGAGGGCCGCAGGTACCACCATGTATTTCTTTCATGAGTTCGGTAGCCTCTTGTTTGCCGATACATCGCGGGGAGGGGGCCTTGATAACGCTTTTTGTATAACATGTTTCCCAAGAGAACATAATGGGAGGCGAGCCGTTTGAGTGAGAGACTTTTCGCTTTGATTCCTTCTTTATATTCCCCATCTTCATTTTTGAAAGAGGCCTCGCCATCCTTCAGTGCTTGGTAAATGCGAGTGTACCGGGGATCTTTGGCCGGTTCGGCACGCTTCGATTTCAAAGCAATAAGCGGGATTTTCTCTTCTACCGACTACGAATGGTTTGACGGACTTCCCTTCGGGTATTTCAACGAGGAGGCTAGTGTTGCGAGCATCTGCAAATGCATTGCGATCTCTGGGCAAGTAATGAAGTGATCTCTTTGAATTGAGTTACTAACTCTTCCATGTAAGTGTGATATTTACGTAGACCCGGGTCCACGGTCTTCCATTTGTTAGAGACACGATTGATGATGAGGGCGAGTCACCATACACCTCCAATTCCTTGATATTTCTTTCAAGGCGGCTTCCAACCCGGCTATGCAAGCTTCATATTCGGCGGCGTTGTTGGTGACTTCGAAGTTCGGCCTTGCTGCTATGGGGGTGTGTTCGTCGGTAGGATCGACCGAAGCATTCCTATCCCGTTCCCCCTTTTGTTTGAAGCCCCGTCGAAGAAGAGTTGCCGGCGATTTTCTCCTTCTAGAGCGAAGATTCCATCATCGGGAAATTGAGGTTCGAGTCCTCGGGACTCATCACTTGGGAAATCGGCTAAATGTTACGCCATTATGAGTCCTTTTACTGATTTCCTTGAAACATAAGTGATGTCATATTCGGCCAAAAGAATGACCATTTTGCCAACCTCATGGAGATGGAAGGCTTGTCGAACGAGATATTTGATGGGGTCTATCCTTGAGACGAGATGTATCGGGTGAGGCTGCATGTAGTGTTTCGGCTTTCCTACTACCCGGACCAAACTGCGCAAGTCTTCTCGCAAGCGAGTAATTGAGTTCGCTTCCTTGGAGCTTTTACGCTACGAAATAGATGGCGTTTTCGACCTTGGAATCTTTCTTCTCTTGAGCTAGCATAGCCCCAATTCTTGTATACGTGACAGTTAGATATAGCAAGAGTGGCTTTGCCGATGTGGTGGGCGAGAGAATCGGGGGATTCACAAGGTATGCCTTGATACGTTCAAAGGCAAGGCGACATTACGGAGTCCATTATGTGTAGGCATTTTTCTTCATCAACTTGAAGATCGGCTCGCAGATCGAGGTCGGTGATTTACAAAGCGGCTTATGTATTGCGATCTTCCCATGAAGGATTTCACTTACGTCGGTGTCGGGCGACTTCATTTCAACTATCGCCTTGATTTTACGGGGATCTACTTCGATTCCCGTTACGTCACCATATATCCTAGCACCTTACCTCGTCTTACACCGAAGGTGCACTTGGCTGGATTCGGTCTCATGCTTTGTGGTCTCGGAGGCGGCGAAGAATTTTCTCAAATCAACAAAGTGCTGGCCATCGATCCTCTGGAATGTATTATCATGTCGTCCACATAGACCTCAATTTCTTTGTGGATCATGTCATGGAACAGTGTAGGCGCCCTGCAGTACGTAGCCCCGGCATTCTTTAGTCCGAACGGCATGCCCGTGTAGCGGTAGGTGCCCGAGGGGTTGTGAAGGCGGTTTTGGCTTGATCCTCTTCTGCCATTTTGAGTTGGTTGTAACCGGCAAAACCGTCGACGAAGGATTTAACTTCATGGTTGGCCGTGGAATCTACCAAAATGTCGATGTTTGGCGGGGAAATCGTCTTTTGGGTGGCTTTGTTCAAGTCTCTGAAGTCTACGCGACAGGATCTTTCCATTGGCCTTGGTCACTTTGTTACTATGTTGGAAAGCCATGTAGGGTATTCAATGACCACGATGAATCTATACTGAGCATCTTTTCTATCTCCTCTTTCACTTGTAGGGACCATTCGGGCTTAATTCTTCTTAGCTTACATTTCTTGGCTTGACTTAAGGTCGAGCGGTATTCGGTGCTCAACTATGGAAGGATCTAGGCCTGGCATATCTTTATAGGACCATGCGAACACATCCACAAATTCTTTTAGCAGCTCAATTAGGGCGTCCCTTTCAGTCCCTTCGAAGAAACTACCAATCTGCGTCTCTTTAGGCTCTTCCGCAGTTCCCAAATTCACACTCGTCAAAATCTCTTCGGCAGCTTGGGCTCGATTTTCCTCTTTCCGGACAACCTGCTTAAAGATTTCTTTGATATATTGTTCATTTAATGTGTCTGCTTCTTCATCTAGTGAATCGTTATTAACTGTTTTTAGATTATTAGTTAATTCATCATTAGTTAAAGTGGCAATTAAGGGATACTCAGAAAGGTTCATCATTTCATTGAAGACGAAAGGGAATACAACGTTCGCTACAGACTCGTAGTCTTCAGGCGTAAGGCCATCGGACGACTCGAGAGGCTCGAACTCAACAATGAGAGACTCGGAGGACTTTACAAAGGTTGACACGAAAGGACGGGGGACCAATCCAAGCTTGGTGATCATTTCCTCTTTGGTCGCGGACGGGCCTGAGAGAGTTTCCCAATTCTTTAGCGGCATTGCTGTCGGTGGCTTCACAACTCGGGAAAGGCATGGCCTCTGTGCTCCCTCTTCAAGCATTGCTATCATCTCTTTGTCTGAATCAGAATCAACCCGGTTTGGCTCTTGGAAACTGAGCATGAAAATGTAAGGATCTTCTTCCAGATATGCCGCTTCCTCCATCCTGGAAGGTTCTGACTCATCGTCGTCTGATCGCTCGATCCAGATGCGAGGACGTGTTGCGTCTTGGTGTGGTGCTTTGGAACCTCTTGGAAAGATCTCATGCCCCACGTGCGAGCGGAAAGGCTTAGTGGGTAGTTCTTCGAGGAGGACGTCCCACACAATGTTCATACATTCGAGCCGAGTCTGTCGGTGTTTGTCGACTTTTATCATGAAAACCTCCTCGCCTGGCAAGGCCAGAGAATGGGTTTGCAGAATGCGACAAATACGTGGCTTAGGGACCGGGGACTTGTGTGCACGTATCATGGCGGTGTTCGGCGTTTCCTTCCGGTGCGCCTCGAGTGTTGGAAATAACAATTAAATTTGATGAATCGAACTTCTTCGGAGCGCTCGCTTAAGTGTGTTGACATAGTTGGCATTGCCGGATTCCAAAGGATGCTGGCGAGACTTGCCTCTTGAAGGATGTAGCCCGGTGTTTGTTGTGGGCATTCTTGGCTATTGTTTCGGCTTCGTTCCCTATGAGGAAGCTGTCACCCCTTATGACTTCAAGGTCTCCTGCCGGTTGATGAATTTGACGCATTGGTGGAGGGTGGAAGCTATGGCTTTCATGTGATGTAACCAAGGGCGCCCCAATAGAGCCGTGAATTCGGATGGGACGTCCATTACATGGAATTTCGTTGGCACCATTTGGGTTTCAAACCGAGTTCCCGAGTTCTTGTCCCAAGAATGGGGCGAGACGAACCGTCGTAGGCCTTGACGGTCAGGGTAGATGGGATCATACGCCTTTCATTTATGCGGAGGGCCCTCATCATTTGAGGAAGGACGTTTACCGATGATCCATTGTCCACTAATACCCCAGGGAGTGATATGGTGTTGAGCCGAATAGTGATGTACAAAGCTTCATTGTGTTGGGAGACATCTCTTGGCAAATCTTCGTCGCGAAGGTGATCATGCTACCATATAGGCGGGGATCATAGATTTGGTCCTTGTCTCGGGATAGAGAGTCATCAAGCCGGTCACTTCGTGCTTTTTTCTTGCGAGGTAGAGCCTTTGCCGAAGCCCACAGGTTATCTTGATGCCTTTTGTGGCGGTTGCCATCTCCGGTCAACATGTTGATTGAGTGGGAGCGCCCGGGTGGCGTCGGTTTTTCTTCGTCGGTGTATACTCGGGAGGCTGGACAAGGCGAACCTTGGGCGACCCCAGGGGGGTTGGACTTACGATTACGTAGTACTGCGGTATCAGAAGGTCTCAATTCCGTCGTTGGCAAGGCTTTTACGCTCTTTTACCCTGTTTGCTTTGGGGAAGGCGGCGGAGTAGAGTACATAATAATCAAATCCCCAGATGGCTCCCGAGCGTTCCCACTTGTTATCACCGGCCTCGAATCTCTCCTTCAATTTTCTTTGGGAGGAAATTTTCTATTTCTTAGGAGGGCGGTCCTCGTGTATCCGATCTGATAATCCCTCTCAAGGCAATCGGGACAGACACAAATATCCCACCAAATGTGTTCTACGGTGGTGGCGGATTTGGGACCTCGGGTTGAGCGGTCTTTGGAATGACTTCGGGTGGAAGCTGGTCGGGGATCTGCTGTTGGGCTCATGCGGTAGCGAGTGATTGGACTCCGCCGGATAATGAGAGATATTGAGGTCAGGGAACGGGCATATGTTTGTCCTTCAAGGTAGCCCCGATCGGTTGGGATATTGTTAAGGTCCCGAAGTGGCGTGTGGCCTCTTCAATCCAGGCTGTATGCATTGCAGCGTTCTTCCGGGGCTTTGATGGCTGACCATATTTCTTCAAGCTGTTCCACGATTTTCATCACTCGGTGATACTTGCGGGATTATCACTTAGAGAGGGGACAGCGACGGTATACCGAACTCTTTCGTCCACGGCTAGCTGTTTGGGGGCTAGTTGCCTGTAAGTCGACGGGCGGGGGTCTCGGCGGTGGAAACATAGGAATCTTGGGGTAGCATCTCGATGTATCGGGACGATTAAGAAGAGGAGGAGAACCCTCTTCCTTCTTTGCGGTAAAAGTGCCATCGGAATTGAGGCGATAGTCAAACCATGACTTGCGACAACCCCCAGAAGGTCGCTGACTTGAGCCTCATGTCGAAGTCTCATCTGTTCTACCAAGCTGGATCCAATGCGAGTGCATGCGAGGGATTTTGGAGGACGGAGCAACGTGGTCCCCATCATTACCGGGCGATGCGAGACATTACGAAACCCGGAGTCGGAACAAACGGCGAAGGCGATGACGCGCTTGACTCTTCCCAACTAATCAAACGATGACCGGTGCCCGAAACCAAGCTTTGTGCGGAGGCTGCGGGGAAAGGACACGAAGGTTCGAGATGTGCAGGAATGGAAGGAGGGTAGGTGTTTGGGCATTGGGCTCATGCAACATGCGGTTATTTGTTCACGTTTACTTAAAACATGTTTTATTAACCTAATCGGTTGGAAAAGATTGCTCTTCTTTTTCGCAAACTAATGCGGATCTGGATCGGTGGGCCCCGTCACTACGTCTATAAGCCCCTCGTATTCCACCCGTATTTCGACCTCCCGGGGTGGACGGCCCGGGCGAGGGTCCTATAGGGCAAGCGGGTCCCATCGGCCGAAAGAAAAACGATCCTAAAAGTCGGCGGGTAATCGAGTCTTAACGAGCATTCGATGTAAATTACGGACAAGGCGACGTCAAAAGTCAAGATCATGTCAGGAGCTCGACGAAAAGTCGGCATGGTTTGGGCGATAAGCGTCCACAATTGATCTTGACTTGTCGTCGGTTAAGCCGTAATTAGGCATGTAATAATCATTAATCCTTGATGACTCGGTGTCAATCTTTGGGAGTCGGTGTATAATTTGTGCCGGTCGAGCCGAAGTCAAGGCGCCGGTCAATATCTTGGTCAAAGTCTGCGGCGGAAAACCGGCGGAACTTCGGCGATTAGGGTCCCGAAAGATATTGAGTCGGTATGCCGACAAAGGCTTGAAAGGAAAGGTCTATACACGAGACGGGGCATGACACAGACCAGACTAAAAACCAACCGGGTCTCGGACAAAGTGTGTCACGGACAAGTGCATGGTCGACACGAGGCTCCATGGGATCTTTGGGTAGTCCTGTGCTCATCCGAGAGGCGTAATAAGACCAAACGGACCGCGACAAGGATTTCCCCGGGTTAGGGACGTAGTGTGCAGTGTACGGTCACGTGCGCGTAGTGTGCAAGCAGTCTATATTCTTTTTCTGAGTAAAATAGAAAAAAAAAAATTTATGTGTCTTAAAAATATGATGCATGATTTTTTTTTTGAAAATTTTCTTTTTTTTTTTGAAAATCCTTTTTTTTTTTTGAATTTTTTTTTTTGAAAGTAAATGCACACATAAGCACATAGGCACGAAAATTCCGACAGTTAGGGACATTATTCCGACAGTCAAAATTTTGACTTTCTCCGAGGCGGCCAAAACAACACGAAAGCGTGCAAAAATCAACACACACACAAAAATGATTTTCAAAGCCGGGACGGAAGCTTTACCCTCAAAAGCTTTTCCTTTTTTTTTTTTGAAAACGGTGATACCGGTACGTGGGATTGTTAGACCACAATTTATCCCCGACTCGTGTTAGGAGGCGGTAACGAGAAGTTTAATGGTTTTCACCAATATACCAAATATCATTTTTTTTAGAAAAAGCTTATTTCCCAGTAGTCGCCCTTTGTGATGATGTGTCGCCATTTCGCGGGAGAAAAATTCGATTCCTTTCGTAGTTTCTTTGAAAAAAACCAAATAAGACCCGGGAAAAAGAACGGAGTCGCCACGCCATTTTTGTTTTAAGGGCCAAAACTTTGAAAAAAGCCCGAGATCAGAAATTTGGGTTCGGAGGTCATGTTACACGCCGGGAAGGACGTTAGTGTGCACCCGGAATGCCTCGTAAAGCGAGTCTTCCAAGCTGAAAATCATTTGTGTGTGTGTGTGTGTGTTTTGGCCAAAATAATTTGAAACTCAGAAAAGTAAAAATTGGGATATCTTTTCAAGACTTTAAACTGATCCCATGATTTTTTGGAAGATTTTTGGATTGAGATTTGGTACTCAAAAGACCTTTTGAAGTTGAGAGCCACTTCTGCCAGAATGAAAAAGGCAGTGGACCTTTGATTTTGAAATGGATTCAAGGGTCTTAAAACTTCATAATATGGATAAACTCAGAGAATGAAAGTTGTTCTAGACACCTTAAATAATATTTTTGCGAAGGAATTTTCCATTTTGGAGAAGATTTGAGGGGTCAAAACCTTCTGGAAACCTCAGATATGAGATCTGGATTCCCAGAAGCTGATGAACTAGCCTCTGAAAGAAAATTTGAAAATAGGAGTTTTACTCACCCAAAAAATAAAGTAAAAATATGTATGGAAATATCTGGATGTTGGCTACAAAAAGTGTTTTGTAGTCAACACCAAATTCCACATTTATCTGTGTCCAAAAAATTAGACCATGGACTGAGGTCTGAGAAAATTGCTACTGGACAGCAACTTCCCATGAAAGAAAATATGATTTTAAAGGGGGTTTTGCATCCATGCTTGTCCCCATTTCCCTAGGTTTTGGTTAGTGATCACTTGACATTTTAGTGGTTAATCAACTATACCAAACCATCCTTGGGGTACATTAGGACTAAGCACTTCATTTGCTTGGGAAGGGGATTTTTATCCTTTGAAAATGAGATTTGATGCTTGAAAATGGTTTTTAGGGTTTTGAAAATGAGTTTTCTTTGCAAGAAAGTAAGAACACATTAAAGAAAATGTTGATCCTTGTAGAATATCATCCATGGAGATGGACTTCCATGGTGATCTTCTTGGATCTTAAGACAAGAAGAAGAATGAACTACATTTTGTAGTTTGAAGATGCATGCATGGATGAGAGATTTAGGGTAAGAAGAGGGAGGTTATACCTATCTTCTTTGTATTTTGAGGCTTTGGCTTGAATATATGAGTGTTTGAGGCTTGAATGTGTTTAGGGTTTGAATTTGAGAGTGAGTGTGAGTTGGGAAATATTCAAGAGAAAATGGTGACAATTCAAGTGAATTCTCACTGTTTTCTCTCTATATTTCGCCAGAGGTTCAGTGCAAATTGTGTTGTGGCTCTCTATTTTTGTGACTGGAGGGCTCAATTTATAGCCCTCTGGAAATGACAAAGATGTCCGCGTGGATAGGATCCTTCGCGTGCACTGTTCATTAATTGCTGCTTCAGGCTTTGGACAAGAGGAATATTTCTTTTGAAAATTCAAATTAACAGCCAGTTTATGTTTCCAGCCATTTCTATTTTTGGTTTTCTTCCTTTGTTTTGCTTTTTAAGATTCTTTTTGAGGTTTAACCTTAAATAACAATGCCCATTTTACCCTCACTTTGTTAGAAATGTTAGGAATTGTTAGAAATGTTATAACTTTCGTTAATTTTCTAACGAAAATTCTAACAAGCTCAAATTGGAGCACTTACACCCCGGCAAGCATCAAATTTTAAGTCTTTGACAAGACTCAGACCCAAAGCTAACAATGATACAATCATCCTTCCCCCATGATTAAACTTAAAAAAACAGTTTAAACGAAAGGGAATAAATGGTACCTCATTAGTGCACACTCCATCCCGTTTGAGCTCTAATTATCTGCATAAATCCCTTAGTCTTTTTGTTCATCGTGCTCAAACCTCCTCGCTTCTCTGTCTCCATCGGACCACTAGCCATCATCACTTCTTCCTCACCTCCAAATGCATGCTTTCGGTGCTCAGGAAGATTCTTCACCTTTCTTGGTCCATGTTTTACCGCCGGTATTTTCAACCCATTTTTTACATCATCAATCCCACTACAAACCTTGGACACATCCTCTACCTTCAGCTCAACTACACCCATGAAACATAAACCATGAACAACCTTAGGGTCTTTATTGGAGTCAAAAATGTTGAACTCCATTAAATCCCCATCGAACTCCATAGTCAAAGATCCGTTGGAAACATCCAACTCAGTATGAGCCGTAGACATAAATGGCCTCCCCAACAGAATGGGAGCCTTAGGATCCGTATCCATATCTAGTACATAAAAATCTGCGGGAAAAATAAATTTACCAACCCAAACAAGTACATCCTCAACCTTCCCCTTAGGGTAGGCATTGGATCTATCCGCCAACTGAATTATTACCCTCGTATCCTGTAGAGGTCCCAACTTAAGATTTCCAAACAATTCATAAGGCATGACATTGATTGAAGCACCCAAGTCAAGCATGGCCATATGCTCAGAATCATCACCCAAAGACACAGGAATAACAAACATACCCGGATCACTGCACTTCTTGGGCATCTTCTTATGATAGACCGCAGACACATGCTCTTTCATCTTCACCTTTTTCTGACTTCTCGCCTTTTGATCCCTCTTCAATTTACACAACTCCTTCAAGAATTTAGCATATCTCGGGACAGTCTGCAATAGGTCTAAAAATGGGATGTTTACCTCAAGCCTCTTGAAAGTATCATATATAGCCTTGTCAGGCTCCGGTTTGCGATGCTCTCTCAAGGCCTCAGGAAATGGAACATCCGGCTCAAAAACTGTGGGCTCTGGTATCGCGTTCTTTTCCTCCTCCGGGGTCTTCTCCTCAGGCACAAAATGCTCAACCTCAATTACTGGCTCCTCCGGTACAACTTCCTTCCCAGTCTCCTTACCACTGCGCAAAGTCATGGCACATACACTCTGCAAAAGGGTTCGGTTCAGTCTGTGATGGCCACTTTCCCGAATTCTGAGCCTCCAACCTACTCAAAGCATCTACAATCTGCCCCATCTGTCTCTCAAGACCACTGATACTCATATCAGTCCTCTGCTGATACTGCTGAAAACTGCTGGAAAAAGTGGTCATACTCTTAGCCAGTGTACGGAACATATCTTCTGTAGACTGTCCCTGCTGTTGCGACTGCTGCTGCTGCTGCAGTCCATATGGTTGTCTATAAGCATTGTACTGGTTACCCTGGTACTGCTGCTGCTGACCATATGGTGAACTGTACTGATACTGATTAGTGGGATACTGCTGACTCTGTAGTGGACCCATCAATAATTGTCTCATCATCCCCTTAAGGTCCTCAACATCTGTCTCAAACTTATTTTTCACACCACTACAAGAATTCGCAGCACTAACCTGTCTGAGACTCGACCTCCTGCCATGTGTCCGAGTGCTCTTAGCCAACTCATTATAATCTCATTGGCCTCCTCAGTCGTCTTGTTGAGTATACTGCCCCCACAACAAGAATCCACCAACCGCTTATCCATGACTGTCAACCCTCCATAGAAGTATGCTATCAACTGATCATCATCAAATCCATGATATGGGCAACTTCTGCACAACTTATGGAACCTGTTATAATAATCATATAGCGTCTCCTCTACCTTCTGCTCCATGTTGCTAATGTCCCGCTTCATCACATTGATCTGATCTGGAGGAAAGAACTCATCAAGAAACACCTCCTTCATCTGCTGCCATATGGTAATGCTGTTAGGCGGCAGATGGTAATACCATGCACTAGCATCATCTTTCAGAGTGAAAGAAAATGCTCTAAGGAGGAGATGCTCAATCGGAAGTGCTGTTGGCTTCATGCTCTGACAAATCTGCACAAACTGGGATATATGTTGATTCAGGTTCTCACCGGGCATCCCAGTAAAGTGCGGTAATTGGCTCAACAAACCCAGCTTTAACTCAAATGTAACCCCAGTAGGCAGAGTGGGGAACTGAACTGCATGAGGTTGCTCGCTCCAATTCGGGCGGTTTTACGCCTCAATGTCTGATTTGCCATCTGTTTACTAATTCAAGACTTCCAAGCAGATTGTCAGTAGAACAGGTGTGGACCTTACAAGGTTCCACACTGAAAACAATTAACAAAATTAAAAATAACTAAACCTAAAATAAAATTAACTAAACTAAACCAACAAAAGAAAATTAAATACTAAAAAATAAAAAGAACAAGAATAAAATAAGAACGTAAACAATTACACCGTTCCCCGGCAACGGCACCAAAATTTGGTAGGCTTAGTCGCAAACCTACTAAATTAAACCAGGACTCGGCCACAAGAATGTAGCAGAAGTAAGTCCAGGGTCGAACCACTGAAGAACGGTATTGCTTACGAACTAGTCACACACAAATGGGGGGTTTGTTTGATTTTGAATTACTTCCTACGAACAAAAATTAAACTAATTAAGAATAATAACAATAATTTTGAAACACTTCAGATTTGATTTTGTCCCCACCTAATTAACCAATTATCATTGATACTTCTTTTCTTTGTCACCCTATTCACCTGATCACGAGATATATTTCAATCTCTATTTCTTCTTTCAGATTAGTTACTAGCAGTGGCCACTCACTAGAAACCCTAATTAATAAATTAATCTAACTGGCACAGTCTAGATCGCAGAATTAATTGATGAACGATTTAAGAAACTAAGATCAAGAATGCTTTCTATGATTGTTTCACACAGATAATCACCTAATTTTACCCACTTAACAATTTACCATGGCACATGCATAAATCGTAAAGATGCTACTCATGAATTCCTACACTGGCACAGTCATAGAGAATTTTAGCAAAGATTCATAAACAGAACAAGTGAATTGATCAGGTTCACAAACCCTAGTTATAAATCTAAAATCAACACAAGTAAAATTATGAATAGGAATAAACAAATAGAAAAGAAAATACCTCAAATTGATAAATAAGGGTTTAGGAAATCAAATCCAAAGCCAAAAATTTTAAGCTTCCATGAATGTTCTCAAGCTTTCTCTAAGAAAAATAAAAACCAAAGATAACCCTAAAATAATGTTCTAAAGGAGTCTTTATACTCCCTTCTCCAAACAAAACCTAAAACTAATAATAAATATCATTAAAAGAAAAAGGGAAAAGAAATAATAAAAAAAATAAAAACAAAGCAAAAGTGGTCAACTGTCCTCGATCCATGCGCCGGTTCTTCCAGCTTTTCCTTAGTCTTCACATTCACACGTGCACAGCTTGAATGGCAATTAAATTATTTTAACTCTTGTTTTCAATTTGGTCCTCCAGCTTTCCAATCAACTCATTCTGATTACTGATCTTTGCTGATTTGCAGTTTGATCCCTGCACTTCTGATAATACAGCTTTGTCCTCAGCATTATAAAGCTTCCGCAGAAAAATCATAAACTCACTAAAAATAGTCTCAAAATACAATGATTTTCCTACCAACTCACCAATTCAACATCTACTCGAAATTACATCAAAACTAGTCTAGATTACATCAAAATAAGAATAAAATGTCTAGAAAATTAGGGAATTACATATAATGAAATCCACCACATCACCATTATCGAGGGGCTTCAGGCTGAGCTCAAGGCTAAGTTCGAGGAAGTCGAGGAGGTAGGAGCCCGGCTCAAGGAGGTGAAGGTTGGCGTGCCTGTACAGATCGAGGAGGCATTATCTAAGTATAAGGCTAGCTCGGCCTTTCGTGATACCATAGCCGAGGAGACTGCCACCATGTTTTCTGACAGCTATTTGCATCTAGCTCGAAGAATCATGGCCGACACCTCACTTGGCTTGGATCTGGGGACACTTGCTTGGCTTATAACTCAGGATTCCTACGATGAGGCTGCCTGGGCCCTCCATTACTTAGTTTCGTATTCTGAGTATGCCTTAGGTTTAATTGCGGAACCCGTCTGGGTTCCTCCCCCTGTTGATCCCCAAAATCTCATTGCTATTCTTGCAAGGGATGAGGATGAGGATCTTAGTGTAGAGGAAGAGAGAGATGCTCATGCCGAGGAGCCAGTCAACGAGGAAACTCGAGTAGATGCTCAAACTCAAGACGCTGAGATGGAGGACTTCCTCGAAAAACCGTTCGACGAGGAGCAAACTTAGGCTTTTCCTCATTTGGTTGTAGTAGACTAGGACATTGTAAATTATTATGAATGTTTAATGGGATGTACCTTTTGTCTAATTCATGTCGTATTTCATTTCTTTGACATGAAGTGTTGAATGTGTAATATATTTGCACAAGTACGAGAGATTTAGTGGTAGCCGAGGAAGGTCTCCTCGTACCTTTGATTATTCAGACCGAGGTGGCTAGCTCGATCTTAAGCATTGGCAATGTTGCCTATTAAGTCAGTAGTGTAGAGGAGGATTCCTTGGTCTTGACCGATGTGCCGCGTTAGTCGTAGAGCCTAGGAGTTTCCTCATCATGACGTTGGGCTTTCTTCTTTTTCATCTCTCTATGACGAGGAAGATGACTCGTACATAGGTCGTAGATGGTTTTGCTGCGTTAGCCATTAAAGGCATTAGGCTTTCTTCTTTTTCATCTTTCTATGACGAGGAAGATGACTCGTACATAGGTCGTAGATGGTTTTGCCGCGTTACCCGTTAGAGGCGTTGAGATTTCTTCTTTTCATCTTTCTATGATGAGGAAGATGACTCGTACATAGGTCGTAGATGTTTTTGCCGTGTTAGTCGTTAGAGGAATTGGGCTTTCTTCTTTTTCATCTTTCTATGATGAGGAAGATGACTCGTACATAGGTCGTAGATGGTTTTGCCGCGTTAGCCATTAGAGGTGTTGGGCTTTCTTCTATCCTTGACGAGGAGGAAGCTCGCTTGATAGTTGACTTGTATGTTGAAGAAGTAAATTTCATAAATTGAACAGATTACATTCTACCTTGCTAGAAAAGCAAAAAATAACAACGATAAACTAAAAAAAAAAAGATTAAAACTAGAATTAATTAAAGTGCTCAGCTCTTGATAAGACTTAAATTTGAATTTCATTGTTCACTGTGACCATCTAGTATCTCATTTTCAACTGGTTTATCTACGCCTTGTAGCACTCCTTGTCTCAAGTCATGGCTGGCCCCTGAGTTCTGGCCGTTTGACGAGATGAGGGGCTATATCTAGGACGGACAGAACTATGTATAGGAGATCTTAATGGAGCTTGGCCCTAGGAGGCCTGTCTTCTTCATCTGTATCCTTGTCTTCGCTAGCTTCCTGCCTTTTCCGTTTGCCATCCTTCTTCAAGACGTAGCGATCAAGCTTACCTTTATCAACCCATTTCTGGATCATCTTCTTGAGGGCGTAACAGTTCTCAGTGTTGTGACCATAGTCCTTATGGAAATCACAGTGTTTGGATGGGTCACGTAGGTATTTTGGTTGGTCACTGAGTGGACGGGGGTTTTGAAGATTCACTAATTGCATAATTTCAGTGATTGGCTTAGTAAGGGGAGTAAAGATCTCAGCTTTTTCTATTCCCTGCGTCCTGTTCTTGCCCTTGTAGCCGTTTTCCGTCGGAGGATGGTTTGTTTGCGTTCTCTTCAGTTTCTGTTTTGTTAGACTTGTTCTTGCTTTTTTCTTCCGCCATGGCAATGGCGTAAGCTACGTTAAATAGATCAGCCTTAGACTTTGGTTCTCTGGCGAAGAGTTCGTATATCAGCTGTCCGGATCTGAGTCCAGAGTTGAAGCAGACGATCACCTCCCTGTCAGTCAGGCTTTCTTCTACTTGGTCTGCCATGCCTCTGAACCTGTTATAGTAGTTCAGAGTAGTTTCATTCTTCCCTTGCTCGATGTTAGCAAGGTCAGTCAATCTCTTTTTCCTCCTTCCTTCCGTGGCAAAGTGGTCTAGGAACATCCTCCTCATGCCTCTCCAGCTATCGATGCAACCTTTTTTGAGCTCACGGAATCAGGTCAGGGTTGTTCTGGAGAAGGTGCTCGCGAAATCTTTATAGAGCATGTCATCGGCCTTTGTGAGGAGGTTCATGGTCGACTCAAAACTTTGCACATGGTCCTTCACGTCGGTGGTTCCGTTATACTTTTCAAAGTTTGGGACCTTAAACAGAGGATTAGGTGGTGCATCTTTTATCCTCTGAGAGAAGGGACGAGTGGACCAGTCATCATCGTCTCCGTCAGTCTTCTTTCCCATCTCCATGTCGTCCATTCTCTTTTTCAAGAGTTGCCATTCCTTAGCTTCCACTCCCTTTTCCGCGTTAGAGTGAGTACTTTGGTGGGAACTCCGGTGGGAACTACGATGGGAGCTACGATGGGACATATCTCTGGGGTGATTATCCACCCTACTGTGTTGTCCTTCATCATCTCGGCGGTTGTTTCCTCGTCTAGGTGGGGTTCTATCCTTCCTCGGCTCCAACTCTCGGTGGGCGAGGAACATCCTGTATGGTTGAGGATTCCTCGGCTTTTCGTGATTTTTGGGACGAGGGGAGTTTTGTCGAGGAGGATGACTGGGACGAGATGAGATGTTTATACGAAGAGGGGATAAACGCCTAGCCAGACTGAGCCTTGCTCGCAAGTCGGTCGAGTTTACCTCCCGCTCCTTTGAATTCAGATGGCTTCTGAGGTCAGGCAGGGTCTTCTCGTTCTCATAATTGTTGGACCGAGGACGAGGGGCATCTCGGAGATTCTGCTTAGATGGTACAACAGGCTCAGGGGGAGGGGGATCTTGGCCACGAGGATGGTTCCTCTGGCTACCTCGTCTCTCACCCCTAGTGTCCCTTCCACGAGATTCCCCCGACCTCGAAGTTCTTATGAACTCTGCCATTGGGTTTTCTGGATCTAGTTGCAACAACGCATTCTAAGTCTCGTTCGCTGCAATGTCTCCATTTGCCTGTGTAAGATAGTACATCGGTCGACGGACTGGATGTTCACAGCCCATCTAACGTTAGCATTCCTCGTTGTCGGTCTACTTGGAGCTCATTTTCCTCGTGGACGACGAGGAGGAGCAAGGCTAGTACCTGCCCCCTCGGCAGCTGGCTGTCCCATGGAACAGAGAGTCATGTCAAGGGGAGGCGGCCCTTCAAGCTGAGGTGGAGGAGAAAGTACCTTGGTGTTCAGAGGGATCCCGTTTACTTGGGTCTGGTCCTCGTTAGTAACACTTGCAAATTGACCGTCTTCCATTGGAATTCAAGAATTGCAGTTCAACGAAACATTCAATTGCCTAGAATTGTAAACGGCTGAAACAACAATTTTCCAGCCAAAATCACAATAATCCGGCCACAGGTAAAACATGTTTAATTCGCCACGAACAAAGAACAATTGCGATCGCTGAAACACCTTATTTCCGGCCAAAACAATTATTCCGGTCAAAAATTTGCAGATTCCGGCGAAAATAAAAACAGGGCAAAATAGAACAGCGTTTTTTCGGCCGAATTTAAGAATTATTTGGCAGGAAAAATGGTTTCAAGCGAGCTTTTTCCAGGCCAAACAAAGGGCGTTTGAATCGATTCCCGGCAATAGAACCAAACTGATGATGCCAAAAAGTCGAATCAGCCCAAATTCGAGCGGTCGGTTGTACTCCGGCGATTGAATAGCCTGAAATAAGACAGAAAACGTAAACTAAGTCGGGGCTTTTCCGGCGAAGGCCCTCCGGCGTGAGAGTAAGTTTACGATTTGTATATTGAGAAATCAAATTGACAGAGTTTCGGAGTCAAAGAGATAACGTACCAGAATATGGAAATTATGGCTTGTATTTATAATGATGGATTGACAGAATCCATGTTGAACTTGGAATGTAAAGAAATAAGGTATAATCCTAGGAGGATTATATCAGTTAGAGAGTCCTTATTTGACTTGAATTGATATAAGATGGTACAATCTTGATTAGATTATAACTGCTTAATCCTTGTTGGAATAGGATTGTAAAGGATGCTCTGCCGGAAAGCCGAGATGCAAGAATTCCTTTCCTCGTCATATGCTGGTATGCCGAGGTGTGAATATTCCTCTCCTCGTCATGCATGGCCATCTCGGTCCCGGAAGGAATGAGGAGAAAGTAGTCCTTCGCGACAATATCAAGGCCGAGGAACTATGAGGTGATAGTCGAGGAAGCCTCCTCGTTGCCAAGGGATGGTAACTCGACCTTGGAGGGGAGTCTCCTCGGCCCATGAGTTGGGCCTCGATCAGTTCGACCGGTAAGCCTTTGGTCGGCCTAGATAAATGCCGAGCTGGAGAGTACGAGGAAGGCCCGGCCTTAGCTCGTATCTGATTTTTGATGGATTATGTTTATGACCCAATCCACTTGGGCCTTGCCCGGACTAGCTCGTATTCGTACTTAGGTTTATACCGTTCGTTCAATGCTTATTTCCATACTAAAGATAACATGATACTGACATTTAAATACAATTAACTTGGTTTATTTATTCACCCATGGTGTGAATTCCGTAAAAAAAAAACATTGAAAAAGAGAATTTAAGCAGACCCACTTCTAAAATACATGTAGTCGACATGTCTTAGAAGCCGACAATGGCGGAGATGGAGGTTTGCAGTGGTAGTAAGGGTGGGTGGGTGATCGGGGTGGAGATTTTAGCTACATGAGATATTTAGTTTAATTGTATTTGGCTTAGATAAAATTAATTGATTTGAAAAAGAAAAAATGGTTTGTAAAAAGGGATGAATATTCTAAAAAAATGAATAATTAATAATTAATATAGTAAATTATTATGAAAATATAATTACTTGTCTTGAAAATTTTATTAATAAAGCATTTACTTATTTTTATTTTGAAAGGAAAGGATAATTTATTTATATTTAAAAATAATTAAAATCAAAATTTGAATATATTAGTTATTTTGTTTTAAATTTTGATTATTTAAAATTTAATTTTTTTTTTATTTTCCAAGTTTAAGTTTTTGCGTTTAACTCATCCAGAACTAAAACCCATTGCAAATTAATTTAATTCGTCAATTACGTGCAAGTCACATGTGCATTAACTGATTTTTCTAATTACACTTCAAGGAAAAACGGATTTAGAGACGGCAAATTTCGTAGCTTAAATGAAGATTCCGTAGCTAAATCGTGTTTAGAGACGAATTTGTTCCGTAGCTATTCCGTGGATGCAGATTCGTCGCTAAATTGGGCATCGCTGTTTTAGAGACGGACATGTCCGTCTCTAATTTAGAGACGGACATGTCCGTCTCTAAATCTGTCTCTAAAACAGCTACAAAACACCGACGCCCAATTTAGCGACGAACCTGCACCCACGAAATAGCTACGAAACAAATCCGTCTCTAAACACGATTGAGCTACGAAATCTTCATTTTAGCTACGAAATTTGCCGTCTCTAAATCCGTTTTTCCTTGTTGTGTGTGTGTGTATATATATATATATATATATATATATATATATATATATATATATATATATATATATATATATATATATATATTAATATATACTACTAATTAAAATACACTTATAAATAACCTTATATTGAAAAAATTGTCATATACATCAATTAACAATGTCAAAATGCCACTACTAAAATGTAATTCACATTCATAAAATTTCCTAAATCAAAATTTTTAAAATCAATTACAATTACAAATGGGGGTGATCAATTATACTGCTGCTGAAGTTCCAGCCCAGGCGCACGCCTTGTCCTCCTCCAGGCGCCAGCCTCACATATCTTCAGCAACTCAATCAGCAACTGAAGACCAGGCGCTCGCCTCGCCATCATCCAGGTGCTCGTCTGGCCGTTGTTCAAACACAGTCCAACCTACTGCCTGTGAGGCGCACGCATCACTCATGCCCAGGCGGCCGCCCCATTGCTGATGTTGTTTCCGTTACTGTTGTTAAAATCAGAAACCTCATTCGATGTAGTTAGAAATTGTCGACTTATTTGACCCTTCCTTGTTGTTATGGGCATCAATGGCTTCCAAAATCATCTGAAAAACAACAAAACAATAACATAACCCAACGCCAAGAAAATGAGATGAACACTTCCCAAATAAGGGTTCAAAATGGTAATTTAAGGATTTCGGGTAGTGTTGAAAGTGGGGAAATTTACCTGTGGGTAAGGAAGGAGTGATGGGGGTTTGAAGACTTCTTCCATTTGAGATGGAGATGGCCTGAATAGAGAGGGGGGGAGTGAGCAGAAATAGAGGGGGAGAAAAATGATGAAGACATCGGTGTTGGAGTTGGCCGAATTTAAAGGAGATGGCCGAAGAAGGTGGAGTAGCACGGAAGGGACGGGGGTGGGAAGGAAACGGAAGGGACGGGGTTGAGCCGTTGGGTTGGATTCTTGGATAGTAGAGAGAGAAAGTGAGTGAGAGAGAGAGAGATGTGTGTGTTACATGTGTATGTGTGTGTTCAGATTCAGTGAGGAGAGGAGAGAGAAATAAAGAGAGAAATAGGAATGAAATAGGATAAAAAATGAGTTGGGTTAGGAAAGGTGGTTTTGTTTGGAAGAATATGGACCATTGGATTGAATGTATTGAATGGTTAGATGTTGCTTTATCTCATGATCCGTGTGAATTTTTGGGATCCAATCAAACAATGCCACATTACATACTTATATTTGTTTCACACTATATGCTAACTAAATTATTTATGTCTAATATCAAGAATAATAATATTTATTATTAATAATATTTATCATTGAATTATTAATTATATAAATGATTAATTAATTAATATTAATATTAATTATATAAACAGTAATAATATTAATAATAGTACTAATAATGACTAGTAATTTTTATTTTTTTATTGATTAGGAAAAAATATTTTAGACTTTTTTTATTACTGAACTTAACTAAATCAAATGTGAACTTCTCTTAGTTGTTCTTTGAACAAATGTGAAAAACAACTGTGAACTTTTAAAAAACAAATGTGAACTTGGAACAACTGTAAACTTCTCAAATTTCATTCAAATTATATGTTAATGATACTAGTTTGATTCGTATTAACGATACGAACATAACGTTGTTCTCAGATTTTTTTTAATTTTTTTTTACTTTCGAATTCTAAGAAATTTCATTTTAAAGTTTCGAGGGAAAAAAAAAATGAGGGAGGAGAGAGAGTGTGACAGGTTGTTCCTTAATGACACGCTTGTCTTTAAACTATCGAGTGACTATGTGGAATTTTGATTATGTTGTCGGACTAGTTGGTTAAATTCCAAAATTAATGTATTAATTGATGTTTTGACATGCTTTTATTTGATTTACCCCAAATTTTGGTTAAAGTAGTATGCCTAAAAAAGTTAAGTTTTATTTCTTTCAAAAATTCACAACTTTTTTTATATAACTTTTTGCAAAAAAATGTATGTAGTGAACAAAAGTTTAAAATAGTCTTCTTTATCAAAAAAAAAAAAAAATTGAAAAAAAAGGTTAATATACAGTATACAAATTAACAGAAACTGTTAAAAAGTTAACTGTTTTTTCAAAAAACTGTTAAAAAGTTAACTTTTTTATTCAAAAACCGTTAGAAAATTAAAAGGGTAAGGTTGGTTGTCTCCCTCTTTGTAATTTTATTTTAATCATAAAATTTAAGGGTACCGTCCCTTTTTTCTTTTATATACTTTCGTTTCATTTAAAAAAGTTAAGTTTTTCATCTTTCAAAATTCATAACTTTTTTTATATAACTTTTTGCAAAAAATGTATGTAGTAAACAAAAGTTTAAAATAGTCTTCTTTATCAAAAAAAAAAAATGAAAAAAAAGAGTTAATATACAGTATACAAATTAACAGAAACTGTTAAAAAGTTAACTATTTTTTTCAAAAAACTGTTAAAAAGTTAACTTTTTTTATTCAAAAACCATTAGAAGATTA
Organism: Adenophora triphylla var. japonica; assembly: GCA_022495995.1. Classification (NCBI taxonomy): domain Eukaryota; kingdom Viridiplantae; phylum Streptophyta; class Magnoliopsida; order Asterales; family Campanulaceae; genus Adenophora; species Adenophora triphylla. The sequence goes on along the minus strand of JAFEMH010001711.1, from coordinate 162,408 downwards.
AAAGGGTAAGGTTGGTTGTCCCCCTATACCCTAAACCTTATACCCTATACACTAAACCCTAAATCATATACCTATACATTATACCTTATACCCTATACCCTAAACCTTATACCTTATACCCTAAATCATAAGTCATATACCTATGCCTTATCACATACTCCTTCCGTCCCGCCCGAAAGGGCACAAATTTCCTTTTTGGACGTCCCATTTGAAAGGGCACAACCCAAAAATGGAAATTTTTTTATTACTTCTTTATTTGTGGGATCCACTTGTCATACTCTCACAATAAATATCCACTAACTATTCTCTATCCCACTTTCTTTTTCCTACATCACCTTTCACTGACAACATTTATTTTACTATACACTTTTTCTCATTCCTACATCACTTTTCTTAATTTCCGTGCAAGGCATCAACTTTGCCCTTTCGGGCGGGACGGAGGGAGTATACCCTAAACCTTATACCCTAAACCCTATACCCTAAACATTATACCCTATACCCTAAACCCTAAGTCATATACCTATACCTACCTTATACCCTAAACCCTATACGCTAAAACCTAAGTCGTATACCGTATACCTTATACCCTAAACCCTAAGTCATATACATATATCTTATCTCTTATACCCTAAACCCTAAATCTCATATACCCTCATATCCTAAAACCTAAACCTCATATACCCTAAACCTCATACACACTCATACCCTAAACCTCATATACCCTCATACCCTAAATCCTAAACCTCATCTACCCTATATTTATTTTTTATAAAAGAAAAGTCAAAAGAGGGACGGACTACCCTATATTTATTTTTTATTTATTTTTTAATTTTTTATTGACTAGGAAATAATATTTTAGACTTTGTTAATTAGTGTTTTTTTTAGAAAAAATTATATAAAAAAAGATAGAAAAAAACTAAACAAATGAAAGTATATAGAAGAAAAGTCAAAAGAGGGACGGACTACCCTATATTTTTTATTTTTTTTTTAATTTTTAATTGACTAGAAAATAATATTTTAGACTTTGTTAATTAGTGATTTTTTTTTAGAAAAGGTTATATAAAAAATAGGGTTTAGGGTATATGATATGGGTTTTAGAATTTAGGATTTAGGGTTTAGAGTAAGGTTTAGAGGTTTAGAGTGAGATATATTTATTTTTTTATTTTCTATTAATTTTGTATTGACTAGGAAATATTATTTTAGACTTTGGTTAGTAGTGGTATTTTTTAAAAAAAGTTATATAAAAAAAGATAGGGTTTAGAATAAATGATATAGGGTTTAGGGTTTAGAGTTTAGAGTTTAGAGTGAGGTTTAGACTTAAGAGTGAGGTATATTTATTTTTTATTGAATATAAAATAATATTTTATCCTTTGTTAATTAGTGATTTTTTTTACAAAGAGGTATATAAAAAAAGATAGAAAAAAATTAAATAAATGAAAGTATATAGCAGAAAAGTCAAAAGAGGGACGAACTACCCTATATTTATTTTTTTTTAAATTTTTTATTGACTAGAAAATAATATTTTAGACTTTGTTAATTAGTGATTTTTTTACAAAAAGGTATATAAAAAAAGATAGAAAAAAACTAAACAAATGAAAGTATATAGAAGAAAAGTCAAAAGAGGGACAGACTACCCTATATTTATTTTTTATTTTTTTTTAATTTTTTATGAACTAGAAAATAATATTTAGCTTTTGTTAATTAGTGATTTTTTTTTTTACAAAAAGGTATATAAAAAAAGATAGAAAAAAATTAAACAAATGAAAGTATATAGAAGAAAAGTCAAAAGAGGGGCCGACTATCCTATATTTATTTTTTATTGTTTTTTAAATTTTTTATTGACTAGAAAATAATATTTTAGCATTTGTTAATTAGTGATTTTTTTTTACAAAAATGTATATAAAAAAAGATAGAAAAAAACTAAACAAATGAAAGTATATAGAAGAAAAGTCAAAAGAGGGACGGACTACCCTATATTTATTTTTTATTTTTTTGAAATTTTTTTTATTGACTAGAAAATAATATTTTAGCCTTTGTTAATTAGTGATTTTTTTTACAAAAATGTATATAAAAAAAGATAGAAAAAAACTAAACAAATGAAAGTATATAGAAGAAAAGTCAAAAGAGGTACAGACTACTCTATATTTTCTTTTTATTTTTTTTAATTTTTTATTGACTAGAAAATAATATTTTAGCTTTTGTTAATTAGTGATTCTTTTTACAAAAAGGTATATAAAAAAAGATAGAAAAAACTAAACAAATGAAAGTATATAGAAGAAAAGTCAAAGGAGGGACGGACTACCCTATATTTATTTTTTATTTTTTTAAATTTTTTATTGACTAGAAAATAATATTTTAGACTTTGTTAATTAGTGGTTTTTTTTAGAAAAAGTTATATAAAAAAAGATAGAAAAAAAACTAAACAAATGAAAGTATATAGAAGAAAAGTCAAAAGAGAGACGGACTACCTTATATTTATTTTTAATTTATTTTTAATTTTTTTATTGTCTAGAAATTAATATTTTAGACTTTTTTAAATAGTGATTTTTTTTAGAAAAAGATATATTAAAAAGATAGGGTTTAGGATATATGATATGGGTTTTAGGGTAAATGATATACTTTTTTTTTTTTGAATTTAGAAAATTATTTGAGATGTTGGTTAGTCGTGAATTTTTTTATACAAAATTATATAAAAAAGTTTTTTTTTTTTATAGAAATGAAAATATACTATTCATAAACCCTAAAATTGAGAAAATAAAAATAAATCTATTTTAGCTACAGGTGTTGAATCTGTCTCTAAATTAGAGACAGATTTTGAACACGTCTCTAATTTAGAGACAGATATTGAATCTGTCACTAAATTAGAGACGAATTCAAAAATTTGTCTCTAAATTAGAGACGGATTAAAATCTGTCTCTAATTTAGAGACAGATTCAACATCTGTCTCTAAAATTTAGAGACAGATTTTGTATATGTCTCTATTTTAGAGACGGATTCTGAATCTGTCTCTAATTTAGAGACAGATATAAAACCCGTCTCTAAAATTGAGAGACAGATGTTGAATCTGTCTCTAAATTTTGGGTCTGTCTCTAATCTGTCTCCAAATTAGCTACAGACTCCGTCCGTCTCTAATTTTGCGTCTCTATTTTCGATTTTCCTTGTAGTGTTAAATTCGTCGAAAAGTCATATTTTGCAAATAAAATGACAAGTAAGATCATATTTTGCTAAATTTTGAATGTCATGGCCCAAAGAGGTTCTAGTCCGTAGATATTAGATCCTATTTTTGTAATTTACCCTAAAAAGAAATAAGTTTTTTTTTTATGGAAAAATAAAGGTTTCTAAACCAATGAAAGTAGCTAGTTGCTTTCAAACACAAGGCCCGTCTTGGATAGTGATTTATCAACAAATGAAAGTGGCTATAGTTGCTTTCAAACTTATTTTTCGCACCATCAATTGATCATTGTTTATTTGCTCCAACGTCCAACCCCCGCTTTAAATTCATTCATTTTTCTTTTCAAGTTTTTGTTTTTTTTTTTTTTTTTTAAAGGCATTAGGGGGTTGATTCATTTTCAATTGTATATTACTTTGTTCAGGGTATGTTTGACAACCTCAATTTCAAGACTTGAATTTGGAATTGAAAGAACAAAATGAATTTCGTGAAACTAATTTAACTCTTTCAATTCCAATTCAATGAATTGGAATCTAGTTGCCAAACATACTGTCAGTGTAACAAATTGCGTTGGTATGCATATTTTAATATATTATAAAGTGGGAAAGCCTACGAATGAAATACATAAGTTAAGAATTTTCAGAATTAATTGCGTTGGTATGCATTTTAAAGTGCATACTAATGTAATAGATTAAGTCAATCATTTAATAAAAAAATTTAATTTTTTGAATATCATTTAAATCGACTTTTCATTTTATATTTTTCTATTAACAAAATTAATGCATGTCACCATCATGGAAAATTGAATTTCCTCCCTCTTATTTTTTATGCATTTTTATAGGATGCAATTAGCTGGAAATTAGTTATATTGAGGTCCATATTATTCCAGAGGTTTCAATCGGTTGATGATTTGACTTTGCCTTTCACAAGTTGCCTTTGGATTACTTAGAAGTCATTGAGTGCCTTAAATTAGTTATATTGAGGTCCATATCATTTAAATTTTGGGTGGTACTCCCTTCGGTCGGTCTACTGTTGTTTTTGGACTTTTTCAAGTTGAATACTTTTGATCCCAACCAACAATGACAATTATTTTTATTCAAACTATTTAATTTTATTTTCCTGAATATTTTAACGTAACAATGCATAATTACTTTTTTTTATGTAAATATGTCCTATTTGTTATCATGTTTGTGTGATATTTCTTTAAATATCTCTATTCATATCTAAGACTTATGTCGTAATTTCGCCACATTGCATTTCACGGGTATGTAATTTCGCCACATTGCATTTCACGGGTATACAACTAGTTTTGTTAAAAGACGACGGTGGGTGTAGTTAATATATGTTGAGTGGTCTTTCCGCTCTGTTAAGATCTGCAAACAATGCAAAAGATAATTGAACGACAATTAGTAACAATTAAGAAGAAAAACTGAGTAAACAGAAACTGTAAATAAAGAGTAGAATTTAAAGATTTTCGGCTCAGGCCCAAGTATCCGTTTGATCCGAAATCCAGCCACAATCCAAGATCACTGATCCAAGTTGTTACTATGAAACAAAGGTAGAACAGCAGTCCCCTAGTAGTACAAACCCCAAATAATTCCAGCCTAACTTTCAGACAGCCAACAATGAAAAACGAACAACCCACACTCTCTATTTGCCTTGCAAAGACACACACACACACAAATTGTTTAAATCCACCTTAACTTTGAGGGAGAGAGACAACCTAAGAACTCAGAATAGGGAAGCAATAATTCACCAAGAAATCAATCCACGAAAACTAATTCACTGCCAAACTCTCCCACTCTCTCTATTTACCCGAAAGAGAAAAACTCAAAAAAAGTGTATGAAAACCGTGCGTTGTTGTGACTGCAAGGGTAATGGTGTGGGGTTTAAATAGGGCTGAACAGAAGAAGAGATAAGAAGAAACTTACCCGTTCGACCAAATCAACCTTGGCGCAAGCAGCGAAATCTCCGGAGAAGGAACCGAAAAGAGATCGCAAGCAACGACTTGAGGAAGAGACCAAGTCAAGGTCTTCCTCTCTGATCACAACATAGGTTTAAAAGAGGGGAGGGCTTTTGGGTTAAATATATGGGTCACAAAAATTTGGGCTGCTCACTTGGGCCAAAACCCATATAAATAACAACAATCTCCACCATGGATCAAGTGCCGATTCGTGACACACCAGTGCAATTCACGATGCACTCATAGGATACACTTACGGGCATAGTCATCATTGCCTTAGCCTTCAGCACTTGATCCAACACATAGTCAGAACAAAGTACGGAAGGCAAAAAATCTAGTTTATTCCTACCACGAAGAAAGGAAACACAACTAGACACCCCAACTCACACAAAGTGAAGAAGAGAATTTTTGGGATAACAATAACACAAGCATCAACACGAAATATCAAATTTCAAAATTTTCAAACAATTTAAAAATTTTGAAACAGGCAAACATTTAGTTCCCATATCAGACGGATTAAAATTGGTGTCAATTTTTTCAAGATAAACAACATTTTTAGCAACCACGTTACGAATGAAATGGTACCTAACATCTATATGTTTAGTTCTATCATGAAAAACAAGATTTTACCCAACTGAATGTCAGATTGACTATCAGAAAATACTATCACTTTAACATTTAGAAAACCAATTTCAGAAATCAAACCTTTTAGCCATATGACCTCTTTTATAGCCTTAGTTATAGCCACATATTCAAATTCTGTCGTAGACAGAGCCACAATTGGTTGTAACTGAGATTTCCAACTAATACAAGAGTCACATAAGGTAAACACATAAGAAGTGGTAGATTTTCTATTGTCCCTATCATTAGCATAATTAGAATCAACATAACCAACCAATTTTATACCATCATCACACTTAGTGAACTTCAAACCATAACTTACCGAATGCTTTAAGTACCTCAACAACCATTTGAGAGCTTGCCAATGGGGCAAACCTGGATTAGACGTGTAACGGCTTAAACACGAAATAGCATAAGCAATATCAGGGCGGGTACTAACCATTAAGTACATAACAGAACCAATAGCATTCGAGTAAGGTATATTTTTCATTGGTCTAGCTCCAAATCATTTTGAGGACACTGCTCTTTACTAAGCACAAAATGTGAAGCAATAGGGATATTAACAGACTTAGTATCTTTCATAGAGAATTTACTTAAAACCTTTTCAACATATGAAATTTGATTTAAGTAAATAACAGATAAATCACGGTCTCTGATTATATTCATAACAAGTATCTTGCTAGCATCACCGAGCTATTTCATGTCAAATTTAGCACTCAAGCAATTTTTAACATTATCTATGGATTTAGAACAAGGGCTGATAAGAAGCATGTCATTAACATATATAAGCAAGCAAAACAGGCACACTCGTATCATTCTTGAAATACAAACAATGATCATAAGCACTCCGCTGAAATTTTAAATCTAATACAAACAATGATCATAAGCACTCCGCTGAAATTTTAAATCTAGCATGCATTTATCAAATTTCAAGTTCCACATGTTGGGTTTTGGGGTTACAAACGCAGCGGAAGACTTAGAAATAACAACAAAACCTTAGTCCTTAGATCCGTCTAGCATGAAGAGATTAGAAAAACATGAAATAGAATTACATACCTTGAATGTGATTTAGTTTGTCAAAATAGATCTCAAAATTCAAGCCTAGAATTTTGATGTCGAATCTTCTATCTTCCTTGTTCAACCTTGATGATGAATCAACAAATTGAGATCTTCAAGCCTTAGGAGATAAAGCAACCTCCCTCTAATGGTGATCCATACACGAACGAACCAAGAACGCTTCTTGTTGGATTGCTAGATGATCCTTCCGATTATTGAAACGTTTTCAATAATCAATGGCAAAAAATAATGGAATTGATTTTGGGACTTTTGATTCTTAATCAATAATCAAGGCCTAGAATTTCATAAACCTAGAACAATGATGTGTGTGAGAGAGGTTTAATGGCTGCACAAGGCTTATATTTATATCACATATAAATCCCCTAACAATTAGGGTAAGAATCCTTGTTAAACCAAAACCTTACCAGCCAAGGAAAACGCGTACAGACATAAATTGAACGCTGGCACGAGTCGTGCTCAAGAGCACGAGTCGTGCCAATGGCAAAGTATATCGCACTACGTGTCAAGCCATTGGCTAAATGAGTCACACCACGAGCCAAGCCAGGAAAGTCACGTGTGCTGATCAAGGGCACGAGTCGTACCTGAGGGCACGAGTCATGACCAAGCCAAAAGCACTCATTCCACGAGTCGTGACCGAAAATACAGTCGTGCTTATTTATGGTACGAGTCGTGATTCCTGGCACGAGTCGTGCCTCCGTCATGGCCAAGTGTATCGCACCACATGCCATGCCAGAATTTCAATTTCCCAATTTTCAGCCAGAATCAAATTCGCTCTTTGTGTGTGACCCAATATGAATTATATTATGTTGGTAGTGAGTCAAAATATGACCTCACAAGACATAAGTGGTTTCTAGCAAACCATTATATCCACCTAATTAATATAACATCAAAGCTTGATTCCTCGATAGATCAAATGTCACAATCCCTTTGTCCACGATGTCTAATTGAACATGAGTCATGGTCTATGTCAACTCATTTCGTGCAATGCTTTCTCGATTTCGAATATGTTGATAATCTAAATGCATTTGATCTCTATCAAATCACTTGAGTGTGGCCACACATTTCATCAACACTATTCATCGATGGGCCCAAGCAAACATCTCTCTCAAACAGAGAGGGACAAATCCCGTCTTGACTTATCATTCTTCCCTACAAGAATCCAATCGTGCCAACATAGCCCTTATTGATATCCGGTTAAAGATAGTGTTAGACTATATCAAACACAACGTTCATCATGTGAAAGACGATGATAATCTCAGGTTCAAAGGATTCAATGACGCGACATTCATGAGATTTAATCATGACAACAGACCATGTCATAAATCTCATAAGTAGGTCATTTCAATACTTGTTCTCTAGCAAGTATCCATAAGTGTAATGTGCATCTCCATGCATATAATCATCTCCATGATTATCCATTACCAACTTATACTAGTTATTCACAGCAACTAGGGACGCAGTTCAATATAATAAACATGCAAACATATAATAAACCAAATAAACATGCTCTATAATAAATGATAAAGATGATACATAACGGTTCGAGTTAAACATAACTATAGCCTAGGGCACTACACCAACAATCTCTCATTTACACTAGGCTCCATCTATGTATCGAATACCCATGGACCTCACATGACCATCATGCTTTGCTTGTGCTAGGGTCTTTGTAAGCGGATCCTCAATGTTATCATAGGTTGATACATTGCATATCTTAACGTCTCCCCGATCAATGAACTCTCGAATGAGATAGAAATGTCTAAGTATATGTTTGGATCGCTGATGTGACCTTGGTTCCTTTGCTTGCGCAATGGCACCATTATTTTCACAGTAAAGTTCCACCGGATTAGTGATACTTGGAACAACTTCCAAATCACTAATGAATTTCTTGATCCAAACTGTCTCCTTAGTTGCATCAGATGCCGCTATATATTCGGCCTCAGTGGTAGAATCGGCAATAGTACTCTGCTTGGAACTCTTCCAACATATCGCACTTTTGTTAAGCATAAACACAAATCTCGAATGCGATCGAAAATCATCCTTGTTGGTTTGGAAGTTAGCATCTGTGTAACCTCTTACAACAAGATCTTCTTCCATCCCTCCAAATACCAAGAACGCATCCTTAGTCCTTCTTAAGTACTTAAGGATCGTCTTGACTGCCATCCAATGGCTCTCACCAGGATGAGATTGGTATCGACTCATCATGCTCAAAGCATACGAGACGTCGGGTCTAGTACAAATCATGGCGTACATGATAGATCCAATAGCCGAAGCATATGGAACTTCATTCATCCTCTTTCGCTCATCAGTTGTCTTAGGATACTGCGTCTTGCTAAGAGTAACACCATGACCCATTGGCAAGTTGCCTCTATTAGAATTTTCCATTTTGAATCTTCTAAGAACCTTGTCAATGTAGGTACTTTGACTCAAATCAATCATCCTCTTAGATCTATCTCTATAGATCGTGATACCAAGGATGTAAGCGGCTTCGCCCATATCTTTCATTGAGAAACATTTTCCTAACCAAGACTTGACAGTCTGAAGCACAGGAATGTCGTTTCCAATGACTAAGATACCATCGACATACAATAAGAGAAATAATACTACGCTCCCACTGAATTTCATGTATACATAAGGTTCATCTTTGTTTTTGAAAAAACCAAACTCTTTGATTTTCTCGTCAAAACGAAGATTCCAACTCCTAGAAGCTTGCTTCAATCCATAAATGGATCTCTGCAACTTGCACACCTTGTTAGAATTTCTTGGATCGACAAAACCTTCGAGTTGTGTCATATACACATCCTCAAGCAGTTTTCCATTAAGGAAAGCGGTTTTGATATCCATTTGCCATATCTCATAGTCATAATACGCAACTATAACAATCAAAATTCTAACAGACTTAAGCATGGCAACAGGTGAGAAGGTTTCATCATAGTCTACACCATGAGTTTACTTATATCCCTTTGCTACAAGCCTAGCCTTGTAAGCATGCACCTTCCCATCCATGTCAGTCTTCTTCTTGAAGACTCACTTGCACCCTATGGTTTTTACACCTTCGAGTGTCTCAATCAAGTTCCAAACTTGATTATCCGACATGGATTGCAATTCGGATTTCATGGCTTCTAACCATTTATTCGAATCGGGATCGAACATCGCCTCTTGATAGGAAGTAGGTTTGTCATTCTCAATGACTTCCACTTTATTACTTTCCGGCACGAGAAACCCATATCTCTCGGGTGCGGATCGTAACCTATCCGATCTACGATGGACTTGTGGATCTTGAACCGGTTCCACAACTTCATGTGGACTTGGTTCAGTCTCTACTATCGGTTCCATGTTATTTTCAGGTTCTTGAATTTCTTCAAGATCAACTTTACTCCCACTAGATGCTTTATTGAGAAACTGTTTCTCAAGAAAGGTACCATATTGAGCAACAAACACTTTGTTCTCATTGCGGTTGTAAAAATAATACCCTTTGGTTTTCTTAGGGTTACAAACGAAAATAACCTTGTCAGATTTAGGTGATAACTTATCAGAGACAAGTCTCTTCACATAAGCTTCGCAACCCCAAATCTTCATGAAAGACAAACTAGGTTTTCTTCCATGCCACATCTCATGTGGAGTCTTAGGAGCCAATTTAGTAGGGACTATGTTCAGTGTGAGCGCAGCAGTCTCTAATGCATGTCCCTAAAAGGATATAGGAAGGTCTACTTGACTCATCATCGAACGAACCATATCTAATAGGGTTCTATTCCTCCTCTTGGAAACACCATTCCATTGTAGCGTTCCGGGTGGAGTCAACTCTGAAATAATTCCACAGTTTTTGAGATGATTGTCAAATTCTTGGCTCAAATACTCACCACCACGATCGGATCAAAGTGCTTTAATTATTTTGTCAAGTTGATTTTGTACTTCATTTTGAAATGTTCTAAACATCTCAAACGATTCACTTTTGGACTTCATCAGATAGACATAGCCATATCTAGATAAGTCATCGGTGAATGTAATGAAATACCAAAATCCTTCCTTAGCAATGCTGCTCATTGGTCCGCATACATCAGTATGTATTAAGCCCAATGAGTCACTAGCCCTTTCACTACTCTTAGTATAGGGTGGTTTGGTCATTTTGCCCAATAAACAAGATTCACATATCTCATATGATTCATAATCATGTGAGTCTAACATTCCATCCTTGTAGAATTTAGAGATGCGTTTCTCGTTTATATGACCAAGCCGGCAATGCCACATGAACGAGTTGTTCACGTCATTCGGTTTAGACTTCTTGTCCACATGATAAACATTTTCAACACTATTTTGTTTCTCATCAACATCAAGAACATAAAGGCCATTAAATGAATTTGTAATACCATAAAGCATATCATTTAAATAAATAATAAACTTCTTATTCTTAATAAGAAAATTATACCCTTCATTATCCAAACAAGAAACGGAAATAATATTTCTACTCAAATTCGAAACATAGTAACAATTGTTCAAAACAAGTACTAAGCCACTAGGTAAAGTTATATCATATGTCCCTACGGCTAATGCAGCAACTCTTGCTCCATTCCCCACACGTATGTCAACTTCACCTTGTTTGAGTAGCTTTCTATTCCTTAGTCCCTGCACATTTAAACAAATGTGAGATTCACATCCGGTATCTAATACCCATGAACTAGAAATAAAAAAGAAAATATCTATCATATAGATACCTGAATCAGAAGCAATCACATTGCCCTTCTTCGCCTTTAGGCCTTCCTTATAAGCCTTCCAGTTTCGTTTCCAATGACCAACCTCTTGGCAATGGTAGCAAACCGCATCCTTTTGAGACACTTTGAGAGCCTCTGCGGCAACGACAACTTTTACCTTAGGTTTAGCAACACTTGTTTTACCTTTGCCATCTTTCTTGAACCCTTTGCCTTTGTTAACCATTAACACAGTATCGGTTCGGGGCTTCTTGATATTCTTCTCTGCGGTCTTAAGCATCCCATGCAATTTCGAGAGATTCTTATCCATGCCAGTCATGTGATAGTGCATAATGAAATGACCATAACTTTCAGGTAATGAATTTAATATCAAATCCGTGACGAGTTCCAAACTCATCGAATTTACAAGCCTTTCGAGACGCTCAATGTGACCCTTCATCTTAAGGACATGAGCACCAACCGATTTCCCCTCTTGCATCTTGCAAGCAGTTAGGGCCTTTACCACATCAAACCGCTCATTTCTTGCTTGCACTTGGAACATTTCCTTTAAGCGCTCCACAAGATCAAATGCTGTCTCTATGTGCTCAAGGTTCTTCTGAAGAGCCTTAGACATAGTGGCAAGCATAAGGCATGAAACATCTGTAGAATCATCAATATGTTTCTTATGTGCATCCCTATCTGCCCTAGAAGCATTTGCAGCAGGTTGAGGTGGAAGGGGTTCATCGAGAACGTACAGTTTCTTCTCTTGCGTTAGAACAATTCTTAGGCTTCTGATCCAATCAGAATAGTTTGTACCGCTCTCTTCAAGCTTGTCCTTCTCAAGGACTGATCGAAGTGACAGGGGCTGATTATTTTGATTAGCCATTCTACAATAAAATATGCAAACAATATAAGTTTATATCAATATCAACTCATTTATCATCTAAGAGCAAATAATGTATTTCATAAATACTCCCACTAAATTATACACCTTCAATTACAAACATGTATCATATAATCATAGTAGGCTAAGATTCATATTTCACTTGATTTTGGTTTAACTGAGTCAATGCCCGAAATCAAGCTATTTAGGTAGAAATATCAATCATATCACTATATGACTCTTAAATCTTTTATGAGATTTCCATAGACATCATATGTCAAAAACATGTTTTAAATCTCTTCTATGCCTGGGGTCAAATCACATTTGAAAGCATCAATTAAGTCAAAACCCTTTTCAAACGTATGAGACATTGAACGATGCACCTAACTGAGTCAAAACTACATCAACCATTATCTCATCTTGATCACAAATTAAGATATTAGATGCACCCAACTGAGTCGAAACTACATCAAATACCCTAAAATTTCAAAAGTGTTCTAATCAAGGTATGACATAAGACTTAAATATTTAGAAGGTTTACACATTGTAACAAACATCGCATGTTTGTAACATAAATCTCATGTGTACATAATTATGAACATAGGGCTTCACAAAATTTCATACAAACAATTTGTTTCAATTTTGAGAAATCACAAATTTAATTTAATCATATTAAACAAATCATCAAAATATGTGATAAACTAATCATATTAATTCATCATAAATCATAACCATGGCAAATCATATATACTTGTTTTTCATAAAAAAAAACCACATAAATCTAGATCTATTCCATATAGCATGGATAGCAAATGATCAAATTAAATCTAGCATGTCAATTTCAATCCTAATCATGGCAAGACAGGGCTCTGATACCACTGTTGGGTTTTGGGGTTACAAACGCAACGGAAGACTTAGAAATAAAAACAAAACCCTAGTCCTTAGATCCGTCTAGCGTGAAGAGATTAGAAAAAACATGAAATAGAATTACATACCTTGAATGCGATTTGGTTTGTCAAAATAGATCTCAAAATTTAAGCCTAGAATTTTGATGTCGAATCTTCTATCTTCCTTGTTCAACCTTGGTGATGAATCAACATATTGAGATCTCCAAGCCTTATGAGATAAAGCAACCTCCCTCTAATGGTGATCAACACGCGAATGAACCAAGAATGCTTCTTGTGTGATTGCTAGATGATCCTTCCAATTATTGAAACGTTTTCCATAATAATTGGCAAAAAATAATAGAATTGATTTTGGGACTTTTGATTCTTAATAAATAATCAAGGCATAGAATTTCATAAACCTAGAACAATGATGTGTGTGAGAGAGGTTTAATGGCTGCACAAGGCTTGTATTTATATCACATATAAATCCCCTAACAATTAGGGTAAGAATCCTTGTTAAACCAAAACCTTACCAGCCAAGGAAAATGTGTACGGACATAAATTAAACACTGGCACGAGTCGTGCTCAAGAGCACGAGTCGTGCCAATGGAAAAGTATGTCGCACTACGTGTCAAGCCATTGGCTAAATCTGTCGCACCACGAGCCAAGCCAGGAAAGTCACGTGTGCTGATCAAGGGAACGAGTCGTGCCTGACGGCACGAGTCGTGACCAAGCCAAAAGCACTCGTTCCACGAGTCGTGACCAAAAATGCAGTCGTGCTTATTTATGGTACGAGTCGTGATTCCTGGCACGAGTCGTGCCTCCGTCATGGCCAAGTGTGTCGCACCACATGCCATGCCAGAATTCCAATTTCCCAATTTTCAGCCAGAATCAAATTCGCTCTTTGTGTGTGACCCAATAGGAATTATATTATGTTGGTAGTGAGTCAAAACATGACCTCACAAGACATAAGTGGTTTCTAGCAAACCATTATATCCACCCAATTAATATAACATCAAAGCTTGATTCCTCGATAGATCAAATGTCACAATCCCTTTGTCCACGATGTCTAATTGAACATGAGTCATGGTCTATGTCAACTCATTCCGTTCAATGCTTTCTTGATTCCGAATATGTTGATAATCCAAATGTATTTGATCTCTATCAAATCACTTGTAGGGCTGTCAGCGGTTTGGTTTGAACCGCGGTTCAAAACCGAACCGAACCAAACCACGTGGTTTGGTTCGGTTTTCTGCCACAAACGGTTCAGCTCGGTTTAGAAAATCAATAAACCATGTGGTTTGGTTTAGCTCACAGTCTGACACCCCAAACCGCGGTTTGGAACCGCGAAACCGAACCGCGGAACCGAACCGCAAAACCGAACCGTGAAACCACCACAAACCGAAATCATAGCCATCCATTCTAAGTTTACATTTAATCTCTACCTTTGATTTTATGTAAACCCTAGTTGAATAGAGCATCACACCCAGCCTCTCCTCATTTTTTTCATTTCCGTTTCTCTCTCTTCTCTCAAAGACTCAAACGGCGACATGGAGTTACCTCCATTTCCGACGTCGAATTTTGAGGTTGTTTTCTCCATCTCTACCTATTCATACGCCATCCCTTCTAAGTTTAGATCTTCGTCCCCATTTTGAACATTGAAGAACTGTTAGCAATCGGAGGCGGCGGCCATTGTTGTTGGTTGATTCAAACTGTAAATTAATGGAGTCAATGCTAATTAGGCCTTTTCCGAAGCCGTCTTGTTTCCCGATTTCTTCTGATTTATCTTCTTCACTCGCTTCTGGTACTATTTCTTTCAATGTCATTCATATTTTGTGCTTATTTGCCTGTTCATCATTGAAGCAATTAACTTCGCCATTATTAGATTTTTTTCAGTGTTTGCTAATTATTTGATCAGTAATATTAGTTGTTAATGTAAATTAATTAATCTGGGCAACCAATTTCGCATGATTTTTCCCTAATTAGATGCATGTTCAGGTTAGTATACTTTGGTTTTTTCCCTCTTTTTCAGATCTGTTCTCCTTGATTTCCTTTTTTGTTTAACTATACGCTCCCTTCATCGTAATTGACTCCATTTATTCAGTTTTCATGACACAATTCAAGATCCCAGATTTTGAATGTCGAAAATTTCCAAGGTTTGTGGTTTGAACCACAGTTTGAACCACGGTTTGAACCGTTTTTTAAACCGCGGTTTGAAACCGAACCGAACCAAACCGAGGTGGTTTGGTTCGGTTCGGTTTGAAATTTTCCATGGTTCGGTTTGGTTTGGGATTTCTCCAAACCGAGTACTAGCGGTTTGGTCTCTAAATATGTCTAAACCGAACCAAACCGAACCATTTACACCCCTAATCACTTGAGTGTGGCCACACATTTCATCAACACTATTCATCGAGGGGCCCAAGCAAACATCTCTCTCAAACAGAGAGGGACAAATTCCGTCTTGACTTATCATTCTTTCCTACAAGAATCCAATCGTGCCGACATAGCTCTTATTGCTATCCGATTAAAGATAGTGTTAGACTATATCAAACACAACGTTCATCATGTGGAAGACGATGATAATATCAGGTTCAAAGGATTCAATGACACGACTATCATGAGATTTAATCATGACAACAGACCATGTCATAAATCTCATAAGTAGTTCATGTCCAATACTTGTTCTCTAGCAAGTATCCATAAGTGTAATGTGCATCTCCATGCATATAATCATCTCCATGATTATCCATTACCAACTTATACTAGTTATTCACAGCAACTAGAGACGCAGTTCAATATAATAAATATGCAAATATATAATGAACCAAATAAACATGCTCTATAATAAATGATAAAGATGATACATAACGGTTCGAGTTAAACATAACTATAGCCTAGGGCACTACACAAACACCACATACAAGAAGACTGTTTTAACCCATAAAGACTTTTTAAGCAAACACACATAATCAAGACAGGTATTATCAATATAACCCTCAGGCTGCTTCATATATATCTTTTCATCAAGATCTCCATGCAAAAAAGCAGTTTTAACATCCATTTGTTTCATTTCTCAATTAAACTGAGCTACCAAAGCAAGCATAATCCTAACAGTTGTGAATTTAACAACATGAGCAAATATTTCAATGTAATCTATACCTTCTTTCTGAGTAAAACCTTTTGCTACAAGTCTAGCTTTAAATCTAACAAAGTCGGATTCATTCTTGACTTTATAGAGCCACTTACAAGAAACAATTGAATAGTTTTTCGGTACTAAAGTCCAAGTATCATTAACATGCAAAGAATTCATCTCATCATTCATAGCATCAATCTACTCATTCTTGTTAGCAGAATTTAAAGCTTCATTATAGGTTTTAGGCTCGGTATTATCAATAGATTCAAACACACTAAACACAAATGAAGTCACATCAAAATCATGAAAATTGGTGGATTGCCTAGATATGCGTCTAGGTCTATCACGACTAAGTTGATAGTCATTCAAAGCAGGCAACTCATTATGATCATTTTCAATATCTTCATTTTCAATATCAACATTTTGCTCATTCACATCAATAGGATTATCAACAGGAGGAGTCTCATTTTCAGTTTGTGCAACAGGCTCATTCACAATAGCAGGAATAGGCACATAAGAGTGCTCCACCATATTTGGAGCAGGGGGAGGGGGAGGCACATTATTTAAGCAAGGAAATTCAGTTTCATTAAACACAACATTACGACTAATGATCACTTTGAAACCCGATTCCTCCCTTACCCATAATCTATACCCCATGACACCCTCCGGGTATCCCAAGAAAATGCACCTCATAGTTCGAGGTTCAAGTTTATCATTTTTTATGGGCATACACAACACAACAAAAAATCCACAAATTAGCATAATCAACAGGTTTTTCAGAAAAAACAGCTTCAGGACACTTACCATTTAAGGGAACAGAGGGCGACCTATTTATAAGATAAGCGGCAGTCATTACTGCCTCACCCCAAAAATGTTTGGACAAACCAGAAATAGCAAGCATGGTTCTAACTCTTTCTAAAAGAGATCTATTCATACGTTCAGCAACACCATTTTGCGATGTATAAGGCACAGTCTTATGCCTTTTAATCCCATTATAAAGGCAAAATTTATCAAACTCATGATTGCAAAATTCAAGTCCATTATCAGTCCTAAGCACTTTAATTTTTCTACCTGTTTGATTTTCAATCATGACTTTCCAATTTTTGAAATTATAAAAAACATCAGATTTATTTTTCAACAAAAACACCCATGTTTTTCTGGAAGAGTCATCAATTATAGATAAAAAATATCTATTACCACCTTGAGTGGCCTCACTAGCAGGACCTCACACATCAGCATGTATATACTCAAGTATTTCTTTAGTCGAACAATGATTAGGATTAGGGGGATCGGGAAAAGATACTCTATGTTGTTTACCCATCACACATGAGTCACAAAAAGGCATACAAGTAATTTTATTTTTACCAAAAATGTCATTTTTCAAAATGTCCAAACCTTTTTTACTCATGGGTCCAAGTCTTGTATGCCACAAATCAGTTTTATCAACTTTAACAACATTAGCATAATCAGACATAGGTTCAGCAGTGCAAACATACAAGTTTCTAATCTTTTCAGCTTTGAAAATCACAAGAGACCCCTTCAAGATTTTCATGCACCCACTACCCCATTTCCCTTCTAACCCATCATTTTCTAAAGATGCACAAGATATGAGATTGTTAGCTAAATCAGGCACATGCCGCACATCTTTCAACGTTAAGCAAGAACCAGACTCAAACTTGAGACAAACGTCTCCAATACCAACAATTTGACACTTTTTATTATTAGTTAAAGAAATGGAGCCAATTTTCATATCACTATATGTATGAAACATGTTTTTATCAGGTGTCATGTGAAACGTGCATGCAGAATCTAACAATCATTCATTTTTCACATAATGAACATAATTCACCACAAGCTTCAAGAACCATAAATACAAGAAGGCTCCTTTTCACCAAAAGCAAAATTACAGTCAATTTGCAAGTCTTGATTCTTCTTTTTAGGATTAGGACACTCTTTACGATAATGTCCCGTCTCACCACAGTTGTAACATTTTCTGTTACTTTTACCAGATCTAGACTTACTTCTTTTCCTCTCATTATTCTTACTAGATTCAGTCTTATCATGTTGCTTATTTGTAAGTACGCCAATCCAATTCGCAACCTTTTAGATGCATTTTAATATAATAAAATTGCATTTAGGGGCATTTTGGTAAATTCCCGGCCTATCCCGAGACTTCCGGAAATGTTCCATGAGTTTCCCGCGAAGGAAGTACCTTTTGGTACATTATTCATGCCAAAGGACCCTCGGGAATAAAACCCGTTGACCTTTGGGTATTTTCCTAATGTTCCGTAAACCGGTTTTGGCGCCAAAAGCGGTTGAGCCACCTTGTGTCACGCGACGCCTTGAGGCATAAAAAGTGGACGCGTAAGGTCGTGCGACACATTAAGGCAGCCTAACCGCAGCCTATAAATAAGACCCTCCCCTCTCATAAATGGATCCGAATTTTAGCCTTCATCGTTACTCGCGCAGAATTTGCAAACAGAACGAACCTCTCTAAACACAAACCTCTCTCTCTCCTACCTTCAACCTACCCAATTCCTCCCTTCCAAACCCAATTCTCAAGCTACACCAATTGAGCCCTCGCATCGCTCCTTCCAGATCAGAAGTGAAGAATTGAAGGGTTCTATATCCGATCGGATATAGAATTCGTGGAAGCAACAAGGGTAACGATTCCCTAAACCCAATCTCTCTCTCTCTTGCTTAATTTCTATTAATTCTAGCATTTAATTTTGTTTGGATTCGCAATCGATCCTAGCTATCCGGATTACCGAATCCCAATCGCAATCTCTCTGTTTAATCCGAATAATTCGTGCAATTGAGCTTATATTGTTGATTATTTGATTGGATTTGGTGTTTGAACCCCAAGGGGGTGTGGATCTACCCATATCCACACTCCCGGGTTGATTTAGTTTCGTTTCGTATTTCGTTCGTAATCTAGTTAAATGATTAGATCTCGTATAGCTTTCGTTGATTCTGTGTTCTTATTGTTCGCTCGCAGATGGCTCATATGTGTCACGCGACACCTTTGTCTCCAAGTGATCCCGTGTCACGCGACACATGTGGTCACCGGTGCGATGTGTCATGCGACATACATGACCCATCCGCAGACCCTTTTTCCTTTGTAACTGCTTTTAGATTGTTTGTATCGTGGATGTGGCCTCCCTAAATAATGGGCTCACAATATGTAATTCTCGCTTCCATAATTAATAAGATGCATTTAATCACACTTCGTTTATTATCAATATTTGCACACACTTTGGATTTACTTGGATGTTTTGATTGAAAGACTCGCCTACGGACGAGGCGTGTTGGGTGAACTCTCTGCTCTTCCCAACACGTAACCCGACCTCCGAACTCATGTTTTTCTCTCTAAATAAAGGTTTTCAATGTTTCCTCTTAAAACGGCGTGGCGACTCCTTTTTTCATTTAAACCGGAAACCCAAAATTTTCCTGCGAGCGCACATTCATGGCGACTTGGCTGGGATGAAACACTTGAAAACCCGTTTTTCAAGTGTTGAGTGGGTCAAGCTTTTATTTAGTCAAACATCCAATACATCCATTTTGTGTGCATTATTTGATAATCATTTGTGATTCATACATCTTGTTGATTATGGAACTTGTGAGCCCTTTGTGCTTGTGGTCACTTTTGTGCATTAGTCTTCTTTTGTGTTGCTCTTGCTATGGTAAAACAGGCCGATTTGATGATTGAAGAGCCGCCGGTTCTGACCATCCAGTCGTGCGACACCTTGTCTCTCGGTTGTCCCGTGTCACGCGACAAAGGGTGGCCACCGAATGTAACATCGAAGACCGGGTTTGAGGGCGCCCCTCGGGATCAAGCGTGACTCAATTGATTGTTGTTCTCGTTTATCCCGTGTGAGGGTGTGTGTTGTTTTCTTTTCCAAAAAAAAAAATAAAAAATAAAAAAAAAAAAATCTCTTTTTTGTAAATAAAGGAATATAGTCATCCGTACACTACATCACTTAGATTTAGAACCCTCGGGTGCGATTGACGGCATCGCGGACGGCCATGAAATTCCGCCACGCTGAGCGCCCGAAATCAAACCTAAACCCCTAGTGCGTTATAGGTGGCACCACACTAAAACCTTACCCAGCTTGGTTTTTGATACAATGTTTTCATTACAACAAAATGAAGTGTTTTTGAAAAATAATATAGGTCCTTATGCCTTCTCCCAAAACCTCACACTCTTGTGGACATGTTGCCAAATGCAACATGATTTCACGTGGGAACATGTCACTCGTGGCGTGTTCTAAACGAGAGATCATGCCGCATTGCCAACATGTACCGACGAGAGGTCATGCCGGATTTTTCTTCGAAATTCTTCGAAAAGACCCGTTATGCTGCCCAAATTTCCTTAGAAATTTGGACGAACCTTTTCGTTCCATAAAGATGTTAGGGTTTGGCTAGGTACCATCACCTATTATATGTTTCAAAACAAAGCATTTGATGTAATTCGAACGTTGCGTCATTAGGTTCCCCGAGGTATAGTTAGCATGAATAAAGGCTTATCCTTTCCCAACGGTATTTAGGATTTAAAATACTAATTTATACTTGAACATAAATAAATTTGTGTTTGTGCGAGTCTGTCCCGTTTCTTTCCCTCTCCTGTTACTCAAAAATTTCCCTTCAAACACCTTATAAACCCCTCTCTACACCCGCAGCCTACGGCGAGTCTGGGTCCGTTCATCCGCCTCGGGAGGTCGTTGTCCGTGTGCAAGCAAAGTGTCGCTGGTTTAGAATCGAAATGGCCGGAAATGGAGATGTTTTTTCCGCTCGCCGCAGTGGCTCAATGACAGGGGGTCGACAGTGTTTGAATGAGATGACTACAGAGGAATTGAGGGTGATGGCCGGAAGCCGCTCTAGCTCGGGAGCGTGAGGCTTGTCTCTTAGTTCAAAATGCCAAGGCTCGTGGAAGAAGAGGCTCACAACCGTTTCGTAGAAGCCATGAGAGCCAAAGGGATTGCGGTACTTGGCCGGGAGGATGGTTCCTATGAAGAGATTACTAAGATAGCCATAATGAAATCGGATCCGCTTCACCTCGCCACCCAACCCAACCTAGCTACAATACGATGCCTCCCCAAATAGCTATGTTCCGCGATCCGATCAAGCAAGATCTCCGTGAATGATTGCAAGTGACCAAGGAAGGTTCGTTCCCCCATCTTCCCAAGGGTACGGCCAGTTATCCAAAGAAGGTGTTAGCGTAAATGACGGCCGCATGCGAATTTCTTTGATCTCACCGCTCTCCAACTCCTAATGCTCCAAAGACCGCTAGCCAAAGATGGGTCTCGCTCCGAACCAGCTTTTCCTCAAGAAGACAGGTGTATCCAGATGGTTATCGTGGTGCTCGCATGGTGTTCAAGCAGAATGGCCGCACCGGCTCTCAGAAATCGATAGTTCAGATGTTGTTTCAAAGTACCAGCTAGCTGCACTCCAAGACAGCTTTTTCAACCAAAGAAGGTGTTCCACCCTTACTCGGCATATTTATGGTTCTACCCCATACTCGCCTCCATGTGTCACCAGATTATCTTCTCTTGGTCAAGACATGCAGGTCCGCCGGCACAATACAGCCTCCTTAACTCCCCTGGGCAATTTAACGGTTATGATATGTATGGAAACAAGATCCCTAGCCGCATTAGCTTGTTGACAAAGAATATTGGAATTCCTAGTACTTTTGGCCTCCCACCGACCGCTTTGCCCGTGGGACCTAATTCTGATTTCCCAATACCGTCGTCAACCGTGGCTCCCGCACCTCGCACTTCAAGTTTGGCACTGTATGGCGCTTTGTCAAACAGATGCAAAGAACAGATTGACAGATTAACCGTGGGTTCTAGTGGTCTTAAAGTCGTGGATCCCGCCCAAGCGACACCTTTGCCGCACAAGTTTAAGATGCCCAAGCTAGATTTTGATGGTACCGCCCGTCCAAAGACGCATATAGACACTTATGTGATGACAATGGGGGCAATGGGCCGCACTCCCGAATTCATGGCTTCCCACTTCCACCTAACCTTGAAAGGATCGGCACTTACATGGTTCTTAGCTCAAGCAAGAATGCCGTACTACTTGGAGCCGTATAACGTAAGCCTTCCCGGAAAAGTACAAGGGTAATTTGGAATGGCGCACTACCCGGGATGATTTGGTAGGAACTATCCGTAAAGTCGGATGAGTCAATTACGTAATTTTACAAACGTTGGAACGCTAAGCTCAACGAGTTATCTGAGCCAATCCTCCAAGACCAAAAGGACATCTTTCTATCATGTGTTAAGCCGCGCTAGTGGAAGCCATCGGGAAAGGATGGTACCCAGATCTGCGAGAGATGGTGGGAATGGGAGCTAGGAGTGAAAATAGACTGCTCAACCAAACTCCAAATGCAAACACCAAAGAAGAACAACAAGGTGGAAGTTACCGTATCGTGCACCCAATCCCGTAGACGCAATGGCGCCAAGAGGAAGAGAGCCGGCCAAAGACAACAAAAGATCAATAATCTTCAAAGGGGAAGTAACAATGTGCGTAATCCAATGAGATTTCCACCTAGGCCACAACCGCGATTTGATGATTTGGGTATGTCAACTGAGGAAATTTTCAACGGTTTGCTACGAATCGGCATGATAAAGCCATCGGAGAACTACGCCCGCTCGCCCTAATCCTCATATGGATGCTAGCAAGTATTGCCGTTTTCACCAATTTCCGGGCACACTACGAACTCCCGCGTAACTCTCAAGAAGATAATCCAGTGGCTTAGTGGATGACAAGAAGATAGAGAAATCTCCCCGCCCAAATATTGTCAACAATCCTCGCCGAGCAACAATGTGAATCTTATTGACTTTGAGAATGATTATTTTGTTAATGTATTAGAGTTTGGAGAACCCGTAGTTGGGAATGATAGCAATGGTTGTAATGAGGTCGAAACCGATGTAACCTCCTCGTTCGGTGAAATGAAAGATAACTTCGTTATGTTCTCGTATCTCGATGATTTGCATGATGTGAATAATATTGTTGAGCTTGATGATTATGAAGAGCGCTTGATTGTTAATACTATATCTTCAATGACTCCTAGAGAATCCCCAATTTCCCCGGGAGGAACTCAGATAGCACTGGTTTGGAAGCACCCTTGACCATCAATGAGATACGACAAGCGCTTGGCCATACCGCAATCACCCCGTCCCGCTCACGTTAGCGTAA
Source organism: Adenophora triphylla var. japonica (assembly GCA_022495995.1). NCBI lineage: Eukaryota > Viridiplantae > Streptophyta > Magnoliopsida > Asterales > Campanulaceae > Adenophora > Adenophora triphylla. The sequence continues at coordinate 138,793 of JAFEMH010001711.1, read as the reverse complement.
CTCAAGGAAGCTAGCAAAGAGTTCGTGGTTGATGAACAAAGCAAGAAGTTAACTCGTTGACTCGCCAGAAGAATGTTGGGAGTAAATAATCCAGATCCGTCCGGGAAAGGGAAAGCAGCTGTGTGCTCTAACCCTCGCCTCCTCTCGTAATCCTCACAGTGCTAGACGAAGAAGTTCAGAAGACCCGACATCGACACGCTTGAAAAGAACGCAAGCCGATATTTCTTTGTGGTCCCTACTTACATCCTCCTACCCTCACAAATTAAAGTTGGAAGAAGCTTTGGCCAAAACGAAGGTATCCGTCAACGCTACCCTGCACGAAGCATGTCACCGATTGAACGGCGCAAGATGGGAATATCATTACTTTCACGCATCTTGACTTGCTCGCTTACGGTGCGAAACATAACGAGTCCTTACACATTACTTGCCTCCGGGAGGGACGGCGGATTCCCCATGTGTTGATAGATAATGGGTCACTATGAATGTGCTCCCCGCCAAAATGATGAGTATGTTGGACATCAACGCGCGTAACCTCAAACCATCTAGCCAAACCATAAAGGCTTACGATTCGACGTCCCGTGCAAAGGTTGGGGATAGTCTCTCTTAATCCGATGTTTGGAGGTAAGGAGATGATGGTGGATTTTCGTGTTATAGACATTCCCGTTACATTCTCGCATTATTGGGCACTCGGATCCACGAGATTGGAGCCGTAGCTTCCACGCTTCACCAATGCTTAAAGTTTGTGCAGAAGGGGTGCCGACAACCATCTATGGTGATAGTGTTATGATCGGAGAAACCAAATAAGAAATACCTTACCGCAATGGAGATCAAACTCGACCAGAGAACCCGATGCTCGTGGGTTCGCGATTGAGAAACCTAAGGGGCAAGTCTCGTACCATAGATTTGACGACATCTTCGTACAAGATTCCTCCCGTGTTGAAAATGCTAAGAGGTATGAGCTATATCCCCGGTCTGGGCCGGGAAAACGCCAACAGTGGACCGTGTAGGCCAGGCCGCTGCCAGCCTAAGAGAAACAGGCAAGGTCTCGGGGTATGCCGTGACTAAGGAAGATAAGGTGTACGACAAAACCGAGGCTTTCAAAGAAAAGATGACCTCAAGCAGAGAAAGTACAAGAAGCCCGAAATGCGCCCGTACAGCTTGGTCTCGAATAAGCACTTTGTCGAGAAGATGGGGATATGTTTGTTTGTCCCGAGCCAAGGCCGATTCCAGCGGAAGAAAGAATGAAGACGATCCGCAGGTTCGCCAATAGCAAGAACCCGGTGAAGGAAATGTTTGATAGTTTGCCCAAAAGGCAAGGTGTGACCGCCACCTACGAGAGCAGCCTACCACTTCGGGGACCCGAATATGAGAATCGGTTTGAAAAGCTTGTTCTCGATGAGCCCACAATATGTAAAATTCGCGGTGCCGACCCCGCAGATATTGATGGCGAGTCAAGTGATTTGTTTGAAGAGCAGGGCCGTCAGAGCCCGGAAGCGGTGCGTCTTTGGCGTAAATGAGAGATGGAGCTAAGGAGCCGAGTGATTTGATTAACTTTTCCTCTCGACAAAGTGAGGTGGTAGCTATGCTAGAGTTCGAGAAGGAATCTCGCCGTAGAACTAGTCAAGCCGGAGACCGCCGCAGAAGGACCGCTCGTGCACTGGACTTCGTTCCGAGGACCGGTCGCCGACAGGGAGACTATGATTGAAAAGCTAGGGCTCAAACCTCGTCCTTGTCCCTCCAAGTCTAAATTCATCCCCCGTGTTTTGAGTCGCCTCCCGAGTCTCTTGTTATAGAATTTGAGTCTTCCGACCGGCCTAATGTCCTCACGACGTAAGACCGTCTTTCGAGTTGTAAACACCGTATTCCCTTTGCTTTGAATAAAGTGGTTGATCTTTCTCGAGTACCCCGTGATTGCCAATCTAACAATTGAATGCTTAACAAAAATAATCATCAAGATTTAAAAATAATTAAGCCTAATTCAATTGAAGAAAATGCGTACTTAATCGATGAACAATTTTTAGAAAAAGATTCAAAACAAGCCATGAGCAAAAGGAAAGCCTGCCCAAGCCGCCGATGAGGTATTAACAAATAACCCGGGAATGTACTCAAGAACCCAAAGAAACGCAGATTGGTAGCTTCTTCTCCTGAGATGAGCGGGTTGCCCGATCGAGTTGCTCAAAGAATTTATGGATGTGTTCGCTTGGTCCTACAAAGATATGCCGGGCCGGATGCTTCTATTGTGGAACACCGAATACCTTGGATCCGTAAATTAAGCCGCCAAGCGTAAATTGAGGCGGATAAAACCCGAATGGTCCTTACAAGTGAAAGAAGAAATTGAAAAGCTCTTGCGGGTAGGCTTCATCAAAGTAATTGAATATCCGACTTGGTTGGCTAACATTGTGACAAGCCACCAAAGCAAATGGAAAGGTTCGAGTCTCGCGTGGATTTCCGAGATCTCAATAAGGCTAGTCCCAAAGATGACTTCCCTCGCCCAACATTGATATGCTAGTGGATGCAACCGCGAACTTTGAGGTCAAGTCTTTCGTTGATGGTTTTGCGGGTTACAACCAGATCAAGATGGTCAAGAAGATCAGACAAGACGGCATTTACAACTCCAATGGGTACTTATTGTTACACAAGAATGCCATTTGGTTTGAAGAACGCCGGGCTACTTATCAAAGAGCAAGCCACTACCCTTTTCCACGACATGATCCACAGAGAGATTGAAGTGTATGTAGATGACATGATTATTCATTCGAAAGGGTCGATGGACAAAGACTTCATTGACTTGAGGAAATTCTTCAATGTACTCCGAGAACACTCCATGAGATTGAACCCACCAAGTGTACATTTGGGGTTATTCGAGGTAAAGTTCTGGGATACATGGTCACGAGCGGCATTGAAATAGATCCTGTGAAAGTTAAGGCAATCATTGAAATGAAGCCACCCGTAACCGTCTCTCGAAGTAAAAGGATTCATGGGTCGCCTACAATACATCGCCAGATTCGTCAACCACTCGACCACCATATGTGAGCCGATCTTCAAGCTACTAAAGAAGAACCAGGAAGTGGTTTGGAACGAGGAATGCCAACTAGCTTTTGAGAGGTTCAAAGCCTATCTCGTCAATCCTCCTATTCTCTGCCCACCTCACGGAGACAAGCCTCTACTTCTATATCTCGACAATACCATGCACATGTACACCGGGGCTATGCTAGCACAAGAAAAGAAGGATTCAAAGATTGAAAATGCCATTTATTTCGTACCCCGTAAATTCCAAGGGAGTGAATTGAATTACTCTGCCCTCGAGAAAACTTGCGCAGCTTTGGTATGGGTGGTCGGAAAGCTAAAACACTATATGCTATCCCACACCGTACACTTAGTCTCCAAGATGGACCCGATCAGATATCTATTCCAAGGTGACAGAGGACACATCTCCACCAGTTGGCAAAATGGACTTTCTTCGCGTAATTCGACATCAAATATGTGATCCGTAAGTCAATTAAAGGACAGTGCATTAGCGTACCGCTGGCCGAATTCCCCAAGACAAGATCAAGGGCCGGATCTCCGCTTCAGATGAAGGGATCCTCGCTATAGAAAGCGGAAACAAGTGGCGCTTATTCTTTGATGGAGCAGCTAACAAGAAAGGAAATGGCATTGGGATGGTTTTAATAGACCCAAACGACATGCATACTCCCATAGCAATCAAGTTGAATTTCTGCTTACTAACAATGCGGCCGAGTACGAAGCTTGCATAGCCGGTCTAGAAGCCGCCCTTGAGCGACATGTGGAAGAATTGGAAGTGTTCGGTGATTCCCGCTGATAATCAACTGCACCGCCAACAAATGGAAGATTATAGACCCACGCCTCCGTAAGTACCATGCTTACATCGCAACTCGTCGGCCAATTCAAGGAAGTATCATTCCAGCTTCTTACCGCGAGACAAGAACAGATTCGCAGATGCTCTGCTACCTTAGCCTCTTTGGTGGAAATCCTAAGGTAAATCAATCAAGCCATTCAGTGGTCGATAGAAGAGAAAATCCCGCATATTGTTGTGAAATAGAGATCGAGACTCGTCGCCGAACCGTGGTACAATCAGATCTTTCAATACCTCAAGCACGGAGAAGCATCCTTTCCCGTTGACCAAGAAGGAGACTCAAAAGGGTACATGCCAAGAGCTTGCAAGCCCTAAAAAGATTGTCAAGACAAGATGTCATACTCGGCGATGAACTATGGAAGAAAAGGGAAGGTTGCTCCGCTCCCCGCTATGTGACGATCAAGAAAGAAAAGGCTCAAAGAGTAATGGAAGACGCTCACAACGGTGCCTCGCGGACCTCATATGAACGCCGATCTCTCATGCACAAAGATCATCGTGCTAGGTTACTTCGGATCACTATGGAGACAGATTGCATCCATTTCGTGCGGACTTGTGGATAAATGCCACCGATTCTCCAATCCGAACCACATCCCTCCTCACGACTTATACCGTATGACAACCTCCGTGGCCTTTCGCAACATGGGGTATTGATGTCATTGGGAAGATTTCTCCGCCCGGGAGCAATGGGCATGCATTCGTATTAGTGGCCGTGGATTACTTCACAAAATGGGTAGAAGCCGCGTCTTATAAAGTGCTCACCGCCAAGAAAGTTGCCCGATTCATAAAGGAGTAGATTTTCCGTCGCTATGGAGTCCCGAACGAAATTATTTCGACAATGGAACCCATTTTGAGGGAGAAACTGACGGTTGCTCACCGAATACGTAGTCAAGCGCCACAAATCTTCACCATACAGCCACGTACAAACGGCGCCGTTGAAGCCGCCAATAAAAATTTGGAAAGAATTATAAAGAAGATGGCCGAGCGAGGACGAGATTGGCCTGAAAGCCGCATTTAGCTTTATGGGGATATCGCACTTCAATCCGAACCGCCACCTGCAACCCCATACGCTCCGACTTACGGAATGGAGGCCGTCATGCCCATTGAGTTAGAAATTCCTTCCCTCGGTGGTTTTGCTCGAGAATGAGGTGAACGAGATCGAATGGCTCCAAAGTCGATATAATGAGCCGGCTCGCTAGATGAACGAAGACTAAAAGCCATGGAGCATAACAGGGCATACCAGAAGAATGGCCCGTGCTTTTGATAAGAAAGTGAAGCCTGTGGATATCAAAGCTCGGTGATCTCGGTCCTTAAGATGAAGCCCTCAAATCGAGCAAGCAAGCGTTGGGTAAGTGGGCACCCATTTGGGTTGGACCGTTTTAGTAAAGAAAGTATTCTCCTGAGGAGCTTACGCAAACTGCATGGGACTTTGGATGGCAACCCATTTCGCACCCGTCAACGGCGACAAGTTGCGGAGGTATTTTGTATGATCGAGTCTTTCCCCTCTAAAAAAAATAAATATAAAAAATATAAAAAAATGACGATAAATAAAGGCGCAACAAAATTGTCCTGCATGAGATCGAAAACCTCTCAAAAGGCAGTCCATGCAAAAATAAGGGACGCGCCCGTGCTAAAGAATATACCCAACTAGACCGAAACCCAAAAGAGGGCGGTGTCTAGGTAAAAACTGTGGTTGCACCATTTCCCCTTCGTCTTCCCCTTTCTTAAACACTAAAGTCAATTGAGTCGAACTACGGAGACCCGAGCCCCTTAGTTCTCTTACAAAAGGGGAACGTAGGCAACCACTTGTGGTCTCGGTCTAAAACCGCCGCAAAAATCTCTCTTCCTACCAAAATGCGTTTTGATTACAATCCCAAGACTTTTCAAAGGATCATTTCGAGTTAATAGTCTTGTTGATGAGTTCAAGCACGACCTACCTTTGACTCAAAAGCTTGTTGCGAATAAAAGAAAACATTGATAACATCTATTCTGTCTGCATTAAGCAATCAAAGGGTACTCAGTTCCCATACAGATAATTCCTACTCTCAAAACATAAAGCAAAAAGAGTCTCGAGTCTCTCAAAATAAAAGGAAAATGTGTGTCTAGAGGCTCGTCCCCGCTCCCGACTCCGCTCCTCTATCCTTCCTCTTTCTCGGTCCCCGGGAGGTCTTTGGCTTAGGAATGTCAAACAAATCCGCCTGAGCCCGTCCCAATTCCCGGGGAATAACGCGCGCCGGCGGTTCAATCGACTCGCCTCCTCAAGGCGGCCCTAGCAATCCTCTCTTGCCGCAACGCCTCTCGCGAGCTCTCATCTCTCGGATCATTTCTTAAAGCAGCCCTCCGGATCTCTTGCCTCTCATAGTCATCAAAGACGTCGGTGAACATATGTCCGGGTTTCCCCGTGCCTCTATATCTCCCGAGAGTTCGACTGGACGGATAGTCTCGCTCCCAAGTATTCCCGGCGGCGAGTCTCTATAGCCAACCGGATAAGACCCCGATGCTCCTCATACCAATCCGTATACTCGTGGTCGAAATGTAAATCCTCTAGATCGCCGAAGGAGCACACGAGTGGGAAGAAAGCCCTCCGTAAAAGATCCGCCGAAAAACCGTATAGCTCGGGGCCTTGGCCATGGACATCGGAATGCACGGGCCACAAGTCTCTCCCTCAAAGCTCTGATGATCTCGCCGAGGATACCTATACTGCTCGCTCACCAAATGATGGGACACGTAAAGAGGATACATGCAAACCAGGCAACCGGACTACTACCGATCCATCCCGAATATCTCTCATGGTCTCGTATATTCCAGTGTGAATCCAAAAGCTCGATCGGTGGTCTCGCACCGTGACAACCTCATCCGCCAACTATCAAGCAACCTCATCCTCACCACTTACGTGGCCGAGTCACCTGTGGTACGGCCGTCCGACCTTTTGGTAATGGTCCGATCAAACGTAACCTCTCAAAGAACCACAGAGATAATAAGTCGGGCCGCTCGCTCCCATGAAGTCTAATCCCCGCTAGCCTCGTCAATACCGTGATAAGTCTCACCAAAGAATAAAGTGGTACAACATCCATCTCCCCTTGGCCGTAATGAATTTGACGAGAATCTATACCCCCGGCCACCCCTCATTTGCTTAACAATCTCCAACAAAACACCCGAGCGCACTCCGGCATACCCGCGTAAATAGTAAGCCGACAAAGGTGAACAACATGAACATATCCAGAGAGGTAGAAAGGTCAAACGGCCTCGGGGACGGGGATGTGACGCAACCTAGCCATCCGAGTCAAATTCTATGGACCCATCACCCAATCATAGGCAAGCACTCGATCCACAGCAGAGATAAGAAGTCGATAGCCAAGCTCATCAATCGCCGATCGCCCTGGGGAATGCTACAAAGAGCCGCCTTACCCAAGCCTGTCAATGCCCTAAAGTCTTCCATAGTTGGGGTCAGACAATTATATGACAAAGAGAATACATGGCACTCGGAATCCCAGAAGCAGGATGCAGCCCGAAGCAAATCCCAGTCAACCCTCCAATCTTTCAAGGACCAAATACAAGGCATACTGTACCGCTTGTCGATAATATTTCTATGTTGCCTCAGATGAAATCCCCAAATTTCGATGAAGTCCCGATGAAATTGACACTCCCGGGAAGCAATCTCTTTGCTATGATGTTCCATTGTAGCCAAAAGTGACAGTCTTGACCAAAGAAATCACTTATCTGCCAAATAAGGGCTGCTGGGTTTCTCTACTAAAAAGACAGTGTCTGCAGAATGAAGCCTGGACCGACTTTTGAAAGGGCCTATTACGAGCCTCCCTCAGTCGTGCGACAGAAGAAGTCAAACAGACACAACATGTCGGGCGACATACTTTGACTGATGACAGACAGTGTGAAAAAGCCTGCAGTGGTTACCCCAGAGCATTTTCCGACTCGCCGTTGCCATAACACACCCCTTACCCTCATACCCCTGAAAATACACAGGAGAGGACCCCTGCTATACACACCTACCAGAAACTATCCCAAAACCCCATGTGTAAACCTGACAAAGCCAACCTTTAACCCAATAATGGCGTTCGCTTTCCCATGACAGACAGACTCGCGCAAACCATGCTAACATAAATTAATCTTTGCTAACAAGATAGGCTTGTTTAGGCATAGCGCTGGCATATGTTGTTTTACCCCCGCAGGTACAATAATCGATTGAGTCCCAAAGACTGGCCCTTCGACCAAACTGGAGAAGAAAAAGGAAGAATAAAAGCAAAAAGAAGCATATGTATCCGTGACAGCCCCAAGAAGAGCTCAACAAAACAAACAGCCCCACGAAAAGAAACCAATTCCCCGGAAGACAGAATCCCCGGCTTGACGAACAAATTTCCAGAAACCAGTGGCCTCGAGGCACAGGAGAGAAGCAGAGTCCCCCCAGCTCTCCAAGGAAAGCTAAGGACACAAAAGAAAAGCGGCAATCAAGCAAAGGCCGTCCAACAGCAAAACCAATAACAGAGAAGAAAGGATTAGCATAAGACCCCCTGGCAGCTACATTCATCAACAAAGCAAAAGATGTGGTATGAGTCCCTTTGGCATCCACAAAGAGCAGCAAAGAGCAGCAAAGAGCAGAAAAGAAGTAGCATGAGTCCCCTGGCAGCTACATTTTATCCCCAGCAGAAGCAGAAGTAGTGTGAGTCCCTTGGCAACTACCCTGCACCGACATAGTGGTATGAGTCCCTTTGGCATCCACAAAACAGAAGGAAAGCGGAGATAGCGTGAGTCCCCTGGCAGCTATACTTATCAGAACAAAAAGAAAGCAGAGATAGCATGAGTCCCCTGGCAGCTATACATATCAATGACACAAGCAGAATAGAAAAGCGGAGATAGCATGAGTCCCCTGGCAGCTATACTTATCAACGACAGAGAACAGAACAGAAGGAGTAGCGTGGGACCCCCGGCAGCTACATTTATCCCCAACAGAACAGAAAAGAGATAGCGTGAGACCCCCGGCAGCTATGCTCATACCCAGCAAAGAAGAAGAGAAGTGGTATGAGACCCTCCGGCATCCACGAAGAAAATCAGCAGTAGTGTGAGACCCTCCGGCAACTACCCTGCAGAAGAGAAGTGGTATGAGACCCTCCGGCATCCACGAAGAGAAGCAACAGTAGTGTGAGACCCTCCGACAACTACCCTGCAAGAAAGAGAAGTGGTATGAGTCCCTCTGGCATCCACGAAGAGAAGCAGCAGTAGTGTGAGACCCTCCGGTAACTACCCTGCAAAAGAAAGAAGTGGTATGAGACCCCTGGCATCCACAGAAGACCGTTGCAGCATGAGACCCTCCGGCAGCTACAACTTGTCAACAGCGATAGCATGAGACCCTCCTAGCCTACTCGCAAAAAATACCGGTTGCGGCATGAGACCCTCGGCGGCTACAACCCGGTGAGAAAGAAAGCAATTACCCGATCCTACAGAAACAACAGGTAAGCACAGCAAAGGTATGAAGATACGTCTCTACCCCTTTCTGGCTTATGAATTTAATTTTGGTATTTCCGAACTTCGATTTGGCTTGATTCCCTTGTTCAAGGGATACGTAGGAATCCTTTCTCAGAAAGGTCCAACCATCTTTTCCCCTTCTCACCCTTCTAGCCCTTCACCTTAACCCTAGCCGCTCATTGAGATTGGGTCTTATTTTATCGACAACCCCACTTTTTCCAAAAGTGACGTTGCCGAGGGGCTCTGTAAGTACGCCAATCCAATTCGCAACCTTTTAGATGCATTTTAATATAATAAAATTGCATTTAGGGGCGTTTTGGTAAATTCCCGGCCTATCCTGAGACTTCCGGAAACGTTCCATGAGTTTCCCGCGAAGGAAGTACCTTTTGGTACATTATTCATGCCAAAGGACCCCTTGGGAATAAAACCTGTTGGACCTTTTGGGTATTTTCCCGAAATGTTCCAGAAACTGGTTTTTGGCGCCAAAAGCGGTTGAGCCACCTTGTGTCACGCGACAGCTTGAGGCATAAAAAGTGGACGCGTAAGTTCGTGCGACACATTAAGGCAGCCAACTGCAGCCTATAAATAAGACCCTTCCCCTCTCATAAATGGATCCGAATTTTAGCCTACTGTTACTCTGCAGAATTTGCAGCGTAACGAACCTCTCCAAACACAAACCTCTCTCTCTCCTACCTTCAACCTACCCAATTCCTCCCTTCCAAACCCAATTCTCAAGCTACACCAATTGAGCCCCTTGCATCACCCTTCCCGGATCGAAGTGAAGAATTGAAGGGTTCTATATCTGACTGGATATAGAATTCGTGGAAGCAACAAGGGTAACGATTCCCTAAACCCAATCTCTCTCTCTCTCTCTTGCTTAATTTCTATTAATTCTAGCATTTAATTTTGTTTGGATTCTTAATCGGATCCTAGCTATACGGATTGCTTGAATCCCAATCGCAATCTCTGTTTAATCTGAATAATTCGTGCAATTGAGCTTATATTGTTGATTATTTGATTGGATTTGGTGTTTGAACCCCAAGGGGGTGTGGATCTACCCATATCCACACTCCCTGGGTTGATTTAGTTTCGTTTCTGTATTTCATTCGTAATCTAGTTAAATGATTAGATCTCGTATAGCTTTCGTTGATTCTCGTGTTCTTATTGTTCGGTTTCGCAGATGGCTCATATGTGTCATGCAACACCTTTGTCTCCAAGTGATCTGTGTCACGCGACACATGTGGTCATCGGTGCGATGTGTCATGCGACATACATGACCCATCCGCAGACCCTTTTTCCTTTGTAATCTGTTTTTAGATTGTTTGTATCAGGGATGTGGCCTCCCTAAATAATGGGCTCACAATATGTAATTCTCGTTCCATAACTAATAAGATGCATTTAATCACACTTCGTTTATTATCAATATTTGCACACACTTTGGATTTACTTGGATGTTTTGATTGAAAGACTCGTCTACGGACGAGGCGTGTTGGGTGAACTCTCGGTTCTTCCCAACATGTAACCTGACCTCCGAACTCATGTTTTCTCTCTAAATAAAGGTTTTCAATGTTTCCTCTTAAAACGGCGTGGCGACTCCTTTTTTTCATTTAAACCGGGAAACCCAAAATTTTCCGGGCGAGCGCACATTCAGGTGGCTGCCGGAAGTGTTCCCGAGGTTGATCTGACTTGTAGCAGGGTGAGGAGCTTGGTCTCCTTCGCTGTTGCCCTTGGCCTTGGCGGCGCTTGAGGGTATAAGCTTGACTGACGGCACGGGCCGGTTGCCACTGGGGCTGGTACTCGGAAGTAGTGATGAGCTCCGAGCTCGCTTGGCCAGGGCCTCGTTTACCATGAGCAAAGCAATCGTCGAGGGTGACCTTGGTATTGCGTAGACCGACGATAAGGACCGGATCCTTGGTATCATCGGGATATCTGGAATAGTTGATGTTCACGAAGTCGTCGTCAGTCACTTGATCAGAGGGATTCTTCGTCGTGTCAACCAAGTAACTTCCAATTGTTGGATAGCCGTCAGACCGGACGTTGAGCTTGACAATTTCCATGGTATTGGAACCTTGGTCGTAGGTGACTGATCGGAAGGAGTTCCGTCCTCAAACCGAGCATGTGAATGCAGAGGTCCGCCCGCGGTCCGCGCGTCCTCGACTCCGGAGAGTCCCGATTCGTCGTCATCCGATCGCTCAATCAGTGTGTAGGGACATATTGCGTGCAGTTGCGTTGCCGGAGCAGCTAGGAAAACATCGTGCTCTTCGTTGGAGAAGAGGGGTGCGGCGGTAGTTCCTCGTGGAGGACATCCCATATGAATTCCATGCATTCATCCCGAGAATGACGGTGCTTGTTGACCTTTATCACAAAGATCTCTTCGCTGGGCGGGGCCAGAGTTGGTTTGGAGAATGCCGACGAATCTTCGATTGGAGACGGGGGTTTATGTGCCCGCATCATGGCGATGTTCGGCATTTCCTTCCAATCTACCTCCAAATGTTGGAAACGACAGTTTGAACTTGATGTATCGGACCGCCTCGTGGTCCGCACGCTCGAGTACGTTTACATAGTTAGCATCTCCTGACTCGAGGGATTCGGATGAGATTTGCCCCGATAGTCCCTTGGTTGATTCAAGGGGGTAACCCCGTGTGCAGTGCGGACACGCTTGGCTCACTGTCTCGGCTTCATTTCCTATGAGGAAACTATCCCCTCAGATGACTTCGAGATCTCCCTGCCGGTTAACGAACTTAACACACTGATGGAGAGTGGAAGCTATGGCTTTCATGTGGTGTAGCCAAGGGCGTCCCAAAAGAGCCGTGAACTCGGATGGAATGTCCATCACATGGAATTTTCTTTGGCACCATTTGGGTTTTGAACCGAGTTCCAGAGTCACCGTCCCCGTGATGGGACGAGACGAGCCGTCGTAGGCCTTGATAGTCCGAGCCGACGGAATCGGTGGCTTTCATTGATACGGAGGGCTCGCATCATGCCGAGAGGGAGAACATTAACGGCTGACCCGTTATCTACCAATACTCCGGGAGTGATATGGTGTTGAGTTTGAGAGTGATGTACTGAGCTTCGTTGTGCCCCGAGGCATCTCTCGGTAGGTCTTCATCACGTAACGTGATCATACTGCCATACAAACGGGAGTCGTAGATCTCGTCTCTATCCGTAGAAGGAGAGTCATCCAACCATCCGTTCCCTGTCTTCCTCTTGCGAGGTAAAGCCTTTGCCGGAACCTCTGGAGTGTGTTGAGGTTGTTTGTGGCGGTTGCCGCCCTTGGTTAGCACATTGATCGAGTGCGATTGCCAAGCCGACCTTGATCTTCCTTTACCGGTCCGAGCTCGGAAGCCGGACAAATTGAATCTTGGCCGATCCCGCGGGGGGTTAGGCTTCGACCGGCGCAAGATTACCAAGATCCGAGGTATTCCGGTGTCCTGTGGTCTCGACTGCGGTTTCCGGGACTTTTCGGCTTTCCCACCCCCGTTTGCTCTAAAGCGGCATGGCACTGGAGGCAAGGAGGACGGCCGGAGTACAAGACGTAGTAGTCGAACCTCCCGGAAGGTTCTCCGAGTGTACCTACACCGGTATCCCCACTTTGTATCTTTCTCTCGCTGTCGTTGAGAGGATTTCTTCTTTTGTTTTCTCGAAGGATTGCTCGGACGTTTCTCGGGACTCGTACTCCGTGAAGGCGGAGCAGATCCACAAACATCATAGCCGATGTGGACATTAGAGGAGGATCCAACCGAAAGAGGCGGAGAAACCGGTTCCGTGGCACTCTTCTTAGGCACCCACTCAATGGAATTCACGTTGTTATTGTTCTAAAAGGGTTTCCGACTCGTATTGGGCCCACGGGGGCGCTCCAACTTGCCTTCTTCTATCGGGTTACGGATTTCGTATCGTAACCCCAAACAGCTTGTCGTGGTATGGCCGTGATACCGATTGAAGGCGCAAGATTTGCTCTTGTCCGCATTGGCTACAAGGATTCTTGGGTTTGTAATTGGCAACGGGTTTAAGGAGACCCTCCTTGATTAACCCTTCCAAAGATCTTGCTCGCTGGCATGTCCAACTTGTCGAAGTGTACGGCAGCCGCTTCGAGTAGAATTATTGCTTTGTGGGACTCGGGTTTCGTTACCCGACCGTTGTCCCCGATGGACGTAGTTGACAGACGTATCATTCCCTTTGCCGGGGCCGGTGCGGGATTGAATGCAACCGCTGAGCGGTATCTCGTATGGCCGTGCGGTAGCCAACTTTTCCTTGAGATCCTTCTCGAACTGTGAGCCGGCATTGACCATGGCCCGGAGATCTGGGAAGAAATTGTGACTGATGAGAGTTCTGATGGACGGTCTTAAGCAGGACTTGAAGATCCGCATCTGTTCGTCTATGGAGAGTGGCTCCATGATCTCGGAGAGTTTCCAGCTCCATCTTTTGTAGAATTCCCCAACACTTTCATCTGCTTTCTGCTCAGTGGTGATTAAGTCCTCGCGACTTGTTTCCCACTATAAGTTGGATCTGTACCGTTCCAGGAAGATGTTACAAATCTGTTCCCAGGTGTGGCGATCCGCAGGCTTGACCCTCAGAAACCATCGTAACGCTGAACTTTTGAGCGTATGCTGGAAGTAGTCGGCCATTTACTAGAGGGTTGCTCCTTTGGCTCACATGCCGAGAACGTAGGTGTTGACGTGTTTTTGAAGACATTCGGTTCCGTCGAATCGGTCCATCTCCGACATTCTGAACTTGGCAGGGAGAGGCGTGACCATTCCCGGATCTGTGGATTTGAGCATTTCCTGCTTTGAGCTGCTCATGGTGGCTTTCAGGTCTTTCATCTGCTTGACCATCCAGGCTAAGGTTGGGTCCAGTGGTGGACTTTGAGGCTCGGCGCCGGGTGCTACCACGTGAGCGGTAGTGATTGGAGGTGGAAGGCTTGGTATATGAGAATATATGGGAGCCTTTTCTCGAATCGTACGGGGTTTGTCCCCGGTGTTTAGGATTCGTGTATAGGCAACGGGACGAACCCGAGAGGGTATTGAGGGATATTGGCATCTCGAGATGGTCCAGCGGTGCGCCGGTGGTATTGAGTGATAGGAGTAGCACCGGGCCGGCCAAAATGACAGTGGTTGCCCCGAGAGGTGGCAACATGGAGCCTAGGCCTACTGCTTTCCTTGGTTGGAAGGCATCCCGGAAGTTGGCGGGGGAGGAACCGGATTGAAGGTTTGGTGAACTAGTTTCGGGAATCGTCATCCTCGACCAGGACAAAAGTACCGTCTGACCGGGGATAGCCGCTATACCACGCTCATTCGTAAGTTGTACCACGAAATTCCCGCCGATCTTCTTTCGCCTCTTGTGAACCTCGCAAGCTCCTGGATGGATTCTTCCAATGTCATATCTCGTACCGGTGGCGGGGTCCGTCCCCGTCACGATTTCTCGGTGAGCTAGACATGTCGGAAATTCCGGGCCGAGGGAACCGAGGGAACCGAAGAACCGCTCGACGCCGCCGTTATCGTGATCCCGGTAAGGCGCCGACCCGGAAACCGAACCACTTTCTCGCTCGCCGCAGCCGAACGAAAGGAAGGGTTTAGGCTTCGGAAAAGGGGATTTGGCTCAAGGTTTCGGGCTTGTGCAATGTGCGCTTACCGATTAATGTTTACTTAAAGCGCGTTTTCTCGTAGTCCTAATCGGTTGGAAAAGAGCGGGTCTTCTTTTCGCAACTAATCCTAGAGCTCTAATCAGGTGGATCTCGTCACTACGCTTATAAGCCCCTCGTTTCCATTGTAGATCATCTTTCTCAGGACGGACTATCCCGAGCGAGGACTGATAAGGCAAGCGAGTTCCACCGACAAAGGGAAAAGTGAACTTAAGGTTAGCTGATCACGCAAACTTTCAACGTGTGTGACGTACGGGCCACAGTCGAAGTCAACGTCCTTAAGTTAAGGCGGGGATCGTGCCAAAATTTGGGCATGACCTCTCCTGACTCGCTTGTGCGAGAGACCTTAGCTTTTTAGCGTTGGCCAAGTTGTGGCCGGCACGATACATACGGCGAGGTTTGGTGACACGGCGTCACATTGAACCTTCGGGTATATTTTTCGGCAGAGCTCCGCGTCAAAGTCAAGACTGAAAAGCTCAAGACTTCGGGTCGGGAACGACCTTTGGTCTCGAACTCTCGAGGTTGACTCGGAGCGGGGCCCGGCGTAAAAAACATACACTTAGGCTTTATGACACGAGCTAAGCCAAAAACCAACCGGGGTCTTGGACAAAGTGTGACACAAAGAGTGCATGGCTTACACGGGCTAGGATGAGATGTTTGGGACGACCACGTGCGCCCCCGAAAGGTGTCTGGCAGACCAATCGGAGTGCAACTGATAAGGCCATCCCGGGTTAGGGGTTGTAGTGTGCAGTGTACCGAGGCAGCAAGTGCACGTGAAGTGCGGTGTTCCGAGGCAGCAAGTGCGCGTAGTGTGCGGTAACTAAAATTCTTTTTCTGAGTAAAACAGAGATTTTTTTCAGAATGTGTCTTAAAGAATTTATGATGCACAGTTCAAAAGACAGCTTGAAAATCAAACATGAATGGGGATGCACAAACATGGTATGATTTTGAAAAGTTGACAATGTAATGCCTTTGAAACAAAAACCGTTCGAGGTTTAAAGGAACTTACACACACGAAAACGAGGAAGGGTAAACGAAAGTTTGACCCACGGAAGGCTTTTTAGAAAACAACGGTAGTTTTGAAAAAAGTATCTTGTCCCCAGCGGAGTCGCCAACTGAAATTACCCAGGATTTCGCGCTGGCGCGAAACGCGGTTGTCTTTCGTGGGGGGTTGGTGTCTGAGACCTCGCTTCATGGGAAGGATAAAATGAGGAGTCGCCACACGGTTTTTGTATTTTGAGCCCAAACGTTGAGAAACGGCTTATTGAAAATGGTGTTGTTTTTATTGGTAGCAAAAACTTAGGAAAAGGCTTTGAAAACGGGGATCATTTTTATTGGTAGCAAAAACGAGTAAAAATCTTTTTTTTGTACCAGAGATTGTTAGGTTCGGAGGTTAAGTTACATTTCGGGTAGAGTATTACGAGATCGCCCGAAACGCCTCGCATGACGAGTCTTTCTACCTTTCTCGAAATCGTGTGTGTGTGTCTGTGTCTTTTGAAATGGGGGCTTGAATGACAAGCTTAATCTTGGTTTGAATGTCAAACGTTGATTAGGTGACTTTGTTTGAAAAGACGAGCGTTTGAATGACAAACGTCGGTTTTGAGTTGAAAATGAGCGTTTGCGTGGCAAACGTCGATTTTGAGTTTGAAATGAGTGTTTGCGTGGCAAACGTCGATTTTGAGTTTGAAAAATGAGCGTTTGCGTGGCAAACGTCGACTTTGAGTTGAAAAGGAGTTCGAAGGTCGAACTCCAGTTTTTTGAACCGGGAATGTCATTGTTAACGATTTTTATGGGAAAAATGCGTATTAAATGATTTTGAGTGTCAAATAGCGGCTTTTAGTTTGAAGATGAGCGTTTGGGGGCCAAACGTCATGTCGCGCGTTTTGAAAGAGAGTTCGACGGACGAACTCCGGTTTTGAACCGGGCATTACATTGTTAACGATTTTTACGGGAAAAATGCGTATTAAATGATATGCGATCAACGAATCGGGTTGCGACTCGGACTTTGAAAAGTAAATACTATCACGATCCAAACGGGTCGGACTTGTAAATGACAGTATTTAAAGTGCGGTATCAACGGAATCAAACGATCCGGATTCGTAAATGACGATCAACGAGGCCAATTGGCTCGGATTTGTAAATGACGATCAACGAGGCCAAACGGCTCGGATTTGTAAATGACAGAAATTAAATGACGATCAACGGATCGATCGATCCGGAATTGGTAAATGACGATAAAAATAAACGGAACGGGGTCGGAACGCCGTTTTAACCCGTGATTACTTCTCTTACGGAAAGAGAAGAGGATCGAGGGGCTAAAACGTATCGGACCCCGTTAGACGGAGGCGTCTACATTTCGATAACGACGTTCGAAACGGTTGTAGCGACTGGCGCGTAAACCGAGACGGAACGAGAGATTTAGAGAGAGGGAGTTATACATATGGCTAGGGTTGACTCCTTTGGCTTGGGAGGTGTGTACGGGACACGGAAAGTGATTCGAAAGGTTGTTTCGAAGTAGTAAGGTGCGTATTTGATCGAAATACGAAGGTTTCACGCGAATCGAGACAGAACGGAAGCTCTAAGGGGTGAAATCGGTTTGGGCCGAGGGGGTGGTGATTTTTGGGGTAAAAAAGTTCTTCTTTTTGGCTTTGACAGCCATTTCTATTTATAGGTGAAAAATGCAGTAGGAGTCCGGACGGACTTTGCCTGAATCCAGGGGGTTTTTGGGTATTTTGGAAATCTGGGGGACTTGCTGGCAATTTCAGGGAAAGTGCACAGGGAGTCCGGCAGGACTTTGACTGTATACCAGGGGTATTTTAGTCTTTTCCCTTTGAATTTGATTGAAGGGTGACTAGAGGGAGGTGGCATGCGTGCCAAGTGTCCCTGTGAGTCACCAGCCATGTGGGATTTTGTCCCCGGGTCCCGGTTTTGTCCGTTTTTTAAAATAACAGTCCGGAAAATGTCCGAAATGCCCCCGGAAAGTGCCGGAAAATGCGTTTTTCAGGGAAAGCCATACTTTTACGTGAGATGACACGTGTTAAGTATGGTTCGACGTCGGGATGCACGGGGCAGTCCCGGGACGTCTCGTTGGCATGGCAACGGGGAGTTTAACGAGTTCCGGTTAACCATGAGCGGGCCAGTTAACGGATTTCGGTTAACTTTCTGACGGATTTGGACGATCCGGATTTGGGTACTTACAGAAGCATAAGAGTTGGATGGGGAAAGAGAGGCTCTAGTCGGAAAAGGGCAAGGAAAATATATTCGTGTGGGCGAAGATGAAATCCTGAGATACCAGCAGAGAATATGGGTGCCAAACAAGGATGAGATTAAGAGAGAAATATTGAGGGAAGCTCACTGCTCAAAGTTCTCCGTACATCCGGGAGGTGCTAATATGTATAGAGACTTGAGAGGATCGTTCTGGTGGAATAACATGAAGAATGATGTAGCAGAATATGTAGCACGATGTTTGACCTGTCAGCAAGTGAAAAGTGAACATCAGAAACCGGCAGTCTTACTACAGTCATTACCAATTCCGGAGAGGAAGTGGGAGAACATTGCTATGGACTTTTTGAGTGGTTTACCGAAAACACAAGGGAAGCAAGATGCTATATGGGTTATTGTAGATAGATTGACAAAGTCGGCACACTTTCTAGCAATCAAGAAGACTGTTCCGTTAGAAAAGCTGGCCAAGCTGTACATTGATGAGATAGTGAGGTTACATGGAATACCATTCTCAATAGTGTCCGATAGAGATGCGCGGTTTACCTCGATGTTTTGGAACAGTCTACAAGGGGCACTTAGGACAGAACTGACGATGAGTATGATGTTTCACCCACAAACAGATGGGCAGTCAGAAAGGACCATCCAAAAATTAGAGGATATGTTGAGGGCTACATCGTTAGATTATCCAGGCTCGTGGGATGAACACTTACCGTTAGTGGAGTCTGCGTACAACAACAGTTTTCACGCAAGCATCGGAATGGCTCCGTACGAAGCACTGTATGGAAGAAAATGTAGGTCGCCAGCTTGTTGGGACGAGGTTGGTGAGAGAAAGTTAAGTGGACCAGAATTAGTACAAGTCACTACAGATAAAGTACAACAGATCCGTAAATGGCTACAAACTGCGGAAAGTAGGCAGAAATCCTACGCAGAAAACCGAAGACGGGAGTAAGAGTTTCAGTTGGGTGATCGAGTGTTCTTAAAGATCTCGCCAACAAAGGGAGTCATGAGGTTCGGAATCAAAGGAAAGTTAAGTCCGCGATACGTGGGACCGTTCGAGATCCTTGGCAAGATTGGAGAAGTGGCCTATAGATTGGCACTACCACCGGTATTAGCTGGAGTGCATAATGTGTTCCATATCTCTATGCCAAGGAAGTATATTCACGATTCGAGTCACGTGATCGAGTACAAACAGCTAAGAGTCCGGGCTGATTTGACTTATGATGAAAAGCCGATCAAGATCGTCGACAGAAAAGACGAGAATGTGAGAAAGCGATTGGTTCCCTATGTGAAAGTATAGTGGAGCAACCATACCGAAAGGGAAGCAACATGGGAACTAGAGAGCGAGATGCGTGAATTGTATCCCGACCTGTTTGCAAACTAAGGTACGTTAAGTTTGGGGATAAACTTCTTTTAAGGGGGTAAGAATGTAAGAATCCGAAAATTTTAAACTTTTAATTTAATTATTTTTATTAGAAAATAATTAATTTAATTACAATTATTAATTAGCATTTAATAATTGGGCCATTATTGGAATTAATTAAATGAGTTGGAGGATTTAATCAAGTTGGGCTAAGTAGGTGGGCTTGTGAAGTTAAGTGGCCCAAGGAGGATAATACCCAAAATATAAATAACTAAAATCCTTCCTAATTTTCCCATAACCCTCATAATTTACAAAAGAAAAAAAAATTAAAACCCTAACTACCTAGGGGCGGCTGCCGAGAAGGAGGAGGGGGAAAACTAGGGTTTTTCCAATTTTTCTTCTTTCAAAGATCATCTTTGATTCAAGGTAATGTAATTCCCTACTATCCAAAATTTGTTCCATTCAATTTGGTTAAATAATGAATTTTCTATGATTATTTGAAGTTAAAATTGATTAGAGATTATGAATAATTGTTCTTGAGGTTTTATAAATGAGTTAATGATTATAATATGGGAAAATTAGTGTTGAATGATTAGGAGTATAATCTAATGATGAATCTTAAATCTTGAATGATAATAATATGAAACATCTATTAATATATAAAAGCTGAAGTCATTTATCTTCATTTTCCCGCTCACCTATTTAACATTCTGGAAACACTCTCTCTCTCTCCTTCGGGCATGACTCCCTCTCTTCTTCTCAAGAGGCATCACTTCCTCTTCCCAAAGCATCGCTCCCTACTCATCTTCTCTCACTCATTTAACCCACAAACGCAGATCTCCATTTTCAAGCTAAACCCTAGATCTCCCTACAATGGCGAAACGATTGATCCCATCTCTTAATCGTGTTTTGATTGAGAAGATCGTCGCCCCATCAAAAACATCCACCGGAATCCTTCTCCCGGATAAATCTTCCAAGTTGAACTCCGGGAAAATTGATTCAATTAGACCAGATTTACTTTGAACAAATACTCTTTTCTCCCGCAATCGAAGCCGACCAGGTTCTCTTTTCACTCTCCAGGTTTGTTATACTCGATATACTTAACTTTTGTGAAAAAAAATTGATTGCTTATGATTTGGGTTTGTCAAATTATTGCTATGTTAATCGAAATCAAGGGAAAAGCAGCAAAAATCTCTCCTTCAAATGTGGAATATAAACTATTTGTTAAAATGGTCCAATGAAACATGCTCTTATTCTATCCTCATATATGAATGTGTACTTGCATTTTCTACATCTTTATTTTATTTTTAGGTGAAAACATGTTCATTTGATCATTCGAAACAGATTGTAAGGGAGATAAGTATATCAAGATACTTTTCCTATTCAATTAATTATATTTTGCTCAAGTAGAAACCTCCATGTTCCAATGGGGGCACTCATTCTTTTTCTGTTTGTTATTTGTTCTGCTAAAGCTTAAAGGTTTTTGTCTTTGACTTATTTCATAGGGAATTTGATTGTGATTGTAGACTTAATACAGATTGTTGTATGTGTAAGTGCTCCAATTTGAGCTTGTTAGAATTTTCGTTAGAAAATTAACGAAAGTTATAACATTCCTAACAATTCCTAACATTCCTAACATTTCTAACAAAGCAAGGGCAAAGTGGGCATTGTTATTTAAGGATAAACCAAGGAAAGGAATCAAAAAAGCAAAAGAAATAAGAAAAACCAAAAATAGAAATGGCTGGAACAAAAACTGGCTGTTTAATTTGAATTTTCAAAAGATTATTCCTTGTGTCCAAAGCCTGAAGCAGCATTTAATGAACAGTGCACGCTGCACTTCCTATCCGCGCGGACATGTATGTAAAATTCAGAGGGCTATAAATTGAGCCCTCCAGTCTCAGAAATAGGGGAGAACAACAACACAACTCACAGCATTTGGCGAAAATACTCGAGAAAACAGTGAGAATTCTCTAGAATTGTCACCTTTTTCTCTTGAATCTTCCCAACTTTCACTCACTCAAATCAAACCCACTCACTCTCAAGTTCAAACACAAACACAAAAACACAAGGAAGATAGGTATAACCTCCCTCTCCTTACCCTAAATTCTCTCATCCATGCATGCATTTTCAAACTACAAAATGTAGTTTGTTCATTTTCTTGCCCTAGATCCAAGAGGATCACCATGGAAGTTCATCTCCATGGATGATCCTCTACAAGGATCAACATTTTATTCAATGTCTTCTTACTTACTTGCAAATGCATTTTCAAAACCCTAAAAACCATTTTCAAGCACCAAATCTTGGTTTCAAAGGATAAAATTCCCCTTCCCAAGCAAATGAAGTGTTTAGTCCTAATGTACCCCAAGGATGGTTTGGTATAGTTGATTCACCACTAAAATGTCAAGTGATCACTAACCAAAACCTAGGGAAATGGGGACAAGCATGGATGCAAAAACCCCCCTTTAAAATCATTTTTCCTTTCTTGAGAAGTTGCTGTCCAGTAGCAATTTTCCAAGACCCCAGTCCATTGTATTAATTTTTGGACACAGATAAACTTGAAATTTGGTGTTGACTACAAAACACTTTTTGTAGCCAACATCTAGAGCTTTCCAGAAATATTTTTAATTTATTTTTTTAGTGAGTAAAACTCCCTTTTTCAAATTTTCTTTTAGAGGCCAGTTCATCAGCTTCTGGAAATCCAGATTTCATATCTGCGATTTACAGAAGGCTTTGACCCCTCAAATCTTCTCCAAAATATAAAATTCCTTCGCAAAAATCTTATTTAAGGTGTCTGGAACAACTTTCATTCTCTGAGTTTATCCATATTATGAAGTTTTAAGGCCCTTGAATCCATTTCAAAATCAAAGGTCCACTGCCTTTTTCATTCTGGCAGAAGTGACTCTCAACTTCAAAAGGTCTTTTGAGTACCAAATCTCAATCCAAAAATCTTCCAAAAAATCATGGGATCAGTTTAAAGTCTTAAAAAGACATCCCAACTTTTACTTTTCTCATTTTCGACTTATTTTGGCCAACACACACACACACACACACACACACAAATGATTTTCAGCTTGGAAGACTCGTTTTACGAGGCATTCCGGGTGCACACTAACGTCCTTCCCGGCGTGTAACATGACCTCCGAACCCAAATCTCTAATCTCGGGCATTTTTAAAAGTTTTGGCCCTTAAAACAAAAATGGCGTGGCAACTCCGTTTTCCGGTTTTATTTGGTTTTCAAAGAAACGAAAAATCGAATTTTTCTCGCGAATGGCAACATCATCACAGTGGCGACTCCGCTGGGGACACTATAAGCTTTTTCTAAAAAAAAATTGATATTTGGTATATTGGTGGAAACCATCAAACTTCCCGTTATCACCTCCTAACACGAGTCGGGGATAAATTGTGGTTTAACAATCCCACGTACCGGTATCATTGTTTTTTCAAAAAAAAAAAAAAAAAAAAAAAGCTTTTGAGGGTCAAGCTTCCGTCCCGGCTTTAAAAATCATTTGTTGTGTGTGTTGATTTTTGCACATTTTCGTGTTGCTTTGGCCGCCTCGGAAAAAGTCAAAATTTTGACTGTCGGAATCATGTCCCTAACTGTCGGAATTTTTGTGCTTATGTGCTCATTTCAAAAAAAAAATTCAAAAAAAAGATTTTTCAAAAAAAAAAAGAAAATTTTCAAAAAAAATCATGCATCATATTTTTAAGACACATGAAAAATTTCTATTTTACTCAGAAAAAGAAGATAGACTGCTTGCACACTACGCGCACGTGACCTTACACTGCACACTACGTCTCTAACCCGGGGAAATCCTTGTCGCGGCCCGTTTGGTCTTATTACGCCTCTCGGTGCAAGCACAGGACTACCCAAACATCACATGGAGCCTCGTGTCGACCATGCACTTGTCCGTGACACACTTTGTCCGAGACCCGGTTGGTTTTTAGTTTGGTCTGTGTCATGCCCTGTCTGTGTATAGACCTTTCCTTTCAAGCCTTTGTCGGCATACCGACTCAATATCTTTCGGGGACCCTAATCAGTCGAAGTTCTGCTGGTTTTCCGCCGCAGACTTTGACCAAGATATTGACCGGCGCCTTGACTTCGAC
Organism: Adenophora triphylla var. japonica; assembly: GCA_022495995.1. NCBI lineage: Eukaryota > Viridiplantae > Streptophyta > Magnoliopsida > Asterales > Campanulaceae > Adenophora > Adenophora triphylla. The sequence goes on along the minus strand of JAFEMH010001711.1, from coordinate 115,120 downwards.
TCTGACTGGCACAAATTATACAATGACTCCCAGCATGACACTGAGTCATCAAGGATTAATGATTATTCCATGCCTAATTACGACTTAACTGACGAAAAGTCAAGATCAATTGTGGACGCTTATCAGTCCAAATCATGCCGACTTTTTGTCGAGCCCTCGGACATGATCTTGACTTTGACGTCAGCTTTGTCCGTAATTTACATCGAATGCTCGTTAAGACTCGATTACCCGCCAGACTTTTAGGATCGTTTTTCTTTCGGTCGGTGGGACCCGCTTGCCCTATAGGACCCTCGCCCGGGCCGTCCACCCCGGGAGGTCGAAATACGTGTGGAATACGAGGGGCTTATAGACGTAGTGACGGGGCCCACCGATCCAGATCCCGAGTAGTTTGCGAAAAAGAAGAGAAATCTTTTCCAACCGATTAGGTTAATAAAACATGTTTTAAGTAAACGTGAACAAATAATCGCATGTTGCATGAGCCCAAAGCCCAAACACCTACCCTCCTTCATTCCCGCACATCCGAACCCTCGTGCCTTTTCCCCGCAGCCTCCTCACAAAGGTTGGTTCCGGACACCGGTCACCGTTTGATCGGTTGGGAAGAGTCAAGTGCGTCATCGCCTTCGCCGTTTGTTCCGACTCCGGGTTTCGTAATGTCCGCACGCCGGTAATGATGGGGATAACGTCACTCCGCCTCCCGGGACCCCTCGGACGAACGGCGAAGTGGAATCGGTTAGCGAAACGAGATGGGGTTGCGGCAGAAGCACGGTGAACCGGCCTTATGGAGGCCATCAAAAGCCATGGTTTGGCCGCCAGCCTCAATCCCGATGGCACCTTCACCGTGGAAGAAGACGAGGATGTCAATCCCACTCTCAGTCGCCCTGATTACTTGCCACCGCCCACCTCCTATGGTACCACTACCAGAACCCATGCTCCTCGATCTTCGGGTCAGCCATCTCCCAGCCTTCGACTCATCGGATCCATGCGGCAGACGGACAAACCAATTCGCAGTCCTCGGTGGGACAAAACCACGTGAATGTCTTCTCATGGTTGGGGTTATCTCGGAATGCCCCAACAAATTGGAATGCCACCTCGGTTCGGAACCGATCAATCCGGACCTTCACAAAGAATACCATGCGGTTCGGAATGCCGCCACAAACTTTGGTTCTCAGGGCCACGTCAGAGCCCTCCTCGTAATAGTACTAGTTCGGCTACTCCTCACACAAATCCGTTCCTCACTCGAGACTTCTATGGGTTACCAAGCCTCCATCCCGGTGTCATCCGAATCATCAGACCGCAGCATTCCCTAGTTATACATCCTCGCCTCGGCCCGGCCATGCATTCAACGGTCGTGGACAGGCCCCGCACCTAAGCCTACTTATGGGCCCCATTCTCGAAATCCAAGCTATCCGTCTACGGCAGACTGCCTCCACCCACGTTGCCGGTTGGAAATCAACGCGAGCCGCAAGGCTCTATCCCTTCGCCTGTGCTCCTACTCATGCTCCCCCGGGCAATTTGGGCCAAGGACAGGTTTTCACCTACGTCCCCGGATCGGCCGTTCCCTCCACCAGTCTGCCGCCAGTGATAGCTCCTCTCTCTAACTCAGCCACTAGCTTGAATGCCATGACTCCGCCACAAGACCCTCATCTGGCCTGGTTCATGGAACAACACAAGGAAATGAAAGCGCAGATCGCCGAATTGGCCGCCAAGAAGTCCGCTTCCAGGCCTGCTGCACCCGGACTCCATTGTTCCTCGCCCCACAAATTTGTTATGCCAAATCTAGACCTCTTCGATGGTACCGCATGCCCGAAAACCCATTTGGACACATATACCTTGGCGATGAAGGCCAAAGGATGCACCAATCAGCAGTTGGCTGATTATTTCAGTCTATCTTTGAAGTCCAGTGCCTTGAAGTGGTTCTTTCGTTTAAAACCCGAAGCCAGGGCTACATGGGACCAGATCACTAATGCCTTCACAGAAAAGTATAAGGCCAACTTGGAATGGGGAAACAAATAGGGTTGACCTACAAACAACAGCAGGCGCGTCCGATGAGAATGTTGGGGACTTCTACAAGCGATGGAATGCGAAACTCGGTGAAATGGCAATCCCTCCTTACGAAGAGGAACAACTCGGACATCTTCCAGTCATGCCCGAAACCACATCCGAGAGCCTCCCTCGGTCACTTCCCGTACTCGACTTACGGCCATGGTTAACTCTGCAGCCTAAGTTTGAAAAGGCTTACAATCGCAAGAACCGACCGCTGCACCGCCTACGCATATCGGGCTCCTCCCGCAAACACGCCCTTGCTCACGCTAAAGGCAAAGAAATGATTAACTATGCGGGACAGGAATGTAATAACACAACTCCTTTTGCTCCCGTAAAACCAGCCGAGCCTGCACTACGGGTCATGAACCTCAAAAACTTTGGAATGCCTGCGAATGACATCTTTAGGGGACTCGGTGAAAGAAGGCTTGCTGCGGCCTTTGGAGAATTTCCAACCCATAAATCCGAATGCTCCCGTGGATACTACAAAATATTGTGCTTTTCATCAAGCCCATGGACATCTAACAGATAACTGCTTCACTCTGAAAAAGGCAATCCAGGGGCTGATAGAGCAAGGAAAGTTGGAAGGCCCCGAAGGGCCTAATACAGTCAAAAATCCTCTGCCAAGAAACCATAATCAGGTAAATATGATTGAATTCAAAGAACCTTCGCATGCCCAGGAAGATGCTGATGAAGGTCCCCAAATACCCGTGGCCAACCTTGTCGAGGATCCTGAATTCGGATTCCCCCTCAGCCTTGAGGATATTGAACGAATCAACCCACCTTGGTCTCATGTCAGAGATTTCCTGCAAGAATACGAGGCCTGCTATTTCTCGGGTGAAGGGAAAACCGATACTGAAGAGCTGGGGCTGTTCCGGTCAAAACATGAAAGAACCATTTACACAAGATGGTTAGAGCAGTCAAGAAAATTTGAACAAGAAAGCTTCAGACGGGCGCCTGTACTGGGGCTTATCAAAGAAAGAAGCCGAAGAACATCCGGAGCTAGTACACTTCGCAACCGGCTATTGGAGAAGTCGAATACGATCCCGAAGGCGGAAACCGAAGAATCGTAGGAGGAAGAATCCTTCTACATTCTCGCCCGGTGTCAAATACGTGCCACCCTCTCACTCTTCCCCCGCAGTTTCTGGGAGGAGAAGCTGAGTCGCAACTATCACTTCCGGGAATGGGAGCATATGACAATTTTTGCGGCTGCACGCACCCATATTCCCCTAACGGGTTTGATCGGCGTTCCCTCTCCGCTGAAATCCCGGTAGTATGGGAAGATGATTCCGATGACAGCGACGACGATGATGATGACGAGAGCGAAGAGTCAACTGAAGCCCCAGATCCGGAAACAACCTGGAACAATCATGCCAGAAATGAGCCATGGGAGCCAGACACAATGGCTGGTTATCAGCAAGCGACGACGAAGAAACTTCGGAAGACGAATATGAGACCGAGGATATGAAGGCCATGAAGTTTCCTGGGTCTGAGCACGTGGATGTCTTAGAGTTCAACACTGCCTACCATGCTTTGGGGAAAGGGTTTTCAGGCGTCCGATCCAGGCTGATAGTCGAAGATCTGATAGAGAGAGGGAAACTAACTCCCATTCTACCCAATGAGAAAATAACCATGGTCAGAGCAAATCCGCCCGAAAGCAAAGTAACGATCCTTGTCAGGGTTACCCAAGAAGAGGACACCTTCCCCGAATGTATGTCAGCTTTCAGAGAAGTCCTAGAAACTGGCATGATACCGGATGCACCTCCCACACAAAGTGCTATAATCATTTCCAGCTCTGAGTATTACAGAAAGGAACCAGAATGGTTACACTATACCGGGGATGAGATCGAAAAGCCGCCAAGTCCCGACAATAGCGACTCTTGTTGCATGATAACTATGAGCAAGGCGGGCTATGGGAACGAATCTGAGGACGCCCTAGCTCTGTGGGCTATTCAAGGGGCAACAACACAACCCCAGACTCAAAAGCCTGTGACTTGGGAAGCAGTTATAAGAGCTGCACAGGAAGGAGCCAGTACAGCTCAGCCCCTCACCGTTGCTAGACTCCGTCAGAACCAGTGGCCGATAGCCAAAAAGGCTCCCCCGTTGACCTTAGCAGCGTTGAAAAAATCCAGTCAAGAAGCGACTGATGAGGAAGTTAACCTGTTGACCCGATCCGGGCAAATCTTCCAAGGGAATCCCAAGGCAGATAAGAAGGCCACAGATCAAGCACCTGGGGAGAACCGCCGCCCCTATGCTAAGACAGCCGAAGCTCTGACCACGGAAAAGAGGACCCGTGCTCACCCAGTTGAAGCGCACATGTGCCAACATCTCTTTGTGGTCCCTGCTCACCTCATCCTATCCCCACAAGCTAAAGCTGGAAGAAAGCTTAGCCCGCACCTTGGTCCCTATCGATGCTACTCCCGATGACATGGTACAGCTGATTGGAAACATCCATTACGCGAACATAGTCACTTTCACAGATCTCGTCCTCCCTCAATTTGGGGCTGATCATAACGAGCCTCTCTTCATCACACCAATTGGATGAACGACGCCTCCCTCGGGTCCCGGTTGATAACGGGTCGGAATGAACATTCTCCCGGAAAAGATCATGAGCCCGCTTGATATCAAGACTACGTACTTGAAGCCTTCCTCCCTCACGGTCAAAGCTTACGACTCAACATCTCGAGCGAGTCCTTGGAGTCGCTACCTTGGACCTCTGGTTTGGCCGTAAATTGATACTGTGGAATTCCGAGGTTATTGACATCCCAATCACTTTTAATGCCTTATTGGGAAGACCTTGTTGCACCGAGTCAAGGGGTTGCCTCAAGCCTCCACCAAGTGCGTGAAATTCGTCTCGAATGGGGACCCGACGACCATTTATGGGGATTTAGTCACCTTGGAGGGCACAGATACGGGTGGAATACCTATTACGGAAATCAAACATGACGAGGAAGGTCTCATGCTAATGTGCTTCACGGTCGAGCCTCCCAAAGCCCAAGTGTGCAACATAGACTGACGGTCACTCGGGATAAAAATCCCACCAGTCTTGAAAATGATGAGAAAAATGAGTTATCTACTCCGGCCTCGGTGCTGGGAAGCACCAACAAGGAACTCACAAACTCATCGAGGTGAAAGGACAGAAAACTTCGCCACGGCCCGGGATATGAGGCCTCCTCGGTGGACACCGCAAAAAAAGGAAAAAGATTTGAAGTTTGCCACGGGAAGGGTCCCGGTCGACGACCCTAAATCTCTCCCTTTCGAGTCCTAATTTGGCCGACTACTTTGTAAAGGATCCCACACAACCGGGTAACATCACGAGCCCACTCCTACAAAGGGTGGCTGAAGCTACAGGATAGCCTCAACAAGTTCAGGGGAGCCAAAGCTAACCCGGTCCGCAGAATGTTCCTGGACCTACCCAAGATACCCGGGGCTACCACTACCATGAAGAGTGAGTACACTTTCAAAGGCGTGCCAAGCCTAGTGGAGCAGTTCGAGAAGCTCACAACCACAATTCCTACGCCCAGAGGGTCCGAAACCCGAGTTTGAATTGACCGTGCCGAAAGCCAAAGCCACGAAGTCTTTTCGGATGATTGGGATGGTCCTGGGTTATGCAATGCTTATTCGGGGAAGAGATCCAGTGCCGACCCGATTGATTTCATCTCGCCAAAGAAATGGTAGCAATGATCGAGGGAGGAGAACGTAAACGAGACGGCCCCGAGTCATGAGGTCACTGACAGCAATGCCGCTAAAGAATTGGGAAACTCTCTCAGGTCCGTCCGCGACCAAAGAAGAAATGATCACCAAGCCTGGATTGGTCTCCCATCCCTTTGTGTCAGTCTAGGAAAAGTCCTCCGAGTCTTTCATTGTTAAGGTCGAGTCTCTAGAGTCGTCCGACGGCCCTACGCCTGAAGACTATGAGTCTGTAGCAAATGCTGTACTTCCTTTTCGTTCTCAATGAAATGACCTTTCCGAGTATCCCTCGATTGCCACTTTAACTAATGATGAATTAATAAAAAGAAAACACTTAATAATAATTCATTAGATAAAGAAGCAGACACATTAAACAAAAACAAAAAAAAATCAAACAAAAAAAAAATCTTTAAGCAGGTTGTCCGGAAAGAGGAAAATCGAGCCCAAGCTGCCGGAGAGATTTTGACGAGTATGAATTTGGGAACTGCGGAAGAGCCTAAAGAGACGCAGATTGGTAGGAACTGGAAAGGATGCCTTGCAAAATCCTACAAGATCCTCAACTCAAAGAAAGTTGCCCTCTTCATCAAAGAGAACATCATATGCAGATACGGGTTGTCGGCCGAAATTATCTCCGATAACGGATCCCACTTTGAAGGGGAATGCGACAGGCTGCTGGCGGAATTCAGAATAACCAGATCAACGAGGTCGAATGGCTCCAGAGTCGCCATGATGAATTGGCCCTGCTAGATGAACGCCGATTGAAAGCAATGGAACACATCCGAGCCTACCAAGGCAGAATGGCCAGAGCCTTTGACAAGAAAGTAAAGCATCGGGAAATCCGAGAAGGTGATCTCGTCTTAAAAGAGAAGCCCCCAGTCCGTATCAACCCCCTCGGCAAATGGGAGCCTGCAGGTTGGACCATACGTCGTCCCGTAAGATCTTCTCCGCAGGAGCCATGCAACTTGCAGACCTCGACGGAAATCCCTTTGTACACCCAGTGAATGGTGACAAGCTGCGCAGATACTACGCGTAAAAACAAAAAAAAAGAAGTCAAAAGAAAAAAGAAAAAAAAAAGAGTGCTAAAAGAGTAATACCCAACTAGGTTGAAAACCCAAAGAGGGCGGCCTAGGTAAAAAACAGGGTTGCACCAAAAAAAAAACGAACAAAAAAAAAAAATCGACCGGTTGAACTACGAAGACCCGAGCTCCTCAAAATGAGGGGAACGTAGGCGCCGGAAACGGTTCGGTCTAAAACACAAATAAAAGTCATACTCGACATCAATACAATTGATCGACCATGAAAGCGTCTCGAAAACTCGAAGCAATTCAAATATTCATTACAAGTTAAAAACTTTTTGATGAGTCTAAGCCCGATTCATTCCTACAACTGGCAACCTGCTAAAAGAAATTAAGATACATAATCAAACTAATGTGTCTGCCATGACAAGAAATGGATACTCGGAAACCTCAAGGTCACTCCAAGCCACTCGTACTGGCCTCTCCCCTCTTCTTCCCCCTTCGAGTCTTCTTCTTCTGAACAGGAAAAATGTCGGTCTTCCTCCTACCAAGCTCGTATAGGAGCGGGATCTATCGAGATGCCTCTGTCAGGGCCTTGGTAGCCCTAGCGTCATCTCTCATCTCCTGTAGCCTAGCTGGTAGTATAGGAGTCCTCCTCTCCTGCCTCTTGACATAAGCTTCATAATCGGTCACCACATCTCCGCTCCTGTCATGAGGGTTGGCCCTCGCCTCGGCCCTCCTCCTCTCGAAAACTGTCAAGTCCTCCGCACCCACAACGGCCTCACGCCGTCTCAAAATAGCCATCCGAGTCTCTCTCAAATGCCTCTCGTACCAATCCAGGTACCAAGTGGTCAGGAACACAGGTCTCGGACGCCTGAGGATAACCCGAGGAGGAAACACGTCATACCTCCATGCTCGGGAAAGAAAGGAAAACACCGAAGGATCATCCATAGAAGCAGGACCCACCACCCATGTGGCTATATCATCAAAGTCCTCCAAAGGAACCTGCTCCAAGCCGAACTGTCTCAGAACCAAAGACGGAATGTAAAAGCTGGACTGAGAAAGCCCCGAAAGCATGACCACATGAGACCCGTCCTGAAGCACTCTGCGAGTCTCCACCCGCCAACAAGGCACTGACCATCTGATATCTTCTGTCTGGCGACCAGCCATCCAACGCTCCCATGAGCCCTGATCATCAAAATCTACAGCAACCCCTCTCCTGGCGAATGTCCAAGGCTTGATCATAACAGGAGTTTCCCGAAGAATCCCCAAGCGCTCCATCAGCCACAGGGACAAGAGGAACGGGCTGCCCCCGTGCATATACCGTCTCCCGGTAGCCAGCCTATCGAGAGCATGGAAAGTCTCCCCCAAGATCAAAGGTACAACATCTCTGCCCAAACGACAATGAACGACTACATCCAGCAGAGACCGATGACAGATCCCAAAGGAATAGACCATGAACAAGGTCCCGAACATGCAAAGTGCAAAGGCGTCCCAATATGCATCATCAAGCAAGCCTAAGCCCCTAAACCTATCAGGGAGACCGGAAATATCAAAATGATCGGGACCACAGATCATACCTTGCGCTTCCTCCGGGGAAAGATGAAGGAGGTTGCACAATCTGTCAACGAAAGAAGCCCCTCCAGGCAAAGGAACCGCTATCTCCTCCACCTCCGGGCCACCAAGCAAAGCCCGAAATTCTTCCACGATCGGAACAACCTCATTGTAAGAAAGGCAAAAGACATGCCTTCTAGTGTCCCAGAACGAGGAAGAAGCTCTCAAAAGCTCATAATCCGGAACCAATTCCTTGAGAGACCATAAGCACCTCACCTTATACCTTTCTTCAAAGAAGGACCTCCTCTCATGCATAATCTCCCGGGACCAATCCTTGAATTTGTTAAAGAATGACATTTGGGATTCTTGGGACAATTTTGATGGAGCTTTTCTAAGGTTTTCCATGGATTTTCTCTCTTTCTCCCCGAAAATGGCTGTTTGGACTGGAGGTTGAAGAGGATATTTGAATTTGAAATAAAGCAAAACCAGATCTGAAGCAAAATCAAAGGACAAAGGTCGATTCCCGTCCCGTCCGCGCGGACATGTTTGTTCTCCATCAGAAAAATCTGCAACAGTCCAAACTGCTGAACCAAAGAGGAATATTCCGTCCCGGTTGCTCAAAACCTGTGCAAAAAACCTCCCCAAACCAGTCCAAACACTAACACCCTTGCCAAGAAACCAAGGCTCATGCAACATTGCATTCATACTGCATTGCATTCATAAAAATAAAATCCTAAACTATTACATTCCAAAAATAAAGGGAGTGTGCAAAAAAAAAAATCAAATCAAAAAAAGAAAAAAGGGGTAGGTAACAATAATCCTAAATTATTACTTCCCAAAAAAAAAAAAAAGAGGAGCATGCACACATTCATATCAACATTGTAAGAATCCTACATTGCAACAAAAAAAAAGTTCGTCCCAATTCCGGGAAATCTTTCATCATAGTCTCATGTTTCAAAAAAAAAATGGCGAAAATGCCAATTCTTTTTCCAAGCAAAATGCACATTTTGAGTTACCCATATACTCATCAAAATCAAGATTCAAAGCCAAGAACATCAATCATTCGAATTTCAAAAAAAAAAAAAATAAATCAAAAATCACCCAAGATTCAATTTCAAGCAAAGATCGACAAAGGGAATGAAAAGATTCGAAGTATACCGTTCGGAGACTCGGATCAGAAGCCCAATGTTGCCAAGCATCGGGGTAGGGCTCCTCCGCGATCGATTGCGAAAGAGTATAGTGCCTCCTCATTCGGACAAGCTCCAATCGTCTCTCCGCCACCGGGCCACGTCCTTGGCCTTGAAAAGCGCCTTCCCCGTGTTCCATTGCTCGAAAAATCAAAGAAAATGAAGGACTTTCGAAGCTTTCTTGGCCAAAAATGGTGAAATCCTCGGTTTCTCTCTCTTTCTCTGCGTTCAAATGCGAAAACTGACTGGGGAAGAAGAAGGGCATTGGCCCCTCATTAATACCAATCTGATTCTCAACCCTCTCCGCGCGGATAGGTTTGTAAGGGTCAAAATGACCCTTTTTCCCTTTAAAATTTCAGGACTCTGCAGTTCAGTCCTCAACTTAACAGAGTTAACCAGAGTTAACCAAAGTTAGCCCCCCTTCTTAAAAGAGTTCCCCGGCAGTCAAACGTAAGTCCGACCTCTCTGAGAAAGATAACGAGATCCCGTATCTTTCATCAAAATCATTCAACGGCAGTCAAACGTAAGTCCGACCTCTCTGAGAAAGATAACGAGATCCCGTATCTTTCATCAAAATCATTCACCGGCAGTCAAACGTAAGTCCGACCTCTCTGAGAAAGATAACGAGATCCCGTATCTTTCATCAAAATTATTCCCCGGCAGTAAAACGTAAGTCCGATCTCCCCGAGAAAGATAACGGGATCCCGTCTCTTTCATCAAAATCATCAACGGCAGTCAAACGTAAGACCGATTTCCCCGAGAAAGATAACAAGATCCCGTATCTTTCTTCAAAATCAACAAACGGCAGTCAAACGTAAGTCCGACCTCTCTGAGAAAGATAACGAGATCCCGTATCTTTCATCAAAATTATTCCCCGGCAGTAAAACGTAAGTCCGATCTCCCCGAGAAAGATAACGGGATCCCGTCTCTTTCATCAAAATCATCAACGGCAGTCAAACGTAAGACCGATTTTCCCGAGAAAGATAACGAGATCCCGTATCTTTCATCAAAATCATTCAACGGCAGTCAAACGTAAGACCGATTTCCCCGAGAAAGATAACAAGATCCCGTATCTTTCTTCAAAATCATCAAACGGCAGTCAAACGTAAGTCCGACCTCTCTGAGAAAGATAACGAGATCCCGTATCTTTCATCAAAATTATTCCCCGGCAGTAAAACGTAAGTCCGATCTCCCCGAGAAAGATAACGGGATCCCGTCTCTTTCATCAAAATCATCAACGGCAGTCAAATGTAAGACCGATTTTCCCGAGAAAGATAACGAGATCCCGTATCTTTCATCAAAATCATTCAACGGCAGTCAAACGTAAGACCGATTTTCCCGAGAAAGATAACGAGATCCCGTATCTTTCATCAAAATTATTCAACGGCAGTAAAACGTAAGTCCGATCTTCCCGAGAAAGATAACGGGATCCCGTGTCTTTCATCAAAATTATTCCCCGGCAGTCAAACGTAAGTACGATCTTCCCGAGAAAGATAACGAGATCCCGTATCTTTCATCAAAATCATTCAACGACAGTCAAACGTAAGACCGATTTCCCCGAGAAAGATAACGGAATCCCGTATCTTCCATCAAAATTATCAAACGGCAGTAAAACGTAAGTCCGATCTTCCCGAGAAAGATAACGAGATCCCGTATCTTTCTTCAAAATCATCAACGGCAGTAAAACGTAAGACCGATCTTCCCGAGAAAGATAACGAGATCACGTATCTTCCATCAAAATCATTCAAAGGCAGTCAAACGTAAGTCCGATCTTCCCGAGAAAGATAACGAGATCCCGTATCTTTCATCAAAATCATTCAAAGGCAGTCAAACGTAAGTCCGACCTCTCTGAGAAAGATAACGAGATCCCGTATCTTTCATCAAAATTAGTCCACGGCAGTCAAACGTAAGACCGATTTCCCCGAGCAAGAAAACGGAATCCCGTTTCTTTCATCAAAATCATCCCTCGGCAGTAAAACGTAAGACCAATTTCCCCGACAAATACGTCTGATTTTCCCCCAGCAAAGGCTAACAAAATCCCCAGAAAGGTTAACGGAATCCCAAAAGCCAACAGAATCTCGAGTAGATTTCGAACTACGAAAGGGCTTGATTCCCACTAGGGATACGTAGGTAGCCTATCATTAGGTCCAGCCACTCGACCAGCACGGTCATCCTTCGGCAGCAGACGTAAGACCGATCCTTTCAAAATGAAGTCCACTAGAGGACCAACTATCCCAGACCATCAAAGGAAATCATCACCATTAAGGTTCGAGGCACCTAAAACGCCATCTTCAAGGTTCGAGGCACCTAAAACGCCATCATCTCCAGGGTCAAAGGCCCGAACTACGACTGGCTTGATTCCTCTTAAGGATACGTAGGTAGCCTATCATTAGGTCCAGCCACTCGACCAGCACGGTCATCCTTCGGCAGCAGACGTAAGACCGATCCTTTCAAAATGAAGTCCACCAAAAGACTGTCTATCCCCTCGGAGTCTGTCCCCAACGAAAGGATACAAACATCGAAGGAAATCATTTCAAAACAAATTGATACCTCCAGATCACTCTTCATCAAGGTTCGAGGCACCTAAGATGCCATCATCAAGGTTCGAGGCACCTAAGACGCCATCATCAAGGTTCTAGGCACCTAAGACGCCATCATCAAGGTTCGAGGCACCTAAGACTCCATCACCAAGGTTTGAGACACCTAAGACGCCATCCCCAAGGTTTGAGGCACCTAAGACGCCATCATCAAGGTTCGAGGCATCTAAGACGCCATCATCAAGGTTTGAGACACCTAAGACCCCATCATTAAGGTTTGAGGCACCTAAAACGCTATCACACACAACACTAGGAAAGCGATAAATCGCAATCATCCCCAGCAGAGCGGATAGCCATCAGACTGAAAATGGTCATTCCTATCCCCAGCAGAGCGGATAGCCATCAGACCGAAAGGGGTCATTCCTATCCCCAGCAGAGCGGATAGCCCTCCGACCGAAAATGGTCATCTCTTATCCCCAGCAGAGTTTCTCTCCAGCAACCGACTGCAGAACTCGCTCATCAGGTCCGAGGCACCTAAAAAGCCATCATCTCCAGGTTGACGCCTCAAAATAGTCATTCCAGGGTCAAAGACCCGAACTACGGTTGGCTTGATTCCCACTCGGGATACGTAGGTAGCCTATTAAATAGGTTCAGCCACTCGATCACTTGATCATCCTGCCAAATATGGAGCCTTACTCTTATCGACGACCCCGCTTCTTTCGAAAGCGCCGTCGCCGAGGGGTTACTGTAAGTGCTCCAATTTGAGCTTGTTAGAATTTTCGTTAGAAAATTAACGAAAGTTATAACATTCCTAACAATTCCTAACATTCCTAACATTTCTAACAAAGCAAGGGCAAAGTGGGCATTGTTATTTAAGGATAAACCAAGGAAAGGAATCAAAAAAGCAAAAGAAATAAGAAAAACCAAAAATAGAAATGGCTGGAACAAAAAGTGTTTAATTTGAATTTTCAAAAGATTATTCCTTGTGTCCAAAGCCTGAAGCAGCATTTAATGAACAGTGCACGCTGCACTTCCTATCCGCGCGGACATGTATGTAAAATTCAGAGGGCTATAAATTGAGCCCTCCAGTCTCAGAAATAGGGGAGAACAACAACACAACTCACAGCATTTGGCGAAAATACTCGAGAAAATAGTGAGAATTCTCTAGAATTGTCACCTTTTTCTCTTGAATCTTCCCAACTTTCACTCACTCAAATCAAACCCACTCACTCTCAAGTTCAAACACAAACACAAAAACACAAGGAAGATAGGTATAACCTCCCTCTCCTTACCCTAAATTCTCTCATCCATGCATGCATTTTCAAACTACAAAATGTAGTTTGTTCATTTTCTTGCCCTAGATCCAAGAGGATCACCATGGAAGTTCATCTCCATGGATGATCCTCTACAAGGATCAAAATTTTCTTCAATGTGTTCTTACTTACTTGCAAATGCATTTTCAAAACCCTAAAAACCATTTTCAAGCACCAAATCTTGGTTTCAAAGGATAAAATTCCCCTTCCCAAGCAAATGAAGTGTTTAGTCCTAATGTACCCCAAGGATGGTTTGGTATAGTTGATTCACCACTAAAATGTCAAGTGATCACTAACCAAAACCTAGGGAAATGGGGACAAGCATGGATGCAAAAACCCCCCTTTAAAATCATTTTTCCTTTCTTGAGAAGTTGCTGTCCAGTAGCAATTTTCCAAGACCCCAGTCCATTGTATTAATTTTTGGACACAGATAAACTTGTAATTTGGTGTTGACTACAAAACACTATTTGTAGCCAACATCCATATCTTTCCAGACATATTTTTACTTTATTTTTTGAGTGAGTAAAACTCCCTTTTTCAAATTTTCTTTTAGAGGCCAGTTCATCAGCTTCTGGAAATCCAGATTTCATATCTGAGATTTCCAGAAGGCTTTTACCCCTCAAATATTCTCCAAAATAGAAAATTCCTTCTCACAAATCTTATTTAAGGTGTCTGGAACAACTTTCATTCTCTGAGTTTATCCAGATTATGAAGTTTTAAGACCCTTGAATCCATTTCAAAATCAAAGGTCCACTGCCTTTTTCATTCTGGCAGAAGTGACTCTCAACTTCAAAAGGTCTTTTGAGTACCAAATCTCAATCCAAAAATCTTCCAAAAAATCATGGGATCAGTTTAAAGTCTTAAAAAGACATCCCAATTTTTACTTTTCTCAGTTTCGACTTATTTTGGCCAACACACACACACACACAAATAATTTTCAGCTTGGAAGACTCGTTTTACGAGGCATTCCGGGTGCACACTAACGTCCTTCCCGGCGTGTAACATGACCTCCGAACCCAAATATCTAATCTCGGGCATTTTTCAAAGTTTTGGCCCTTAAAACAAAAATGGCGTGGCGACTCCGTTTTCCGGTTTTATTTGGTTTTCAAAGAAACGAAAAATCGAATTTTTCCCGCGAATGGCAACATCATCACAGTATGATGCATTGTGAGTTGTAATTACACCTTTTCTCCTGCTATGGTCTTCAGTATTTCAGAAGAATTGTGGACAAATATGGAGAGTACTGAGTCTGAGGCAAAGCACTCACACTGGTTGGACAGTCACATTAGTCTAGAGAATACTAAATGGGTTGCAGAAAATCTTAATGGTGAGCTACTAACTTTTGTATTCTATCTCTACTTTCATTTGATCTAACATGTACGCCATATAATACAGCACCCACCCTGAATCGTCAACTTCGATGCTGTCTTGATTCTTCTTAAGTGACCAAAATTTTGGTAGTTAGCAAGGGCAAAGTATGCATATTTCTTTTCTTATTATTTTTATCCGCGAGTATACAACATTATCACCCACAGATGACGAATATTTGTGATTTGTTCACACTCATAGTTTCTGCAATTATTGCCTCGTTTTAATGCTAATATATCTCAAAAACAGGGTTTGATCAGGCTGTGAACAAAATTTCCAAGTTGATTGAACGTGATGAAGGTTCATATGCACAGCCAGGTGATTATGAGCACAAGAGACCAGGGCTCTTATCTCACATTGAGGAGTTCTCCCGCCTACATCAACAGCTGGCTGAGAAATATAATCACTTGATTGGTGAAGTACAGAGGAACTGTCCATCCCTCCCTCAAACACACAATCTTGATATTTCTGACTCTGGCTCTCCAAAAGCTTCTCCCATGCCAACTCCTGATCAGAAAATGGGTGCACACAAGTCTGAAGAATCTGTTGGCTTTAATTTATTTTTAAGCTCTGGTAGCGGTAGTTCTGATAGTATGATTGCTGATGCTGAGGAGAAGGGTCTTATCACTCCAGGATAGGTGAGTTTATGGGTTTCAGTAAAAAGGCCTTGCTGTAGATAAATTTGTGGTTGAGCTTGGGAGATAGAATGATATGTTAATGATCAGAGGAACTACTGAAATTTCATGACTAAACTGTAAATAGGATACAAGTTGTTGTCAATCATAGTGTCTTTTGATGCCTACAAAAATGCTCGTAATAGCCTACTTTCTTAGGTTTCTTCATACTAGGCCCTGGGTTTGATTCATATTATAAGTACTATACTATAGTATTTATTGCATTATTTTTGAAATTCTTCATATTACAGTTTTCATATGATAGATATTGTCAAATTGGATTTGACTTTGTTTGGTTTATTGTTGTGTAGAGTGTCCTTATTGAACCAACAAGTGGGAATACATGCATGCCTTCATGGCAGCAGTTAAGGGTTACAAGCTCATCATCACCATGCCTGCATCAATGAGTCTTGAGAGAAAAATTGTTCTCCGTGCTTTTGGGGCGGAGTTAGTTCTCACAGCGCTATCAAACTTAATGTTGATGCAAGTGTTAAGCAATGTATGTATCATTTCCTGTTGTTGCTTGGTTATGTGGGAGTACGAATATCATTGCTAGAATGTGGTCCTTAAAACGAAAATTTCTCATTATCAAACTGGAGTTGGTTATGCAGCATTGGCTGCCTCCTGAGTCTGTATTAGGGAATGAAGCACTATATCAGTTGTAAATTGTGTTAAAAGTAAAAGTTCAAAGCTTCGTTTATCCATATTCCCATTTCCTGAATACAGGAGGCCTTTTATAGAATATAATATTTATATATAACTTTATATATGATACATGCTTTTCATCCCTCACCATGGAATAGTATTGTCAAATTGGATATCAAGGTTTAAACTAGCTCATCTCTAATTGAGTGATGTCTGCTGGTGCTTGGGACAAAACATGTGTCTTTGCTTCAATTTTTTTCTTCCTTGCTTGTACTCTATTTATCTTTATTAAGTAAAAAAGAAAGACCAAAAGCGTTTCTCTTGAGTTGTTGATGATATTTCATTGTCGTTGACAGTATATATGCAAACATTCTTGCACTTAATACTCATATAAGTATAGCTACTAATTAAAGGTGACCGCCAAATGTGCTCAGGTCAAGGAACGTGTGGCACAGGCTAGGAAGGCGCAGAAAGTATGGGCAAAGAGTAGCTTCAAGCAAAGACGCCAATTTCTACGAGTACTCTTGAAGTACATTATTGAGCATCAAGAACTTATATGCGAGTAAGAAGCCCTTTTCGGCATAGGCTTATGATTAGTTTGTAATCTATGAACTTTGGTTAAATTAAAATAAAATGAAGGCAAAGAATGACATAATAGTGCTAGAGAAATTAATCAGCTTGCTTGTGGTTATTTAATCTTCTCTTCAGCTTTGGAATGAAGCCCAGGTGTAGTCATCTTCTGCATGATTTGTTGAACAGTCAGTGAAATGTATGTAATGTCCAATTGCTATTATCATTATTTTTCTTTGTCTTTTTGCAGTTAATAGTGAACTTCAAGAAACAAACTTAATTTATACAATGTCTCCTGCAAGTTATAATAATTATCTTACTTTGATTTTGTTCTAGACTTTGCTATCTCCTATTAGAAATTCATGAAACAGGCGAATGCACTCATAGCACCTATTCTCTCTCTCCCTTGAGTGTCTTTAATGACACTAATTATTGTTACATTGTTGCAATGTAATGACACAGCAATGGGGAGCACAAATTTTGCGTCAGGTACAAAGTGGACATCTTTTATACACAGATAGTATGGATTTTGATCATTCATGTTTCATAGCATATACAGGAATTATACTTTTTTCTTCTTACTTTAATAATGCACTGCAGAATTGGACAGAGGAAGTGGAATCTGGGTTCAAGAAATCCAAACTATCAGCCCAATGCAATCACCGGTAAGTTGGAATAAGATAAACTTCTCACTCATAATAAAAGTTCTAGGTTAGTATTTGTACTCTGGACTTTCTTTGTCACTATTGAAACAATGTTCGATAATCTGTACATCATATTTTGTAGTACAGTCTACTTATCTTGTTTGTAAATGCTTCATAGCATTCCTTGATTTGTGGTTCTTTTGTATAAATGTACAAGATATGTGCGGAAGGTTATGCTTGGTCTGTAAGCTTGAACATGGATCCGATATACGATTACATGTTTCATCTTAACTGAGTACTCGAAGCTGCTGGATTTCAAACAACTAATGTTGTCAACAAGAAATTTTCCAAATTTTGTAATATTATTTCATTAACATGTGTAAGCTTTTTTGTCGAAACTTGTTGTTTTAGAAAGTGGTATTTGATATTATATTCCTTTTTACATAACTTATATATATTATTTATAGTTTTCTTTATATTTTTACAATATATCTGATTCATTTATTTAAGTGCATAAAATATTTATCTGCAAGACATTATTACAGGGGGTAGAAGTTAAAAAGATCATACATTTATATTGGTCAGGCATTATCTGATATAATTAATTGTATGATAAATTTTATATCACTTGAAATATTTTGTTGTACTTTTATTTTAGTAAATGTTAAAAATGCATTTACTCAGGTAATATTCTTGACACAAAATTTAAGAGAAGAGTCAATTTAATATTTATCCTTATATTTATATTAATTCTTTTATTTATGACTCTGTTTTTGTCAAAGTGTTATGGCCGTGCGTTTAACGCACGGGTGTTACACTAGTTAATCATTAATATGTAAAAATCCTTAATTATGGTTTTAGGTTTGAATTAAAATATTATGTCAATGTTCTTGAAGGAAAAGATGGAACAAAAATAATATTTTTAGGCATAAGATGGTTCGGCCGAATGGCCTTATGTTGTTGATTATGTTTTTGGGTTGAATTGTTAGAGTTTTGGCCAATTCTAAGATGCCAAGTTAGTTTTCAAACTGAAGAAGGACTAAACTGAATAGTTATAGGCTGAAACCGTTAGATTTCTGACCTTACAGTCAGGAACTAGCTGGAAAACTTAACTAAAGGACTAAACTGCAAAGTCCAAAACTACAGGAGGACCAAACTGTAATTAATTAAAATATGAGGGACTATTCTATAATTATTAAAAGTTGAGGGACTATTCTGTAATTAATTAAAAGTTGAGGGACTATTCTGTAATTAATTAAAAGTTGAAGGACTATTTTGTAATTATTCAAAAGTTGAGGGACCTATTCGTAAATCCTTGAAAATCAAAGGGTCATTTTGTAAATACCTAAAAGATGGAGGACCTATTAATAATTAGCCAAAAGTAGAAGGGCTTAAGTAGAAATTCTAAATAAAGAAAGTTTATGAATAAGAAGTAAATCAACCTTTAAAGTTGAGCCGAAAGGTAACTCATAGGTTAATTAAGTAAAGTGAAACTAAGGAAGGAGAAGTTAAAAGTAGATACTTAGGAAGTAAGTGTCTATTGAAACTAAGTTATTCTTGTATGTTTGTAGATACGTGCAAGGGAATCCTAGAAGCTAAGCGAAGCCAAGGTAAGAGATTACGTTCCTTTACTGTTATTGAATTCTTTTCCTTTGAAATTCCTATATTTTCTTGATAAAATCAAACTATCAAATAGCATGATAGTATTTGAAAATAATCCGCGTTATTAAACGTTATTTGGAAATGTCCATATTCGGTGATGATATTGTTGTTCACTGAATATCTAAAGTTTGAAACTTGTTATATGCATACTTGTACCTATGTATGCTTCTTAATTCTAGCATGTCTGTTGAACGACCTACTTGCTTAGGATAGACGTGCCCAGTTAGAAAAGGCATTGTCAGAACTTGTCTAGTTAGAAAAAGACTTGTTCTTATTAGGGATTGCATGAGTGATCACATGCCTTCTCTCAGGAATTGTTTGATTACAAGGGCAATTCTAGACCCCGAGCATATATGTGTGGATACCATATATGTTTCGACTCAGACTAATGGCTTGATGAAGTTAGGTGTATTAAATTGTACCTTTGGCATTGAGGTTATAATGTACGTTGGAATTGACGGAAATTGTGTGAATCCATTTGAATCGTAGTGCCATAATCCTTTGAAGATAATCTTAAATGTTGTCTTGACTGTATTGTACCGCAGTCCAGTATAAATTTAAATTAGTCTATCCTTATATTTTGTTATTGAAGTGTTCATTTTGGTTGTCTCTTCTTAGTACCCGAAGAGACTTCGTATGAACTTACTGAACATTTGTTCGCTCACACTTTCTCCATTAAATTTTTCTTTCCAGGTTCTAAGTAGAAGGGAATCAGATTGGTCGCGAGAAGGGCGACGTTTGGAGAATAATTAGGGTTATTGAATAATTACTCTATTTCATTTGGTTGTAAGTACAGTAATGACTGGTGTGGTTTTACTAGCTGAGACATTAAGTATTTATTTATCGCTTCCGCATTTATTAGGTCATTTATGGTATTTAATAACATTTATGATGTAATAGGGTTTGTGAGTGGAAATCCTAATATCTTGAAGTATTATTTATTGTCATTGAATGCTCATTTATGTATGAAAAAATTAGGGGTGTTACAATAGAGCAACCTATCTTCAAAAAAAAATCTTGCTTGCACCATTATATGTAGCCACTTCATCATTCCACAAGTCTTTCAACTTGTTAATTAGCAGTTGTATGTAGATGTCAATGTTATTTCCTTGACTGTGTGGTTCATCAAAGACCGGTACAATATAAAATAGGGTTATTTAATTAATACACATCTTATGCGGCAAGGTATATGGTAAATAAAGTAACATTCCACTTGCTATGAGAAACATTGTCTTAACTTCGATAACATTTGTGGTCTCTCTTGAATAAATCTTGGTATTTTTCCACTTTCTCCCTGCAAAAGAACACATGGTTCCTTAATATTCAATGTTTATTGTGTTCTTCGGCATGCCATCTTATTTATTAAGCAATATTTCATGACTTGTATGACCTTTCAAGTTTTAGCTTTGGAGAGAAGTATTATATAAACTTAATTTGAATGTTTCTTTCTTTTTCTCGTTATCCATATCTCGACCTCCTTATTATAATATATTTGTAATTAATGCATATGTAAATTTATAACTTCGCTAATTGCTTTCACATGAATGTTTTTGTCTTGTATTTCACTCCCAAATCATTTACAAACTTGATAGCTTCATAACAGTAACTCAACAACTTGCCATAATTAGGATGGAATTTGAGCCAAAGCTATTGTATTTGTATAGTAAATGACTTGGTTCTCTATCTACATAACAATTTCTTAGTTGCACCATTACATGTAGCCACTTCATCATTCCCCAAGACTTTCAACCAGTTAATTAGCAGTGTAGGTAGATGTCAATGTCATTTCCTTGACTACATGGTTTATCAAAGAACATGGCAATATAATATTGGTGGATGTGTTTCAACACATCGATATGATATACTTTTAGATTTATTTGATGTTCAACCTTGGATATTTTAGTGGCTTTTTTAAGTGTTTATGGGTATAGGGAATATAAGGAAAATGTCATGGATTATGACATTAAAGAGTATACAAAGGAACGATCAAGACCGCAGTGGCAAAGGAGGAAATAATGAAAATAACAAAAGGACAAGAAGGATGTGACCATGAGCAACTAAAACCAATGGATAATACTCATTCTGAGCTTTCCAACGATATGTGGCACGTCCTATTTGAAGTTCGTATGAAGATGTTATGACTTTCGAAAGTTTACGGAGAAAGGTACAAGTTAACAAATCATGACGAGCGCATGCTCCCCAGGAGCTGGAGTGCACGCCCCAAATTTACAGAAAGCATGTTACCTTCTGCCTATAAGGGGATAATCTCTCCCTCTTCTCCCAAGTATAAAAAGAACAACTCTAGTCACTTTTATGGCTATGTAAATATATGTTATATTCTTCTTTTCGAGTAGAGATAAGGATTCAATTATTGTTCTTCAATTTCAAGGATTATCAAAATTTTATATTCTCTTATTTATCTCTTGTATTCTTCCCCATGAATATGTGTAGTTAAATACTTAGATTTGGGGATTGGACTTGATCTTTATGTTATAATATTTTAATTATTTCATTCAATTGTGGTTTTAGTTTGACACAATAATTTTAATGTCGTTCTAGGGTTTCAATTTTATGATAAGATATTACCCTTGTTATAAATTCTTGCACTTGCGTGGAGATTTATACATATACTATTATTGTGTTGAATAAATTCAATAAATGACCTTGCAGAAGTCAATAGAATTTAGGTTCTAATATTTTTAAGTCCTTAAAAACTCTTGCATGTAAATCGGATATTGTGGAAAGAAAAATTTAAAGAGAATAATAGAATTGCTAAACAACCACCTAACTGTATCAATTCATAAATTAGTGAATGTATCCTAAAATCAGTTTGATCCTTTATTATCTAAATATCATAAAGTGACAGTATTCGTGAAATTCAATTCGTGTACTGCTTTTTATTATTTGAATTTAATCCTTTGCTACAACTGCTTGTTTAGTTTAATATTTAATTTTTGCAATTAGTAATAATCAAAATCAATTTATTTTTCACATAATTCTTTGTGGTTCTACACCCTTCTCATAGATACTATCACAACAATAACTAGTACACTTTATAGGTTATTTTATTACAAAAGAGAGATTTCTTCAATCAAGTTATTTTATCCACGTGCGATGAGAAACATTCATTCTCTTAACTTGGTTAACTCCATCGGATGTTACGCCAAGCCTAACATATTTGCTCTCACTTGCAAAATCTTGGTATTTCTCATCTTATGTTCTCCCGTCGAGAGAACACAGGGTTCAAAAATACACATGAATTCGGTAGCTAAATAGCTGCTGAATCCAAGTGAAATGTTCAAAAATACACATAGATTCAGTAGCTACTGAATCCATGTGTATTTTTTAGCATTGTGCTTGAATTTTGTAGCTACTTAGCTACTGAATTCATATGTATTTTGAACATTTCATATGAATTCAATCAATACTTAGCAACTGAATTCATATGTAATTTGTATGAATCTAAGTGTAATGTTCGAAATACACTTGAATTCAATATCTACGTAGTTACTGAATCCAAGTGTATTTTGAGAATTTCATTGTTGTTCAATATATTTTTTTCAAAACCCTATCTTCAGGAATGTGGTTTGATTGGCCTCGTCGAGCTGAGAAAAATAGTGTTCTCATAATTTTTTTCGACTTATAGATATTGGGATATATAATTTTTGAGATTTGAGGAAAATAGTGTTCTCATAATTTTTTCAAATCATGCCACGTATTAATGATCCAAATTTCCCTCAAATCTCAAAATTATATATCCCAATATCTATAAGTCGAAAAAAATTATGAGAACACTATTTTTCTCATCTCGACGAGGCCAATCAAACCACATTCCTGAAGATAGGGTTTTGAAAAAAAATGTTGAACAACAATGAAATTCTCAAAATACACTTGGATTCAGTAGCTATGTAGATATTGAATTCAAGTGTATTTCGAACATTACACTTAGATTCATACAAATTACATATGGATTCAGTAGCTAAGTATCGATTGAATTCATGTGCAATGTTCAAAATACATATGAATTCAGTAGCTAAGTAGCTACAGAATTCAAGCATAGTGCTAAAAAATACACATGGATTCAGTAGCTACCGAATCTATGTGTATTTTTGAACATTTCACTTGGATTCAGCAGCTATTTAGCTACTGAATACATGTGTATTTTTGAACGTTGCGCTTGAATTTAGCAGCTACTTAGCTACCAAATGTATGTGTATTTTGAAAATATTGCACATGAATTCAGTAGCTATTTAGGTACTGAATTAATGTGTATTTATGAATATTGCACTTGGATTCAGTAGCTACATAACTGCTGAATCCATGTATATTTTGAATATTGCACATGAATTTAATAGCTAATTAGATACTGAATACATGTATATTTTTTATGAGTCAAAGTGCAATATGTTCAAAATACACTATTTATTAGCTAATAAATCCAAGTGTATTTTGAGAATTTAATTGTTGTTCAATTTTTTTCTTCAAATCCCTATATTCAGGAATTTAGTTTGATTCGCCTAGTCGAGACGAGAAAATGAGTGTTCTTGATTTTTTTTTAGACTTATAGATATTGAAATATTTGATTTTGAAATTTGAGAGAAATTATGATGTTGATGTGACAGGTTTTGAAAAGTTATGTTCAACTGACATTCTACCTTCCGAGTTTAACCTAAACAGAAAAAAAATACACTGTTTTTTATAAAATTAAATCTAATCTAAACTATTGATTTGTCTGTTATCCAACCATTGAAGTTGGTTATCATGACTCTCATTTTAATTAATTCTCATTGGAGTAAATTCATATATATATATATATATATATATATATATATATATATATATATATACACACACACATATATATTATTATTTTTCCATGAACCACTAACTAATCTGGTGTGTCTAAAAAAATATTTTTCCACAATAAGTAATGCAAACGTAGGCTGGAGACTATAATGATTTCCGCCGTTGCTTCTGATGTCCCGCTAGTTGCTGCCCAGGCGCCCGCCTGGCCGATGGTGAGGCGCCAGCCTCGTTTCCAGCTGCCTCTGTTTCTGTTTCTGTTGTTGCCCTGTATCAACCTACATCATCCTCCCCTCCATAGAAAAGACTCGTCCTCGAGTCAATATCCTCAATAGAAATACTACGATAACCCGAAAAATCCGAACTCCATCTGCAAAAGGAACTCTATGTCCTTGACGAACTCTAAACTTCATTGCCTTCGTGACAACATCCATCCAATCACTCCATTGTGTAGAGACGAAATACTCAATAATCAATTTCTGAAGGATACACAAAACAGAAAAACGGGGGGTATACGTGTCAAACGGATCTGCGTACCGATGGTCAATGGTAACCGCTTCCAACATCCACACCAATTGAGTATGTGATAATTCACTATCAATTGTTTTAACACAAATAGGTTCTGCCAACACTTCCTTTGTCTCCTTATCTGACTCAGCAACTGATTCAACGTCATCAACAGGATCGGATGTCATCGGTTGAGAAACGTCACAACGACACACATCAAACATAGGTGGTTTGGACCAATCAACAAAATCTTCTTGACTTGAAGATTTGACAAAAAACACTCTTTAAACCCAACAGTATCAATCCAAGAATCAAAGGAATCATCAGGAGTTGCCTTACCTTAGATCTCCGGAATTTCGATCCTCACATCGACATCCCTAGAAGGTTCAGCTGCAGACCTGTTATGATGTCCACGATTTTGGGCGAAGGAATCCATCCCCTCTCGATACTCCCTATCCTCGACTGGAACAACCGGATCTGAACCCTTCTTCGCTGGAAGCACCACGCGATCCATGAAGTTCTGGAGTATTTGAATCTGTCTTCGTATCTCATCTATCTCGATATTGCGACGGCTTCGTTTGCGATGATGGTCATCTTCCTGGGGCTCCGCTGCACGGCTGCTCCATCGACCACCTCGTCCACCACGACCAACGCGTCCTCGTTCAGCCATTGATATTCGCGCCAGGCGCTCTGATACCAAATAATGCAAACAGAGGCTAGAGATTAGAATGACCGAACGATAAACAAGAAACAATAATTGAAAGCTTCAAGCTTTTCTTTTCTATTTCATAAAATCATAGTCTGCCTAAAAACAAAACCCTAACAATGTTTAAATACTAATTCTATGAACATTCTAGAACCCTACCAAAGCCCTAATTAATAAATGATGAATTACAAAAATAACCCTAATTAATATTTCAATAAACCCAACAAAGCTGAAGCCCAAAAGCCCGTTTCCCTTCTGATTACCGCCACTGCTTCTGATGTCCCGCTAGCTGCTGCCCAGGCGCCCGCCTGGCTGAAGGTGAGGCGCCAGCCTCGTTTCCAGCTGCCTCTATTTCTGTTTCTGTTGCTGCCCTGTATCAACATGCATCAATAAGCACAATGAAGTCTTATAGAGAAATGATGCGCCATGGCAAAATATTATTCCCGTTAAATGGTTACTCGGCCCGAGTATAGGGTCTTCGGGGGGCCCTATTTTATGAGGATAGGGGGCCCTATTTTATGGTCTATAGGGGGTCCACATTTTATGAGAATATGGCCAAAGTTATAATTATGATTTGGTTCTCCCGTGTTATATTCTATATGCCGCATATTAAGTGTTATGTTCTATATGCCGCATAATAAGTGTTATGTGATATATGCCGCATATTAAGTGTTATTTTATGTATGCCGCGTATTATATGTTGTACGTTATATACTGCATATTGAGTGCTATTATGATGCTAGCCAAAGTTAGGCCTATCGCTATAGTTCTGGTCTTGGTTCCCGCCAATGGCTTGGCCCTTGCATATTGTATATGGTGTGTCGGATATTGATTCCCGCATGTCGGATGAAGGTTCCCGTATGACGGGTGTTGGTTGTCGATGTATCATGTCGCACATCGTAGGTCGCATGTCGCATGTCTCATGATGTATGCTATCAATGTTGTAATAGGTTACCTGCCGCATGTTATATGTTGCATGTGCGGGTTCCGATGATGGTTTTACCCAAGGATTGTGTGCATGGTTATGGCCGGATTCCCGCATATGGCTTGGTTCTCGTATATCATATGTCGCATGTAGCCTGTCGTGTTGTATGCTGATAATGTTATAATTGTCGCATGTTGTAGATGGGTCTCGCATGCTGGTTCTCATATGTTATATGTGCATTAAGTCTTTTATTAGACTTTCCACCCCGGCGTGACACGTGGCAAATGATAAGGATAATGGTGATGATGTCACCTATGACATGGAATTTATATAAATACTCCCTCCTTGGCCATTTGGAAGAGGTATGTGTGTTTTTGGGAGCTTCTCTCTCCTCCCTCTTTCTCTCTCTAGAAATATGTCATATATAAATGTTATGTACCGGATTAATGATTCTCACGCCGAAGGGTTTTCGGGGGGAAAATCTCCCCGCCCTAACGGTGTTTTCTCTTGTAGGTCCCACATTATTTAGGACCTCGTGGAGCGTGCTTTTCCGGTCCGGCCACCGTTTCTACCCCGGTCAGTTTCCTGTGCAACCTATTTTTTATGGTAGCATCAGTTGGTTCCGTTGCCGGGACTGACATTTTCCGGCAGAGTTAGGCCGGAATAGAGGAGCCGGGGGTATAAATTCAGACTACAATGAGGGGTAGCAATCGGAGTTAGCCGGAATGGTTGGTTTGCGATTTCCGTTTTGACCGGGAAAAGGGAAATTCAGATCGGAGTTCTACGGAGTTAGGAGTCAATATTTATTATTTTCTTTTTCTGGGCAAGTTTTCTTTTTCTGGGCAAGAATTAGGAGAGGTCTGAATCGGAAAATATAAAGGGAAAGTGAAAATGAGGGGTAGAGCCAGATCTGGGGACGTCGTTATTAGCCGGGGGAGAGAGAGCCTTCACCGGAAAATTCAGAAGGAAAAAGTTAGAGAGAGAAAGGGAACAGTGATGAACAGTGACCGGGGTACGTGTCGACGGGAGAGCAGCCTTATCCTATACGTGTCAATTAGAGGGAAGCCTTGGATGAAGTCGTGGATTTGACGTCGCCGGATTCGTGTGAAGTGGAAATGAAATCGCAGGGGCGTGAAGCTACACGACGGATGGCGAAATTGATGGGGCTAGAAAAGGAATCGCAAGAGAGGGAGGTCACGCGAGAAGAGGGGCGACTCCCCAGAGTCAGTTCGGTTGGCTGGCCGGAATTTATGAAGTCAGAGGAGGCCAGGAACCGTGATGTCGTCGGCAGTGGCAGCGACAAAGGAAATCACCGGATTTCTGAGAGGTTAGAGGTCGCCGCTTTTGTGTCAGCGGAATCAATGGAAGCCGCTGTTGGTGTCGCCGGTAGTGGTAGCCTTGGCCTGTTTCGTGAATCGAAGTAGAGAAGTTGGGAAGATGTCGCCGTCGTAGAGACCGCCGTTGGGCTGTTGAAGAGGAGATGAAGTAAGAGTTATTCAAAATGAGAGTTGGGTGCAGGAAAGTGAATGGAAAATGATTAAAATTTGAATGGATATTGAAAAAGAAAGTGAAATAGATATTGTTAAATTGGTATTCTTTCCTTGGCTGAGAGTTTGGTTTGAGGAAAGATGAATGGTTCAAGGTAGAAATGGAAATTAAATAAAAACTGAAGGGAGAGTAGAAGGAAGGAAGGCGAAGAAGAAAGAAATATGGAAAAATGGTTTTTATTTATTTTATTCTTTTTTGGGTTGAAAGAATGGTTTAAGTAAGAGGAGGAGAAAAGTCAGTGGGTTCCCAGCCACAAGAATTTTGTGAGTCAAGATTAGCAAGCGTGGGCTTTTCTATTTGGGCCATTAGCTTCGTTATTTTGGGAAGCTATGACAACGAGCCGCCGTTAATGTCTTCGTTAATTCTTTGACGGATCTCGTCAAAATTGCCGCAAATTTCCATCAGGTCACTTCTTTCCATCCTTGTCATTTATAATGAATAAATAATTAGCAATACATGCTTAGTGAATTGATAACAAGTATATGCAAATGTGCTTTAAATAAAGATATGTATATGTTTTGAATATGTGCATCATGTTGAGTTGATGCTTCAACTTGATATTACTTTAAGTGATATTAAATCTTATGATCAGTTAATAAGAGTCATGAGGTGAAAAATGTGCCGTGAGATTTGCTCTAGTTATTAGATGGAAAGAAAAGTGAAACACTAGAAAAATAGGGTGTAAATGAATATATGATTAGAAATTCTGGTGCATAGTAAAGTCAAATATGCTCTCTATATATTGTGCTAAATTGATAGAATAAATCGGCTCAATGCGTTGCTTGCCTATTTCCTGTTTCCTTAAGAGAGATAATGAAATATAGAAACTTGAATATGAATGGTAATAATCTAGCGGGAATAGGCTCCTCGAAATGATTAAAGGATATTTTGAAATAAGGTTTTGATAATTGGCGATTTCGTATGAAAAGAATAAGAAGTGCTTGTCGACAAATGAAAATTTATGCTTAGTGCTATATTCAAGATAGTTTGCCAAAATCACCCTTATGTTTTTACATGATGCATTCTTGGTTGAGAAATAGCGAATTGCGTGCCTTCTTGGGAGTATTTGTTATCTTTTGGACAGTGAGTTTTGGTTCGGGAAGAAGGAAGCCGCCGAAGATAAAGATTGCCGGCCAAATAAATCAGGTCAACTCTTCCTTTTTTCATGGTAGCCTTTACTTTGATAAAATGAAAAGTAGAAAAAATGGTATTGTTATTTGTTGGGCTAAGTATTTGAGACAGGAAAAGTGGATGAAGAAAGTTAAAAGTTAATGGGAAAGACAAGTGTATGACAGCCTGGGTGTTGAATTCATCCGGAATATCATCAACCTTCGTCAGGTCGTCTCTTCCCATCCTTTATGTTCATGTTAAATGACTTTTGCATGAAATCGTTATGTGAGAATAAGGATGCATGCTTAGAAATGTTGTTACATAGCAAAATTAAATGTGATCTGTGCTCCTATATTTAATGGATTGGCTTGACATGCTTACCTACTTATGTCATTAAAAAGAGATAATGGGTGACTAAAGTTTTGTTGATCAAAAATATGCATAACAGAAAGCGAAAATGGTTAATGGGTATCTGACAAAGTTAAAGAAAGTATTCTCTGTTTACTATGCTTGCTTGATGAATGAATTAATTGTACGATGAATCCATTAGACGAAAACTGGAGGTATGTTAAAGATGACTAGAATATGAAATTCGTATAGGATTGTCTTGGGTTTTATTTAATTCCGGGGATATGAATGATTAATTTTTTTTAATAAGAGTTATTTGAATTAGCGATCATCGTTTAGAAGGGGATTGTGAAAATAAATTCTCGTAGGAGGAAATTGGTCAATTGAATCCGTGAGTCAGAATGCGGACATGAAAAATATTTAAATGCGGCGACTTTTTAGAAATGAATGAAACGTAGGTAATGGTGTACTCATGAAAATGCTAGTGTCGACGTTTATTAAAAAAGAAAGTAATTGTAATTTTTATATGAATGAGACAAATTTAATATAATTGAGATATATGGAGTCTATGTTTTGTGAAATTGATTATGTGATATTATGCTACAATATGTGTAATATGATATGAGAGCACCTGTTGCCTATTTGCTAAAGTATTAATGAACGTGGATTAGTATTATATTGTAACATGTCGTGCCAATTTTTAAAGTATGCCCTTGCTTAGTTGTTTAATGGTGAAAGTCGTCAAGATTAGCGAAGTATGGATCTTGAGCGAACTAAATGTAAAAGAAGTATGGCGCTAGAAAAAGGATATTCCGCGAAATAAAATATGTGAATTTTATGCTCGACGCTTATATGCAAAATGGCGTCAGAATTATGAAAAATTATGCCAAGGTCTTAAGTGAAAATGGAAGTATCGTGATATATGGGAACGTTGACCTGCTACAAGTTTGAGATCTTGAAATGATGAGTAATGAAAACTGATGGTCATGATGACATGCTTGGTAAAATGAGAAAGATATTTGTAATTCCTTATTTCTCTCGTTCATATAAAAGTTGCGTGATATTTGCTTATTGTGTCAAATATAAAGAAAGTGTTTGCTTGATTTGCAAATGAGTACCTCGTGTCTTTTGTAGCGACTCTGTCACATGCGACAAAGTTGATAAAGATTGTTGCCGCTAAAGCTGCGACAAAGTTGATAAAGATTGTTGTCGCTAAAGCTGCGACAAAGTTGATAAAGATTGTTGCCGCTAAAGCTGCGACAAAGTTGATAAAGCTTAAAGATGGATTGATAAAGCTTGAAGATGGAGTGCGACCTGGTGACATTGAGGCCCAGGCGCGGCGTCTGGAGATAGTGGTTCCAGGCGTCTAGAAAAGTCCCAGCTTTTTTATGGGCGAGAAAGGGGCGGCGGCTTGGAGATAACGGTTTCAAGTCGCAAAACCTTGCGGCTTGGAGATAACGGTTTCAAGTCGCGGTGTCCTGGAGATAACGGTTTCAGGCACCTAGAAAAGTCCGAGCTTTTTTATGGGCGAGAAAGGGGCGGCGGCTTGGAGATAACGGTTTCAAGTCGCCAAACCTTGCGGCTTGGAGATAACGGTTTCAAGTCGCGGTGTCACGGGAGATAACGGTTTCGTGCACCTAGAAAAGTCCCGGCTTTTTATGGGCGAGAAAGGGGCGGCGGCTTGGAGATAACGGTTTCAAGTCGCCAAACCTTGCGGCTTGGAGATAACGGTTTCAAGTCGCGGTGTCCTGGAGATAACGGTTTCAGGCACCTAGAAAAGTCCCAGCTTTTTTATGGGCGAGAAAGGGGCGGCGGCTTGGAGATAACGGTTTCAAGTCGCCAAACCTTGCGGCTTGGAGATAACGGTTTCAAGTCGCGGTGTCCTGGAGATAACGGTTTCAGGCACCTAGAAAAGTCCCAGCTTTTTTATGGGCGAGAAAGGGGCGGCGGCTTGGAGATAACGGTTTCAAGTCGCCAAACCTTGGGCTGACATCCCATGCTGTTGGGCTGACATCCCGAACTGTTGGGCTGACATCCCATGCTGTTGGGCTCGCATCCCGAACTGCTCATGTGCCAAAATTGATAAAGCGGCCCCAAAGTTGATAAAGCTGCGACAAAGTTGATGAAGTTATCAGAAAAGTCCTGGTTGTAAAGCCAGGCACAACGGGATCTGCGTTTGCAGACTCGGGAGCCTTGGCAAGAGGCCTGGCTCAGAAAAGTCCTGGTTGAAAAGCCAGGCACAACGGGATCTGCGTTGGCAGACTCGGGAGTCTTGGCAAAAAGGCCAAGGCTCAGAAAAGTCCTGGTTTAAAAGCCAGGCACAACGGGATCTGCGTTGGCAGACTCGGGAGTCTTGGCAAAAAGGCCAAGGCTCAGAAAAGTCCTGGAGATATTGGTTTCAGGCACAACGGGATCTGCGCTTGCGGACTCGGGAGTCCGGGCAGAGGCCTGACTCAGCTCCTAGCCTAGCCTGAGTGGCGAAGTTTGTGTGATCTAGCCTAGCCTGAGTGGCGAAGCTCCTAGCCTAGCCTGAGTGGCGAAGCTCCTGTGACCTGGAGATATTGGTTCCAGGCGCGGCGACCTGGAGATAGTGGTTCCAGGCGTCCAGAAAGTCCCGATTTTTTAACATGCGTAGAAAAGACCTGGTTTAAAGGTGCTAGGCAAAAGTTGAGCAACATTGGAACTAGTTGATTTGGCCAGATGGTCCAAGGCGCAAGATTTGGTTTAAGGCGATTTGAGTTTTATTCGGCATGGTCGAATGCGGTTTTGGTTTAGTGCGATTGTGATCAGCGCGGTTCTGATCATCGCGGTCTGAGGAATAAGGTTTTGGTTCGCGCGGTTTTGATCAGTGTGGTTCTGATCAGCGCGGTTTTGGTTTAGTGCGATTTTGATCAGCGTGGTTCTGATCAGCGCGGTCTGAGGAGTAAGGTTTTGATCAGCGTGGTTCTGATCAGCGCGGTTTTGGTTTAGTGCGATTTTGATCAGCGTGGTTCTGATCAGCGCGGTTTGAGGAGTAAGGTTTTGATTAGTGCGGTTTCGATTATCGCATTTGTGATTGTCACGTCTTAGTTAGCGCGTTTGTTGATTGCTGCGCGTTTGTGATTGTCGCGCTTGTGATTGGCGTGTTTTTATGCTTTGATCACAGTGGTTTGGCCCAGAGTGGCCTCAGTGCGGTTTGGTCAAGTTTGGCCGCGAATTTTGGTTTGGGCCAAATGAGGTTTGGCCGTGAGTTTTTGGTTTGGGGCCAAGTGGGTTTGGCCGCAAGTTTTAGGCCAGGTGAGGATTGGCCGCGAGGTTTAGCCCAGGTGAGTCTGTGACCTGGATGTATTTTGGTTTTAGAGTTGGTTCGAGAAAGACCTGGCTTAAAGGTGCCAGGCACAGATGGACAAGGAATAGTAAGTCGCCCTGACTCTGAGTAAAGCTGAAGGGCGAGAAGCATAGTTAGGAAGTGAGGCTGCCTAAAGACAAGCCTCACTCTTTTGAAGGGAGTAGTATGTATATAGAGATAAAGGTCGTAAAGTGAATCTTCGATGAACTATCGAAGCAAAAAAGATAATTATTAAAGCAAAATGCAGTAGGCGACATATAAAGTGAGAGATCAAGGTAGAATAATGAGCGCAGAAAA
Source organism: Adenophora triphylla var. japonica (assembly GCA_022495995.1). Lineage (NCBI taxonomy): Eukaryota > Viridiplantae > Streptophyta > Magnoliopsida > Asterales > Campanulaceae > Adenophora > Adenophora triphylla. The sequence goes on along the minus strand of JAFEMH010001711.1, from coordinate 82,648 downwards.
TGAAAATTCAAAGCAAGTTAAAGAAAGTAGGCAATATCATTCAAGTTAAAGTTAAGGATAAGTCGCATCGCGACAACCAAAGTATGAAAAGCGAAAATAAAAGACAGAAAGGTAAATTGTTTTATTATAGACCCAGATCAGATTGAATTGTTGAAATGACGCCAAAAGTCAGAGGGATCGAAAGGTTTTTGACAGAATTATCGAAACAAATTGTAGGGAAGGAGTTATTCGATAGTCCAGCGACCAGGGTTCGTGTCGCTGGCGTTTATGGATCTGAGTCGTATAATGTTGGCTCTCATATGATTGGTTCCCGCATATTTTACCAGCCAAAAATTTACAGAAATGATTGAAATGGGAAAGAGAAAGTGCAAAAAGTGGAAGTAAAATGAGAAATTGAAAAATGAAAGTGTTGGAAAGATCAAGGAAATGGACCTATGCTTTGTACGAGGGAAATTGGCTCGATGTGATAAGTTATATTTTGTTATGTATATTATTTTACTCCTCAGCTCGATCATGAATAATCGGAGCTAAGGAGTCGGGGGCTTCTGATGCGCCATGGCAAAATATTATTCCCGTTAAATGGTTACTCGGCCCGAGTATAGGGTCTTCGGGGGGCCCTATTTTATGAGGATAGGGGGCCCTATTTTATGGTCTATAGGGGGTCCACATTTTATGAGAATATGGCCAAAGTTATAATTATGATTTGGTTCTCCCGTGTTATATTCTATATGCCGCATATTAAGTGTTATGTTCTATATGCCGCATAATAAGTGTTATGTGATATATGCCGCATATTAAGTGTTATTTTATGTATGCCGCGTATTATATGTTGTACGTTATATGCTGCATATTGAGTGCTATTATGATGCTAGCCAAAGTTAGGCCTATCGCTATAGTTCTGGTCTTGGTTCCACTTGATGGCTTGGCCCTTGCATATTGTATATGGTGTGTCGGATATTGATTCCCGCATGTCGGATGAAGGTTCCCGTATGACGGGTGTTGGTTGTCGATGTATCATGTCGCACGTGTCGTAGGTCGCATGTCGCATGTCTCATGATGTATGCTATCAATGTTGTAATGGTTACCTGCCGCATGTTATATGTTGCATGTGCGGGTTCCGATGATGGTTTTACCCAAGGATTGTGTGCATGGTTATGGCCGGATTCCCGCATATGGCTTGGTTCTCGTATATCATATGTCGCATGTAGCCTGTCGTGTTGTATGCTGATAATGTTATAATTGTCGCATGTTGTAGATGGGTCTCGCATGCTGGTTCTCATATGTTATATGTGCATTAAGTCTTTTATTAGACTTTCCACCCCGGCGTGACACGTGGCAAATGATAAGGATAATGGTGATGATGTCACCTATGACATGGAATTTATATAAATACTCCCTCCTTGGCCATTTGGAAGAGGTATGTGTGTTTTTGGGAGCTTCACTCTCCTCCCTCTTTCTCTCTCTAGAAATATGTCATATATAAATGTTATGTACCGGATTAATGATTCTCACGCCGGAGGGTTTCGGGGGGAAAATCTCCCCGCCCTAACGGTGTTTTCTCTTGTAGGTCCCACATTATTTAGGACCTCGTGGAGCGTGCTTTTCCGGTCCAGCCACCGTTGCTACCCCGGTCAGTTTCCTGTGCAACCTATTTTTTATGGTAGCATCAGAGAAACTAAATAATAGTGCTTGAAATCTGCCATTATAAGAAATGAAACAAAACTCATATAGAAACATTTAAGAAATCAAGGGGTTACGAAAAAATATCAAAAAACATCTAAGAATGGTTACGTTTGAAATTTTGTGAAAATAATAGGTATATAAATTAATGTGTTATTCATATCGTTGGCAAAATATAGGACCACATTCAGAACCATTTATAGAAAGTAATTTAATAAGGTTATCCATAACAGAAATCCCCATGTTCTAATTTCTAAATCGTGGCCATTAGTTTTGAAATAGAAGGCTAAGATCTTGTGACGGAAATTTTTATGTTTCACGCTCATCCACCTCTAAGTCAGATGGCCATCAGATTACTGCTAGCTTAATCCAATCTATTGATGCATCCGATCTCTATACTTTAGGAATGTATTGTATCCAAATCCTTGAGTTTGTTACAGCAAAACTAACGTGGCAACCATAGGTTTTCACTTTTTCATGCAAAAACCGCTCCTTCTTTACTTTAAAACACCTCATCTTTTGTTGTTTAGTATCTATCATTCCTATAAACTTACTCGTGCTCTCAGTCTCTCCCTCACTCACTGACTCTTGCCCCCTCCAAACCCCTCCCTCGTACACACACAGTTACAATGGCTCTTGTTCCCTATGGTGAGAAGTGCAATGGAAAGGCACGACCAGGACCTCGGTCCTATCCAGAGCCACCATCTGATTGGAAGCGAATCCCAAAAGAGAGAGGCTACAATGGAAGGGTTGATGTCGTGAGTTGTTTTACTTCTTCTTACTATATTAGCATTTACACATATTTCGACACATGAATGAGTGTGTTTATATTATTGCCTTATTGCATTTTACAGAAAGTTCATCTCCTTGTGCATGCAGTTCTATCGTGAACCTGAAACAAAAAAATTATTTCGGTCGAAGAAAGCAGTTTGGCAGAAACTTCGAAATGAAATTTGGGATTTTGACTTTCATGATGTGCCGGAAGAAGTATCCTTTATTCTGGACAACAACACGAACAAATGGAATGTGTTTGAAGGTGAAAGAAGGGTTAGTGAAGAAGAAGTTAAACTGTGGGAGAAAGCATCTATTTTTGTTTGTAACTGGGACAATTTTAATGGTTCCACATCGAGTGGTAATATTCTGCATTTATAGACCAATCAATCTTTTAAAAAACTTCAAAGTCTTTTATAAATGGTATAATTTTACAAAGTTAAATAGATAGTAGAAAAATGGAAAGTCATTAAATCTATGATGCTAATGTAAATTTATTTGTTTCCCTTTTAGGTGTTGTGGACAAGAAGAGGAAAGCTCATGCTAAAGATCAAGAGCAGCAGTCTGAGAAACTGACTATCGATGTACACATTGAATTCAAACCATTAAATTAAAATGTTTCTCCTTTAGCCATGGCGTTAGATTTTGTACTATAAGACATACTCCCTCCGTCCCACCGTAGTGTAGACTTTTGGTCAAATTGACCAAACTTTGACCAATAATTTTAGCCCAAAATAATTATCCTAATGAAAATCTAAAACTTGAAATCGAAAATAATCTTAATTGTGATACAATAACCATTTTTAGATTTTCGTCAGGATAATTATTTTGTGCTAAAATTATGATCAAAGTCAAGCATTTGACCAAGCCTACACTACAAATGACGGAAGAATATATTTCAATATTTGACCATGGTTGTTAGTTTTATTATTGTTGTCATTCTGTGTTTATTTATGCCTTTGATTGAGTGTTCTTGTTTTGCTAATGTAATTCATTATTATCTTATTTTTGTTTTTTCTCAACAACTTTCTTTAATATTTTTTTTCTTCTTTTTACCTAATTATTAAATTTCTCGCCATCCAACAACCATCTAATGACATTGGAACATATTCGTTAGAATTAAAAGGGGAATAAAAGAAGGTGCAATTTGTTAAGAATCAAAATTCTCAAGCAAATGAGGCGCCCGCCTCAACCTCGGCCAGGCGCCCGCCTCACGCTGTCCACACCACTGTTGGAACCTCGGCCTCCCAAGCGGTCGCCTCAATCAGTGCCTTGCCACTACTAGAAACAGGCCTTTTACCGACGGAAATTTCCGTCGGTAATTTCACATTTCCGACGATAAATGGATATTACCGACGGAATTCGTCCGTCGGGTTCCGTCGAAAATAATTGGTTGGTAATACCGACGGACAAATTCCGTCGGAAATACCGCCGGATTGTCCGCCGGAAAATCTGAAATTCCGCCGGGAACCGTCCGTCGAAAATGAGTAAAGCCGGCCGGTTAACCGGAGCAATTGCCGGAGGTTACCGATGGAAATATCCATCGGTAAATAAAACCATTACCGACGGTTATAACCGTCGGAATCCATAAAATTTACCGTCGGATATGTCCATCAAAAATCTAAACCATAAACCGACGAATATATCCCTCGGTAATGAGTTTTATTTTTTTAATTTTTATTATTTTCCGACGGATATTTCCGCCGGAAATTAGTATTATTTATTTTTTTTATTAATTTACCGACGGAAATTTCCGTCGGTAATCTGGCCAGATTTTAAAAAAAAAATTCTGTTTTATTATTAAACCACCTGTAAACCTGTCAAACCTGTTTTAAACAAATCCCAACAACAAACAAACTACAAACAAAGGGAAAAAGGGTAATGGGAAAGGGATAAACCTGTCAAACCTGTTTTAAACAAATCCCATTATAAAAGAAACACAAACAAACTACAAACAAAGGGAAAAGGGGTAATGGGAAAGGGATAAGGGGTAAGGGGAAAGGGAAAAGGGAAAAGGGGAAGGGGAAAGGGGAAAAGGGAAAAAGGAAATTGTTTCGCTTGGGAAAAAGGAAAGGGAAAGGGAAACAAAATATATTTGTTTACATTACATGCCAGCCAAATAAAATGAATGTTAATCAACCACGACCCCGACCACGAGCGCTGCCGCTACCGCTACCGCTACCACCGCCACTTCGCCTAAGGTATTGACCAACTGACTCATCAGAAGCGTTACCGCTATTACGTGGCTATGGCTGTGGATGTGATTGCAAATTCATGGTAGCCAAGTATTGTTGCATGCGCTGCTCAAGCTGTTGCTCCACTAGCCTCACGCACTGGCCGAAACACGGGTCTCGCATCCGGGTCCGCACACGGGCCTCCACTGCGCCTCCACCCGCGCATCCACCCGGGCTCGCACTCTGGCTCTGGATCAGCTCCACTCGCCTCTCAACCTCTCTGTTGACCCGATCATCAAACGCTTCTTGATCCACATGATGACCGGCCGAGGAAGAAGATGAAAAGTATTGCGTAGTAGGGCTGCGGAATGGCATGTTAAAATACCCCGCACCATGTCCTCCGAATCCAGGCAAGCGGTCTCCCTTTGGTTGCTTGTCTCGGAGGACAATGGCCGCCCAAAGCTTTTCACGAAAGGCGGGCCACTCGGTGCTCTCAGGAGCCAAACTTCCTTCTTCAATAGCCTCCTCACGAGCCCGCCTATCATACTCTTCCTGAAAAAAAAAATATACATTATACACTATGGTAGAAAATAATATTTATTTAACTAAATAATTTATAATTTACTAATAGATAATATATAATTTACTAATAGAAAATACTATTAACACTTACATAAAGGGTCTGATAATAAGGATTGACCCATTGTGGCCCTGAGCCATCAGTAGCCTCCGTAGTATGTGTAGCCAGAAACACAGCAGCACCATCAGCCTCATCATCTCCGTGTTTCAAACGCTTAACATATAAAAAAATTAAAACTTTAAAAAGCCTATCAAATAATAACAATATATGAATCAAATAGAGTATTGCTTAATTTACAAACGGATAATAAATGAAGTTTACCATTCTGGACCAACTCTCGCTGAAGTTAATTGATCCTCCAGTGTGCACACTCCCCCGCCCCTCTTGTGAGTTCCTATTCTTCTTTGCAATTTCTGAACTTTTTTGAAATTTCTCACTGTTCCAATAGGCTTTCCACTGCTCCCACGCACTAGCGGAGAAATTAGCTGGAGGCAAACCATCATTCAGCCACTTTCTTTTCATGTCGTACACTTTCCCAGCGTACCTCTTAGCAACCAATTTCTTGAAAGCCGCCTCGATTTGAACGTCGGTACACCCAGGGCATGAATATATGTGCTACAAAAATAGTAAAAGTAGTTAAATACACAAGGGAATAGTCTACAAACTTTACAAAGGAAAGAGAATTAAGTAATTTTACCCGAAACTGGCTATACCAGATAGAATACACCTCTTTTGATATTGACTTCGGGGTGGGATAAAATTCCTCAAAATTATACCCGCTGAATAAATCCCCAAACCATATAGCGGGATCTTGACAACCACCATGTATAAACCTATAAGATATTAATTGAAAAACAATATATCAATATATATACAAATAAAAAGACAATAATAAAATGTAAACATTATATATATGACATTTACAATTAAATAATACTTACTGGCCACTGGGAGAGATAGATATTTTTATTTTTCCATCCTCATTAATAATTGCGTCCAAGTGAACCCGTCTGGATGGTTCACTAACTGGAACACTAGAGCTTACATTACCTTGACTGCTCAAATCATCATCACTACGTCCTGAACCAGACGTAGAGCCCCTCCCTCCAGTCCTTGGAGAAACAAGACGATGGACAAAACCCGCAACCTTGCCTCTCTTTGAACGATTGCCACCTCGACCCGACATATCTAAACTAGTATATTATATATACAAATAAAAACAATATATCAATATATATATAAATAAAAAGACACTTCATTTAGGTTTATTGATATAAAAGACGAACCCTAATTCACACCGGCTTCTGGAACATCAGAATTTTCAACACAAATTGGTCTCGGTAGTCGATTTAGGTGGATGTGAATAATTTTAAATATTAATATTTAATTCTTTGTTGTTAAGTATATCATTCTCTAGGGTGAAAGGACAATTCATGTCCATTAGGTTTAGAATTGGGGTCGGCTTCTATCCCATCCCGAAATACACGTATGAATTGCAAATATCACTCTGTCTACTTGCTTTATAATCGAAAATCAAGCAATTTTAATAGACAATAATGATATTTACAAATCATATAATCGTGCATAATTTTTATTCATTACCATAACATGCATAATTTTGATCAATAAACAAGATGAGAGTCGTTATCATCCACAACAATCAAAACCCTATCTCAGCTTAGACCAAGAAAGACAGAGCAAACAAGTTCTCGACTGTTTGAGCAAAGGATTTTCTGTTTAATATAGGTTTTTTCAGTTTCACTGTCCTCCTCTCTAAGGATCTCAAACATCACAGCCATGTTCTTGTGAGTGCCTGTTTTACTCTTCACTGGTGGTATACGGTCACAAGTAAAAACAAGGTAACAGTATAACACCAGTGAAGAGAAAACAGAGCTTCCCTCCAATTTTTTCAATCTCCACCTTCCATTTACCCAAGATCCTGATTGCGGAATCTTCCTCATGAGCTTGAAAGCTGGCGGTGTTGCCCTCAATCTCACGGTTGCTTTGCATGTTTTGCGAAGCAACCATGAGATTGAGAGCAACACCGCCAGCTTTCATGCTCATGAGGAAGATTCTGCAATCAGGATCTTGGGTAAATGGAAGGTGAAGATTTATATAATTGGAGGAAAGTTCTGTTTTCTCTTCACAGGTGTTATACTGTTACCTTGTTTTTACTTGTGCCCGTATACCACTGCAAGAGAAAAACAGACATTGACAAGAACATGGGCGTGATGTTCAGTCCTTAGAGAGAAGAGGACAATGAAGCTGGAAAACTCTTATTAAGCAAAAATCATTTGCTCAAACATGGAGAACTTATTTGCTCTATCTTTGATCAAAGATGGACGGATTTTGATAGTGTGTGAGAAAGGCTCTCATCTTATTTATATATATACATTTATGTATATTTTTATTTTTATTTTATTTTTATTTTTATTTTTATTTTTTTTATTATTATATTTATTATTATTATTATTATATTTATTATTATTTATTATTATTATTATTATTTTATTATTATTTATTTTATTTATTTATTTATTTTGTTTTTTTATTTTTTATTTTTATTTTTTAATTTATTTTTTATTTATTATTATTATATTTTTTATTATTATTATTATTATTATTATTTTATTATTATTTATTTTATTTTTTATTTATTTATTTATTTTTATTTATTTTTTATTTATTTTATTTATTTTTTATTTCATTTTTTTAGACATTCACTCCCTTCACCGTCCCAATATGAATATCCAAAACCTTTTAAAATTTGCTCTCCAAGAGTAAATTTGGAACTTTTTTGGATATTCATTTTGGGACGGAGGGGGTATCATTAAGGGGGAGATCTGTGATGCTAATTAAGAACAAATTATCCATAAAAAACACGAAGCCAAACCTAAAAAGAAAGTAAGGACAAATTATAGACCGAGCTACGAGTTATCCTTCACAAAAGGAAAGATTTTAACAGCTAAACAAAACTCACCCCCAAAATCAGAAAGTCTCAGTAGGCAAAAACTATCACATTCAAGATTTCAGTAGAGAAACTACATTAAACATCAATACAAAATTCCTTAATCCCAGCTCAAAATTGAAGTAAACCCCTTTTAATCCAGTCTAAATTAAGTCAATTTGATGCAATTCGCAATCAAAATGACAACATAAGCTTAAAAATCAAGTAAAAACATAACTAATAATGATCAAGTTCAATGAAATATTCTTTTACCCATTCAACCATTTTCCAAAGCTGATTTAATATACTTACTCCCTCTCCCTAAAATGAGTGTCCTTATTTTACTAATAAAGTTACCAAATTGCTCATATGTGCATTTGTATCCTATAATGTAGACATTAATGGTATATTATGTACATATGCTATTAAAATGGCTTAACTTTCTTAATTTCCTTGAAAACTAGAAAATGGCACTCATTTGGGGGATATAGAGTATACTAATTATACACAGTTAATTAATTTTACATACACAGTTAATTATTTTACTAATAAAGTTACCAAATATACTTTCTTAATTTTTTTCAACAATTATACATACACAGTTACCAAATATACTTTCTTAATTTTTCAACAATTATACATACACGATTAAGTAATTTTTTCAAAATTAGGCAAAGATTTGTAATCAATACTTGAGAGAGAGAAATCCGGTGAGAGAGAGAGAGAAAGAGAGCTTACCGGCGACGGAGACAACGACGGCGTAACGGCGGGCTCGGCGGCAACGGCAAGACTAGGGCGGCTGCGAGAGAGAGAGAGAGAGAGAGAAAGCGAATGAGAGAGAGAAATCGAGTGAGAGAGAGAAAGGGATTGAGAGAGAGAAAGAGAGCTTACCGGCCGGCGACGGAGACGGCAACGGCGAACGGCTTCCACGGCGGAGACGGCGTCTGTTCGCGAATTGCGATGAGAGAGAGAGAGAGTGAGAGGGAGAAATCGAGTGAGAGAGGAATTAAGCGATTGAGAAGAAACTTACCGAAGACGGCGACGGCAACGGCGAGGCGCTAGGGTTCCGTTCGCGAACTGAGAGAGAAAGGAGAGGGCGTACGTAAAATGAAGGCATAATTAAGAAATGGGATTTTTTCATTATATATAGGGCGTCTTTACCGACGGACGTGGTCGTCGGTAATACGGACGGACACTGTCCGTCGGTAATACCAAGGAATTACCGACGGACATTTTTAAATTACCGACGGACTACACGAAATTTAAAAAAAAAATTCCCGGTAAAATGAAATTAATTTCCGTCGGTATCCGTTTGTTTTCCGTCGGTATTACCGACGGACTGGGTCCGTCGGTAAATGTCCGTCGGTAAATACCCTGTTTCTAGTAGTGTGCGCCCGCCTCACCAAAATCACGTCAAGGCCGATCTCTCTGGAGTCCAGGCGTGCGCCCCATCCTCGGCCAGGCGGCCGCCTCACGCAAAGAATCAACAGCCCTTCGACTAATGCTTTTCCACTTCAGTTCATGTATTGTTATTTATTTGTATGTATCTCAGAATTAGTATAGTCACAAAATGTTGTATATATATCTCAGTTGTTCAATTGGAAAATTATTCATTGCCATATTCTTTACATGGTATCAGAGCCTTTGTGATCAAATAAAAACAATTTCCTTCCTTTCACCAGTTTGCCATCTTCTTCACCCACCATGGCTGGCCAAACCTCCAACGCCATCCCTAACACCGATGAACCCAATCGCCCTATTCTCTTGGTCAATCTCTCCCAATGCAAAACTCTAACACCTCTCACCTACTTAGTTTGGTCGTCCCAAGTAACATCCCTTCTCTTTGGCCTAGATCTTCTGCAATATGTAGATGGCACCCACCCCACACCCACCGAATTAATCACAACTGATGGCAAAGAAACACCAAACCCAGCTTTCAAAACCTGGAATAGACAGGATCGGCTCATTCTTAGTGCCCTCCTTGGAACCTTGGACACCTCTGTCGCTCCCCTTGTCTATCAAGCCAAAACTTCCAACGAGGCTTGGACAATCCTCAAGACAACCTACGCCAATCCCTCTAGAGGTCACATACTCCAACTCAAAGACAATCTTTCTTCTATCACCAAATCCTCCCTTTCTATCTCGGACTACATGCAAGCTATCAAAGCTTGTACCGACAAACTCGCCATTTTGGGAAAACCTCTAGATCCCGAAGACATTATCGCCACCGTTCTCAAGGGTCTCGATTATGACACCTACAAACCCATAGTCGACTCAGTTCGTGCCCGTGATGACCCGATCAGCTTTGAAGCCCTTCATGATAAGCTCATTCATCATGAGCTTACTCTTAAACAACAAACTTCTTCACCTTCCTTCCCTATCTCAGCCCATGTTGCCCAAACCAAAGCCCACTCCTCCCATACACCCACCCGTTCTTACACAAACCATCCCATACTGCCAACACCACCACAAAATGGAGCCAATACTTCCTCCAATCCATTCAAGGGAAAATGCCAATACTGCAGGTATGTTGGCCACGTTATATCCCAGTGCCGACAGTTCAAACGTGATTACCCTACCGTCAACTTTCCTCCTCCACCTTCCTCAAACCGCACCAATCGCCCAAATTCTTCCCAAACACAACCCCAAGCCCACACCATGACAGCCCCTACCTCAACTCATTCTGTACCATGGCTTGTGGATAGTGGTGCAACTCATCACTTAACAAATGACCTCTCCACTCTTGCTCTCCATCATCCTTACGATGGAAGTGATGATTTTATCATTGGTGACGGCTCCTCGCTCTCCATCGAAAATATAGGTTCCTTCTTCATTCCTATCTCTCACTCTACACTTCAATTTCATAATGTCTTACATGTTCCCCAAATCTCTAAAAACATTATTTCAGTCTCTCAATTCTGCAAAGATATCCATGCTTCCATAGAATTCTCACATTCTTCCTTTGTTTATAAGGAACTCTCAACCCAACGAATACTTCTTCAAGGAACAATTGACCATGGTGTTTACGTTTGGCGCCCCAATGCCTCTCAAGCTCTCATTGGCACCACCTCAACATCTCTTCAAACATGGCATCACAGATTGGGACACCCCTCCTCCCCTATTGTTTCCCATTTAAATAAAACCTTTTCTTTACGCATTCCGTTTAATAAAACCTTTACCCATTGTAATCCTTGTCTTACAAATAAAAGTCACAAACTCCCCTTTTCTACTTCATCTTTACAAACCAATGCCCCTCTTGAACTAGTGTTTTCAGATGTTTGGACCTCTCCACTTTACTCTCATGATAATTACAAATACTATGTGATTTTCGTTGATCATTTTACAAAGTATACGTGGCTCTATCCCCTCAAACAAAAATCTGACACCTTCCCCACATTCGCTCGCTTCAAATCCCTTGTAGAAAAATTCTTCTCTCGTCCCATTGTTCAATTTTTCTCCGACAATGGCGGGGAGTATCTCAAACTCACTCCATCTCTTCTCCAAAATGGTATCTCTCACCTAACTTCTCCACCACATACTCCTGAACATAACGGCTTTGCCGAACGTCGTCACCGACACTTAGTCGAAACTGCTCTCTCACTCCTATCCCATGCTAAGCTTCCGCTCCTTTTTTGGTCTCACGCCCTCACAACCGCAGCCTACCTAATCAATAGACTTCCCACCCCCACCCTACAAAATGACTCTCCTTATCTAAAGCTGTTTCAAAAATCACCTAACTACTCTAAAATTCGTAGCTTTGGGTGCTTGTGCTACCCATGGCTTAAACCATACACTCCTCACAAACTTGCACCAAAATCTACCCCTTGCATTTTTATTGGATACTCCTCATCTCAAAGTGCGTACCACTGCCTCGACCCAACCACTAATAAAATCTACACCTCTCGTCATGTTAGATTTGTTGAAACCATATTCCCCTACTCAACACTCACCTCAAACCCCACTATATCTCCTACAATCTCCCCAGATGATTGGTGTGCCATCTCTATCCCAATCCTCCAATCCATACCCACTGTACCTAATCCCCAAACACTTCCCACCTCACCAGTTGAGCCACATCAGCTAAACACTCACCCACACCCTACTGCCTCTCCTTCAGCCGATCCCATTCCTCCGACTCAACCCGCACCAAATACCAACCCAAACACCCCTCCATCAGCACCTCCTAACCCACCACCCACTCGAACCATTGAAACCAGATTATCCCATGGCATCCGTAAACCCAACCCCAAATATGCATGTCTTGCTACTCTTCCTTCTCCTCCTCGCTTCCCACCTCAACCAAACAAGCCCTCTCAATACCCCATTGGCGTGCCGCCATGCAAGATGAATATGACGCGCTAATACGTAATACAACATGGTCACTTGTTCCATCCCATGAAGCTCCAAACATAGTTGGGTGTAAATGGGTGTTCCGCATAAAATACAACCCCGACAACACCATTCACAAATACAAAGCTCGTCTTGTCGCCAAGGGCTTCCATCAACGCCCTGGTCTTGACTACTCTGACACATTCAGTCCCGTAGTCAAACCCGTAACAATACGTCTTGTTCTCTCTCTCGCCATCACCCGTGGTTGGTCCCTTCGCCAACTCGACATCAACAATGCCTTCCTTCAAGGAAATCTCTCCGAGACAGTTTTTATGTCCCAACCCCTGTGCTTTCAACACTCTTCTTCCCTCTCATGTGTGTCGTCTCTCAAAAGCCATCTATGGTTTAAAACAAGCACCTCGTGCTTGGTACACCGCTCTAAAACAATTTCTTCTCTCCTTTGGCTTTCGTTCGTCACTGTCTGATCCCTCTCTTTTCATATACTCTCATAATTCCAACTACCTTCTTCTTCTTGTCTATGTCGATGACATAGTCATCACGGGTCCATCAAACTCCTTTCTCTCTACATTCATCACAAGTCTCTCAACTCGCTTCTCTCTAAAAGACCTAGGTCCACTATCATTCTTTCTCGGAGTAGAAGTCACCCCAAATTCAGATGGTCTCTTACTCTCTCAGTCAAAATATATAAGTGATATCCTCCACAAGCATAACATGGACAACTCCAAACCCTCTCCCACCCCCATGGCTACCTATCCTTCTCTTTCAGCCCTTCCCCGCACACCCATCTGCAACCCATCCGAATTTCGAGCCATTATTGGTAGCCTTCAATACCTCTCCCTCACTCGCCCCGATATTGCCTTTTCCGTAAACAAATTAGCCCAATTCCTTCATCACCCCCAAGAAGCTCACTGGGTATCCCTCAAACGATTGCTCCGTTACTTACACGGTACTTTACACTTGGGACTACAACTTTTTAAACAAACCCCTCCCATCCTTCATGCCTTCTGTGATGCGGATTGGGCAGGAGACAAGGACGACTTCATGTCCACCACCGGCTTCATTGTCTACCTTGGCCGCAACCCCGTTACTTGGTCTTCAAAGAAGCAACGAGCCTTAGCTCGCTCTTCTACTGAAGCTGAATTTCGAGCTGTCGCTGCCACTACCGCTGAGCTCATTTGGATTAAAAACCTCCTAACTGAACTTGGTGTCAATCTCAAAACAACTCTGGCCATTTACTGCGATAACTTAGGTGCGGTAACATACTTAGCCAATCCGGTTTTTCACTCACGGATGAAGCATCTCGCCCTAGCCTTTCACTTTGTGCGAGAACAGGTTAACCTTGGAACCTTGCGTATTCAGCACATTTCAGGACGAGACCAGCTCGCAGATGCTCTTACAAAACCCCTCTCCCGAGCTCGGTTCATATCTCTTACTTCCAAGATTGGCCTCACACAGGGATCGTCCATCTTGCGGGGGCGTGTTAAGAATCAAAATTCTCAAGCAAATGAGGCGCCCGCCTCAACCACAGCCAGGCGCCCGCCTCACGCTGTCCACACCACTGCTGGAACCTCGGCCTCCCAAGCGGCCGCCTCAATCAGTGCCTTGCGCCCACCTCGCCAAAATCACGTCAAGGCCGATCTCTCTGGAGCCCAGGCGTGCGCCCCATCCTCGGCCAGGCGGCCGCCTCACGCAAAGAATCAACAGCCCTTCGACTGATGTTGTTCCACTTCAGTTCATGTATTGTTATTTATTTGTATGTATCTCAGAATTAGTATAGTCACAAAATGTTGTATATATATCTCAGTTGTTCAATGGAAAAATTATTCATTGCCATATTCTTTACACAATTTAGGTCATTTAACAACATTCAAAGTTAAAAAAATATTCTCATATAAACTGCAACTCAAGAGTTAAAAAAATAGAGATAAAAGAATGATTTTACCTAATATAGGTTAGAAGATTAAAGAAGTTTGTTACTGGTTTTCTAAAAATAAAAATTAGAATTTGGTGAGAAGTAGAGAAAAGCCAAAAGGTAAGCATGGGCTTGAACTGAAACGATAGTACGTACGTACTATACTGGAAGTTCTAGTTCTCAAATCTAAATACTTGTTCATATTTATATTTTTTTTTTAAATGTGAGGTATATTGTTTAACATGAATAACTTCTTGCATCAAATAAGTTATTTTAATGCTTATCTCAAAAATCAAAATTTACCCAAATTTTTCTAGTGATGACAAACAATAGTTTCTCTTTTATAGGTAGTAGTTTTATGAGCTTTAGAGTTAACCCTATTGGATAAATTCATCGTAAAATCCATCACATATACTATATATATATATATATATAATCAAGCATATGTAATACTGATGCTACCATAAGAAATTGTGGTTGCACAGGAAACTGAAGTAGACAAGATACTCCGGCTGCCTCCTTGCTTGATTGATCGCCTACACACGAGAACACACGTAAACTAGGCCGGGGGTGACTCCGGCGAACCCACTCCGACGTGAGAATAAGGTTAGATGAACAAAGGTGGTAACAATATCAATAGAAACCCTAGATAGAGAGAGAGACATACCCATGCAAATGACACTATTCATCCTTTTATACTCCCAAGCTCCTCATGGGCCTTGCACATGGGGGGACACTTGTCAATCATTCAAAAAGGGTTCCCAACCAACCTCAAGTTAGTGGGATTTTACTATTCACCTTGTCACATCAATCACCCATCACAGGCGGCTAGGGTTAGGGACGCAAGCGCCAACCGGAACTAAGTCCTGGGAACGCCCAAGTGCCCATGTCGCGTTGGCGACAATCAAAGGAAAGAGGGTGACATTCTAAATGTCGCCTTAAGCCGGATGTCCCGCGGAAAACGGATCCCCCGGATACACTCAATCATAATAGACCGCAGCCATTCTACTATGTTTCTCACATGACATTATTGCATTCGTGGCCGTACTCTAACGCGCCTTCTTACCGTTGCCTCGTTTAAGCCCATGTCGCCTATTCCTTTAATGTCGCTCCTCTGCCACAATTCTCTTGGATGACCCAAGTCCATTGGGCTCGGCCCATGACTAGCTAGTGGGCCTAATTCCTAGTACTTGGGTCCAATCCATTTTATATGATCGCATTAAATACATATGTAAAAAACAAATTAAGGGTTCATACAGCTTAAATGTAATTGCATCAGATGAATGTACAATATAATAATTGATGTTTTTTGAATAGGTAACAGGGAATTTTGTGTTCTTAGACTCTTTTTGAAACTTTTCTCCCTTAGTGTAGCAGATGATAATGGAGTATGTGTAGTAGTACGAGGCACAGACTCTCGAGAACTAGAAGTAGTAATTACGTTTCTGTTTGGCTGGAATGCAATATGATTGAAAGATTTTGTAATGTGAGTTGAGTTGATATCTTACTATATTTAACTCTTTTTAGGCGCGTTCTATCTTCCAACAAATATTGTATTGGTAGCCTTACTATACTTTCCTACAATTGGACCCTGACGATGTTAGTGAACAGTTGAAGCACCTCAATTCGTTTGGTACTATGTTAAGGAAATAGATACTCCCTCCGACCCATAATAATATATAAACTTTTTATTTTGGGCATTTCACAATAATATATACTTTTCTAAAATTTATAAAATGAAAAGGAATCTTTACTATTTCCTCCACTCATTCTCTCTCCTACATTATTTTAATAATCACATCACCATTATAATTTACTATTCTCTCCGCTCATTCTCTCTCCTATTTTATTTTCACACTCACAACACTTTCAATATAATATTTCCTTCTTAATTTCCGTGCAAAACTCAAAAGTCTATAAAAAAAATGGGACGGAGGGAGTATTTCTTAATTCCTTTGTAATATCTAGTTTTCATTTCCTTGTATATCTAATTTCCTAATTATGTTTAGAGTATTTAGTTTCCTAATAGTGCTAAATACAATATGAGTCGGAATAAGATTCATGTATCTATAGTATAAATGAGGGAAGGGGTGCTACAGTACTATGAATAGTGCCAAGCGACGAATTTCCCATTTTGCCCTCATACATTTGTCCCTTTCCCATTTTGCCCTTAAAAAAATTAATTAAAAAAAAAAAACCATGTCCTTGATCACGGGCATGTACTAGTCCTTGTATATATATACTCTAGTATCAATACAAAGAAGCGAATACTTTTATGCCCCAAAGTATTTGTCTTCTATTCTCTAACATGGTATCAGAGCAAAGATCCTAAATTCTTTACCTTACCCGGTCTAACCCCTACCCGCCTCCCCTCCCTACCCGGCCTACCCCTTCCCACCGCCAATAAGCTATGACCTCCTCCACCGATCTCTCTCCTATACCTAACTCTGATGACCCCAACAAACCCCTTATTATGGTATCCCTCAACCAAACCTGCAACACCCACCAAGGCAAGTGTCAATGGTGCCGAGAAATTGATCATACCCTGTAATAACCCAAAAAAAAAATTTGAGGATTATTTGATAAATTGTTAAATTTTCAATTAGGCTTTTAGAGGGACTAATAATTATATTGAAGTCCTAGAAATTATATTATGTGGGTTAAATTATTTAGATGAGTTGGGCTTTGATATTGGGCTTAGGTTTAGTAGAACCCTTTTACAAATACTCATTTTTAATAATTGTTTTAGTAATTAAATTGTTTTTTTTTTAAAATTTAATTATTTGTATTACCTTTTAAATATAAGGATTGAAAGTAATGGGCTTGAGTTATTATTGGACTAGAAATTGTGGACTTATTTTAATTGGACTTGAGTAACCTTGTGGACTTAGAAAATTTAATTAAATTAGAATTAGGAAAACCCACCTAAATATATATATATATATATATATATATATATATATATATATATATATATATATATATATATATCTATATCAATACTCCTTCTAACCCTAATAGTCAAAAAAAAAAAAAAATTCAAACCAAGGAAAGAGAGCAGGAAGGAGGCGGCACATGCATATAGGAGAGAGAACCGTGAGACGGTGAGGGGGGAAAGGGTCAGCCGTGAAGAAAGAAAAGTGAAGAAGGTTTCAAAAAAAAAAAATCAAAATCAAGGTAAGTAATCCGTTTCGTCTAATAATTATTGTTCTTAAATTTAAAGCCTAAAAAATCCTAGAAACTTTTGAGATTAGATTGGTGTTTTTATTATGAATATTGTTGATTAATTAAGAATTAATTTAAGGACATTATATTGATCGGATCATTGATTAATTGAAAACCTAATATGAATTAAGGTTGAAAAGCATGTTAAGTAATTTAGGTTGGACCTAATATGCATGCTAGGGTTTAAATTAGGATTAGTGTGTGTTGTGTTAATATTCTTGATGTTAAAACTTGTTTACAAAATTGTTTTGGGTAAATATTTTAGTATCAAAAAGGTTAAATTTTGAGTAAAAGTGTTTTTGATTAAAAATCTAACAAAAGGTGTAAAACTCTGAAAAATCAGTTTTTCAAACCCTATTGACCAAACTGTAAATCTGGAAATTAGAGACTGTTCTGTAATTTTTGAAAGTCAAGGGACTGTTCTGTAATTTCTAAAAGTCAAGGGACTATTCTGTGATTTTTGAAAGATTGAGGGACTGTTTTGTAAAATTCTGAAAGTCAAAGGACTTCTTTGTAATTTTAGAAAGTTAAAGGACCTTTTTGCAATTATAAAAACTAAAGGAATTTTTCTGAAAATAAGAAAATCTAAAGGGACCTTTTTGAGAGTAATGAAAAATCAAAAGACCTTTAGGA
The DNA here is from genome assembly GCA_022495995.1 of Adenophora triphylla var. japonica. NCBI lineage: Eukaryota > Viridiplantae > Streptophyta > Magnoliopsida > Asterales > Campanulaceae > Adenophora > Adenophora triphylla. Next base: position 64,376 of record JAFEMH010001711.1, on the reverse strand, counting down.
AATTATTTAAAAGGGGAATTGATCCTAGAAACCCTAGGGATGTTTTGGTGACTTTATTAGAATATTAGTTAACCATAAAAAGGAGTTAATTAGAATAACTCATAGGTTAACCAAGTGGATTAAAAGGATTAAAGGCACTAAGTAGATAGAAGTTAATTGTACCTAAGGTTGAAATTTCGCTTTGCATGATTGTAGATTGTGCGCATGGAGCATTTTTGGAAGTACTAAGCAACGCTAAGGTAAGGAATTATACATCTTTAAGTTAATTGATTTTCGCTCCGTTTCATTGTTTAGGTTTCCGCATATTTCTTGGCGATGTACGTTTCTTTGATACGTAAAAGCTGACCTCGCGTCAGTATTTGTTTTGACTCCCTCGTTTACCGTTATTTACTAATCTTTTGTTATTCGTTTGCTATATCGTCCTTTTGTTTTCGTAAATACAGAATTTTGTTGTTATTGTGAAAGTTCGTATTCGGTATAAAAAAATGAGTTTTTATATGATGTGATTTTTGTTCCATTAATGATCACTAAGTTAGACAACCTACTTCGGCGGGGTATATTTGATATTTGGCCTTCGGGCAAACTTAGTTCACCGCTTCAATGTAGTAGTGGTGGAGTGTTAGGATCTGTTGTTTAGGACTCTGCGAATTGACCTTTGTGCTCCTTGTGGGCTTTTGTTCCCTTTATGGGATTTTGGTTTGATAAGGTCAGTGGACCACTTATGTGATCATGATGTCTGTGAATGATTTGATTATCTACAGCTGGTATGGGACAGTTGTAAATAACTAGATCATTCGAGTCAACTTTGTTCAGCTTATCAGTCCTTTGAAATTCCTAAAAATCTGTGAGTGGTTTAGTTAGTTAAAGCTGGTATGGGACAGTTTTAAATAAGTAAACCATTCGAGTCAATTTGAATCGATTTCGTCATCATTTGAAACTCCAAAATATTTGTCAACTCAGTTTATGAAACCGTTGAGATTTTGAAAGACATGTGATTTGAGAATTTGTTAAATAATGATTTCGAATTAGTACTTCGATGAGTCTTCGATTGTTATTTGAAATTTGTATCGTTTGATATTCCTTCAGGTCAACTCCTCCTTAGTAACCGGAGGGGTTGTATATGAACTTACTGGGCATTGTTCGCTCACCCTTTCATATTCTTTTCTTCCAGATTTCATATAGGAAGAATGTGAAACAGTTCGGGAGCACTTCATAAGGAGTTCAAGGATTGTTTTTAGCTTATTTTATTTTAGAATCTTTAGTCAGTTAATGCAGTATTGAGAGTTTCTAAGACTTTAAAGATTTTATTGAGCTAGTGGATTGTAATAGCCGTTGAAATTATTACCGTTGTCCGCATTTAAGTTATTTCAAATTGTGGTTAGTGTTTGAATTATGGTTTTAGTAGTCGTTGAAGGTTATTTTATTATAAATTAAGTATTATTATTGTTGTGGAAATTTGGGGTCGTTACAGTTGGTATCAGAGCTTTGGCTTTAGATCCTTGGGAGTTTAGGCTGTATGAGAATAAGTTTGATTTTTGGCTTTAGATCTTTGGGAGTTTAGAATGAGTAAGGATAAGTTTAATTTTGGCTTTAGATCTTTGGGAGTTTAGAATGTGTGAGGATAAGTTTGATTTGAGCCTTAGGTTTGACCTCAGTATCATTCTTGGAGTATTTAGTGTAGATTGATATGATAATATTAGTTGCTTCATCGGATTATGAAAGTTTAGAGGACTAAACTTCTTTTAAGGGGGTAAGAACGTAATAACCCAAAAAAAAAAATTCGAGGATTATTTGGTAAATTGTTAAATTTTCAATTAGGCTTTTAGAGGGACTAATAATTATATTGAAGTCCTAGAAATTATATTATGTGAGTTAAATTATTTAGATGAGTTGAGCTTTGATATTGGGCTTAGGTTTAGTAGAACCCTTTTACAAATACTCATTTTTAATAATTGTTTTAGTAATTAAATTGTTTTTTTAAAATTAAATTATTTGTATTACATTTTAAATATAAGGATTGAAAGTAATGGGCTTGAGTTATTATTGGACTAGAAATTATGGACTTATTTTAATTGGACTTGAGTAACCTTGTGGGTTTAGAAAATTTAATTAAATTAGAATTAGGAAAACCCATCTAAATATATATATATATATATATATATATATATATATATATATATATATATATATATATATATATATATATATCAATACTCCTTTTAACCCTAATAGTCATAAAAAAAAAAAAAAAATTCAAACCAAGGAAAGAGAGCAGGAAGGAGGCGGCACATGCATAGAGGAGAGAGAACCGTGAGACGGTGAGGGGGAAAAGGGTCAGCCGTGTAGAGAAGAAAGAAAAGTGGAGAAGGTTTAAAAAAAATAAAAAACCAAAACCAAGGTAAGTAATCCGTTTCGTCTAATAATTATTGTTCTTAAATTTAAAACCTAGAAAATCCTAGAAACTCTTGAGATTAGATTGGGGTTTTTATTATGAATATTGTTGATTAATTAAGAATTAATTTAAGGACATTATATTGATCGGATCATTGATTAATTGAAAACCTAATATTGATTAAGGTTGAAAAGCATGTTAAGTAATTTAGGTTGGACCTAATATGCATGCTAGGGTTTAAATTAGGATTAGTGTGTGTTGTGTTAATATTTTTGATGTTAAAACTTGTTTACAAAATTATTTTGGGTAAATATTTTAGTATCAAAAAGGTTAAATTTTGAGTAAAAGTGTTTTTGGTTAAAAATCTAACAAAAGGTGTAAAACTCTGAAAAATCAGTTTTCCAAACCCTAGTGACCAAACTGTAAATCTGGAAATTAGAGATTGTTCTGTAATTTTTGAAAGTCAAGGGACTGTTCTGTAATTTCTAAAAGTCAAGGGACTATTCTGTGATTTTTGAAAGATTGAGGGACTGTTTTGTAAAATTCTGAAAGTCAAAGGACTTCTTTGTTATTTTAGAAAGTTAAAGGACCTTTTTGCAATTATGAAAACTAAAGGGATTTTTCTGAAAATAAGAAAATCTAAAGGAACCTTTTTGAGAGTAATGAAAAATCAAAAGACCTTTAGGAAATTATTTAAAAGGGGAATTAATCCTAGAAATCCTAGGGATGTTTTGGTGACTTTAGTAAAATATTAGTTAACCATAAAAAGGAGTTAATTAGAATAACTCATAGGTTAACCAAGTGGATTAAAAGGATTAAAGGTACTAAGTAGATAGAAGTTAATTGTACCTAAGGTTGAAATTTCGCTTTGCATGATTGTAGATTGTGCGCATGGAGCATTTTTGGAAGTACTAAGCAACGCTAAGGTAAGAGATTATACATCTTTAAGTTAATTGATTTTCGCTCCGTTTCATTGTTTAGGTTTCCGCATATTTCTTGGCGATGTACGTTTCTTTGATACGTAAAAGCTGACCTCGCGTCAGTATTTGTTTTGACTCCCTCGTTTACCGTTATTTACTAATCTTTTGTTATTCGTTTGCTATATCGTCCTTTTGTTTTCGTAAATACATAATTTTGTTGTTATTGTGAAAGTTCGTATTCTGTATAAAAAAATGAGTTTTTATATGATATGATTTTTGTTCCATTAATGATCACTAAGTTAGACAACCTGCTTCAGCCGGGTATATTTGATATTTGGCCTTCGGGCAAACTTGGTTCACCGCTTCAATGTAGTAGTGGTGGAGTGTTCCGGATACACTGTTTAGGACTCTGCGGAGTCAATCTTTGTGAGGACCCCGACCCGGAACCTACACGTGTCCCGAGTTGGTGCGTCCCCAAACTAACCCAAAAACACTAAACTTTTAAAACTTTACTTTGACTTTCAAACATGAACATGAATAACATAACATTTCAAAAGAACTCCACTCTACTCCACATCGGAGGAGGAGATAACTAACTTTGAAAATAGTTAACTGTTTAGTTACAAAAGATTTAAGGTTATGACGTAGAGTTTAAGGTTTATAATTACAAACTCCAAGAATGGAATTACCAAAATACAATTTATACGTCACCCTAAACATACCCTGACAATACCCCAAAAGATTACTCCAAACTCCTCTCCGTCCTTACTTGGGCGGTCCTCCTGTCTCGGGATCTAAAACAGTAAAGGGAGAGGGGTGAGAATAAATCTCAGCAAGCTATTATGGATGCAGCAATATGCCAAATAAATGCAACATATAACAAGTCACACATAACACATTGGGAAAGCTATAAACACATTCCATTACCTTGGTTTACCTTTTCCCGTACGAACATTAGTCGTACAACATTGGGTATAATAATACTCCAATTACGGTGAAGCTTAAGCAATACTCACGTCTTATAAGACCCGTTTTTAGGGAACCATATAAGACGGTAGCAACTCTGTAAGGCTTTTGGCTCAATACGAAGCTATACCCCAACTGTGGCCACAGGGAGGGACGGTCACGAATATAACATAATCCGATCACATTAGGTCACACTTCCATAATTGATCGTATTACATTATACCCCAACGTCAGCTGACTCAACATATATCAAGCACATAATAGATACTTGAATAAAATCCACATAAAGGGATAAACAATAGCCACATGGTAATATATACTCATGCCTAAACAATATGAAAGTGCAACAATTTATGAATACACCCAACAATATCAACAATAATGTATATAACATTAAACAAGGAGTTGAGGGATCATTATCCTACCCTACAAATTCCATATACAAGGATACAAGGCCTAAGTGAAGGTTCAAGTTCAATTACCAAGTGGGAGTGCCCAATTATAAGTGGCCAACAACTTGCTAAACGATCCTTGTTCAAATCAAGAAATATTGGTACTTCCACTATTCCATTTTGATCACTTAGAATGTCATTGTGACCGCCCAAGTGGATTGCCAAAGGGAATGAAGTTTCTGCCCACATGGGCGACCGCACACTCATACATGGGCGACCACTCATAAGGGGGATGGGCGACCGCCCTCATCACTTGGGCGACCGCCCAAGTGAAATTCCCAAGCTCACTAACTTACTGCCAACATGGGCGACCGCCTACCTCACCTGGGCGACCGCCCATGCCTCCCGGCCCAGATCAGTTTTTCAACAATTTAAGCCTAGGTTCCAAGTCCTTCTTACTAAGTTATGTTCAAGAACACCAAATCATAACTTAATCTTACCAAGTCCCATGAAAACAAGTAAATTCAAACCAAGTTATCCTAAATCATTTATCTCTACCCATTCCACCCATTTCAAACCCTTTTTACATGATCTACCAAGAACCCTAACTTCAAATAATTCCATTCTTCAATCATTCAACTCCCAATAGGTTTCCCAAGCAAGAAATCACCAACATAAGAACAAGAACTACAAGAAATATTCATGAGCATTCATGAGAAGAGAAGTCATAACAACTTACATGGATTTTAGAAGGAAATGTGAATCTTTCTAGTTAGATGAGTTCCCCAAGATAATCAATCTTCAAATGTGCTCCTAGACTTGGATTTTGATGAAGAATGTATTGACTTCAAAGCTTGGGCAAGGCTTCAATGGAGGTCTTCTTAGTTTCTCTAGGATGAAGAAGTGAGAAGGAAGGAGAAGGAGGGAGAAGGGAGGGGTAGTAAGAGAAGTGATGGGGAGGGAACACTTGGCACAAGGAGGAAGGGCTTCTACAAAATGGCCCCCCCCCATGACAATTTAGCAAGGCTTTCATCCTACCCAAATCAAAATTAAATTAAACATTATCCCATTAATTCATCCTACTCATTTAACCTCCCCACATTATTTGTCATTTTTCCATTTTTATTATTTCTCCTAGTTTCTTTATTTAATGACCAATAAATTCTTATAAGATCCTAAATTTACTTTTCACCCAATTTATCTAAATTTAAGAATTTAAAGGACATAATTGAACACATAAAGATAACATAAATATTAAAAGCATATAATCTAATATTTAAAAGGAGTGCCTAGGGTTGGGGTCGTCACACTCACTCCCCCTTAAAGAAAATTCGACCCGAATTTTAAAAAGGAAACTTACTTGAATTTTCAAACAACCACGGGTATTTCGCTCTCATCTCCGACTCTAGCTCCCACGTCGCTTCCTCAACTGTATGATTCTTCCAAAGGACTTTCACTATCGGAATACTCTTGGTTCTCAACTCTTTAACTTGGAATTCTAAGACTCTTAATGGCTCTTCAACATACGACATGTCCGCTTGGACATCATCGGGAGGAGAGCTCAAAACATGGGAGGGATCATGACAATACTTTCTTAACATCGAGACATGGAAAACATCATGGAGCAAAGAGAGAGACGGAGGCAACGCTAACCGGTAAGCCAATTCCCCTATCTTCTCTAGAATCTCAAACGGTCCCACAAACCTCGGAGCCAACTTACCCTTATTACCAAACCTTTTAATCCCCGTCCTCGGCGAAACCTTCAAGAACACGAAGTCACCAACCCGAAATGACAAATCCCGTCTTCTATTGTCGGCGTAGCTTTTCTGTCGACTCTGAGCTGTCTTCAATCTATCCCGAATCACTTTGATCTTCTCCGTAGAATCTCGAACCAAATCCGGGCCCCAAAGTCTCGCTTCACCAACCTCGTCCCAACACATCGGAGATCGACACTTCCTACCATACAACGCCTCATACGGAGCCATCTCGATACTTGACTGATAACTATTGTTGTACGCAAACTCCACTAAAGGTAGATGATCCTCCCAAGACAATTGGAAATCCATCACACAAGCTCGTAACATATCCTCAAGTATCTGTATAGTTCTCTCGGACTGACCATCGGTTTGAGGATGAAACGCGGTACTAAAACACAACTTAGAACCCAATGCCTCATGCAATGCTCTCCAAAATCTAGATGTAAACCTCGGATCTCTGTCAGACACAATACTAACCGGAACCCCGTGAAGTCTCACAATCTCCTTCATATATAACTGAGCTAACTTCTCTAACGAATACTTGGTTGATACCGGAAGAAAATGAGCCGACTTCGTCAACCGATCCACAATAACCCATATAGCATCCATCTTCTTTGCGGTGAGAGGCAAACCCGAAACAAAATCCATCGAGATCCCTTCCCATTTCCATTCCGGAATATCCAATGGTTGAAGTAGTCCCGCCGGTCTTTGATGTTCTGCCTTAATCTGTTGACACGTCAAACACTTAGATACATAATCCGCTATTTCCCTTTTCATTCCATTCCACCAATATCCACGCTTCAAGTCTTGATACATTTTGGTACTCCCCGGATGAATCGCAAACTTGGACTTATGGCCATCCTCTAAAACACGCTTCTTGATTTCCGGCGATGACGGAACGCAAATTCTCCCTTGGAAAGTTAAAATCCCATCTCGATTCAAAGCAAAATCCCCGACTTTCCCATCTTGCACTTGATCACAAATTTTCTTCAATTCCGGATCTTCTTGTTGAGCTTCCTTCAAATCACCATACAATGTCGGAACGGCTCGAACATTCGCAACTATCACTTCACTCTTCAACTCCCGAGAACTCAAGGCATCACATACGCCTTTCGGCTAATCGCATCGGCCACCACATTGGCCTTCCCGGATGATAGGATATGACACAATCAAAATCCTTCAAAAACTCTAACCATCTTCTTTGCCGGTTGTTCAACTCCTTTTGGGTAAATAGGTACTTCAAACTCTTATGATCGGTGAAAATCTCGAATTTCGCTCCGTAAAGATAATGCTTCCACTTATGCAACGCAAATACAATCGCCGCCAATTCCATATCATGAGTGGGGTAATTACATTCCGCCGGTGATAACTTCCTAGAGGCATACGCAATAACCTTCCCATTCTGCATCAACACACATCCCAAACCCGCCTTCGAGGCATCACTATAAATAACAAAATTCTCGCAACCACTCGGAAGGGTAAGAATAGGAGCCGTCGTCAACCTCTTCTTCAATTCATCAAAACTTGCTTCACACTTGGAATCCCATACAAACGGTACATCTTTCCGAGTCAACCTAGTCAACGGAGTAGCAATCCGAGAAAACCCCTCAATGAACCTCCGATAGTACCCCGCCAAACCAAGAAAACTACGGACTTCGGTCACGGTCGAAGGTTGCTTCCAATTAATCACGGCTTCAATCTTCGAAGGATCCACGGAAATCCCCGAACTCGACACAACATGCCCCAAGAAAGAAATCTGCTCAAGCCAAAACTCGCACTTACTGAACTTAGCATACAACTGCTTCTCACGAAGAACGGACAAGACAATCCTCAAATGATTCTCATGCTCTTCCCGGGACTTAGAATACACAAGAATATCATCAATAAAGACCACCACAAAACTATCGAGATAAGGCTTGAAGACACGGTTCATCATATCCATAAACACGGCTGGAGCATTAGTCAACCCAAACGGCATCACCACAAACTCATAATGACCATATCTAGTACGGAAAGCTGTCTTAGCAACATCATCCGGTCTAATCTTCAGCGATGGTATCCGCTTCTCAAATCAAGCTTTGAGTAGATAACGGAACCTTGGAGTTGGTCAAACAAATCATCTATATGCGGAAGAGGATACTTATTCTTAATGGTGGCTTGGTTCAACAAACGATAGTCAATGCACAATCGTAAGGTACCATCCTTCTTCCTAACAAACAAGACCGGTGCTCCCCACGGAGACACACTAGGACGAATAAAACCTCGGTCTAACAATTCTTGCAATTGGACCTTCAACTCTTTTAACTCGTAGGGAGCCATTCTATAGGGTGCTTTAGAGATAGGAGCGGTACGGGTACTAAGTCAATACAAAACTCTATCTCACGGTCCGGAGGCATAGAGTACTCACTAGAGAACACATCACTAAATTCATTCACAACCGGAACATGAGCTAACTCGGGAGACTTCTTATTGGAATCTACCACATAAGCTAAGTAACCCGTACACCCCTTAGATAGCATCTTTCTAGCTTTTAAGGCGAAATAACATGTAACCCGAACATAGATTTATCGGCATCAAATATAAATGTAGGCACATCGGGCATAGCAAATGAGACTCGCTTCCTACGACGGTCTACCAAAGCATGGCCGACTCGGCCAATCCATACCAAGGATCACATCAAAATCACGGATTGGTAGCTCGACCAAATCCACCGGCAATACATGCCCACATATAGTCACATCACATCCACGATATATCAAAGAAGATTCAAGGCTCTCTCCCATAGGAGTAGAGACCTCTAACACATAAGGCATAGATTCAGGCAAGATATGCAATGAGAATGCAAAATGAGACGCCACAAATGAATGGGAAGACCGGGATCTATAAGAATGCGGGCCTTAACTCTGAGACAGGAACTATACCTCTAATGACGGCATTAGGATCGACCTCTCCTCGACCCAAAGCAAACACACGACCTTGGACTTTATCCTTAGGTTTCCCATCAACATCTCTCTTCACACCACTTCCTTGACCCCGAATCCGGTACCCGTCGCTTGCTTATTACGTAACTTGGGACAATTCCTCCCGAAATGGCCCGGCGATCCACACTCCAAACACTTGCCTTGTTTGCTCCAACATTTGTCCTCCGAATGCCCTATCCTCTTGCAAAACCCACATGTTGTCCCAAGGCGGCCGGAAGTCGCACGATTTGCCGGAGCCGCCACATGACCTCCTCGATTCGCTCCGGGGTGAAAGTCCTCGCTGCACTCTATTACGTCCCGATCCTTGACCCCAGAAATCTGTTCTGTTTCCTCCTTCATTCTTACCACGATGCTCCTCTATGTCGTTCTCAATCCGGTACGCCATATTCGCTCTTTGCTTGGAAATTGGCGAAGTTATGCGTCAACAGCGCTTCCGAAACTCAACTCTTAAACCTTTCACAAACCGGTAAACTCGCCTCTCCTCATCTGGCACCAAATGGGGACAATATCGGGCCAACTCTGTGAACTTTGCCGAATACTGCGCTATCGTCATGGTCCCTTGCTCCAGCTTCAGGAACTCGCCTTCTTTCTTGTCTCTAGTAACCATCGGCACAAAGTGATCTCGGAACTTGAGCGTGAAGTTCTCCCACGTCTGCGGTGTCAAATCTCGGTCCCAACCATCCTTTACCACTTGCCACCAATGCTCCGCTGGTCCTTCCAATTTGAAAACGGCGCATCTCACTTTCTCCGCATCAGTACTCTCCATAGCTGCGAAAATCTTGTTCATAGCCTCAAGCCACCTCTCAGCCTTCACCGGATCCGGATCTCCGTTGAAGCTAGGAGGAGACATCTTCACAAACTTCTCCAACCCATGTTGCCCTTGCCTGCCTTGATTCTGATTCAAATTCTGATTACGAGTTGCCATATCTTGAAGGAACCCTCGGAACATGTCCATCATCTCGGCGTTCGGATTACCAACACCACCCAAACCCGATTCGGATCACCTTCATTTCCCGCCATTACAACAAACTCCTGCATTAAACACTCGACGTCGGTTACCACACACTCTCACTCGGCTAGACTCTACCCAAGAATTCTAACCAGAGGCTTTGATACCAGCTGTGAGGACCCGACCCGGAACCTACACGTGTCCCGAGTTGGTGCGTCCCCAAACTAACCCAAAAACACTAAACTTTTAAAACTTTACTTTGACTTTCAAACATGAACATGAATAACATAACATTTCAAAAGAACTCCACTCTACTCCACATCGGAGGAGGAGATAACTAACTTTGAAAATAGTTAACTGTTTAGTTACAAAAGATTTAAGGTTATGACGTAGAGTTTAAGGTTTATAATTACAAACTCCAAGAATGGAATTATCAAAATACAGTTTATACGTCACCCTAAACATACCCTGACAATACCCAAAAGATTACTCCAAACTCCTCTCCGTCCTTACTTGGGCGGTCCTCCTGTCTCGGGATCTAAAACAGTAAAGGGAGAGGGGTGAGAATAAATCTCAGCAAGCTATTATGGATGCAGCAATATGCCAAATAAATGCAACATATAACAAGTCGCACATAACACATTGGGAAAGCTATAAACACATTCCATTACCTTGGTTTACCTTTTCCCGTCTGAACAGTAGTCGTACAACATTGGGTATAATAATACTCCAATTACAGTGAGCTTAAGCAATACTCACGTCTTATAAGACCCGTTTTTCGGGGAACCATATAAGACGGTAGCAACTACTGTAAGGCTTTTGGCTCAATACGGATGCTATACCCCAACTTTGTGGCCACGGGAGGGGACGGTCACGAATATAACATAATCCGATCACATTAGGTCACACTTCCATAATTGATCGTATTATGTTATACCCCCAACGTCGGTGACTCACACATATATCAAGCACATAATAGATACTTGAATAAAATCCACATAAAGGGATAACAACAATATCAACATGGTAAACTATACTCATGTCCAACCAATATCATAGTGCAACAATTTATTCAATACACCCAACAATATCAACAATAATGTATATGAACTCAATGTAAGGCAAGGAAGTAGCATAAATCCATCCTACAAAGTCATTATACAATAATACATAGCCTCTTGAAAGGTCTAAGGGGAATCTACCAAGTTGGGATCATAATTGTTTAGTTACTAAACTAGTTTATCTAACGTTTTCCAAGCAATAATTAAGGTACTTCCACTATTCCATTTTGATCACTTAGAATGTCATTGTGAAGCCAAAGTATTCTACTTTAATCTATGTTAAAGAAGTTACATTTTGGTTCGAGTTTGATTAGGTTTGAACAGCTTCAAAATTGATGTGAGAAACCAGGTCAGAGCACGACTCGTGCCCCAGAGCACGACTCGTGCTCAATCCCTTAAGTCACTCAGAACGATTGGACCTCCTAGGTACGACTCGTGCTCACGACTTGGCCAAGGGCACGACTCGTGCCAAGGGGCACGACTCGTGCCTCGGCCCAGATCAGTTTTTAACAATGGTAACCTAAGTTTCCAATTCCTTCTTACCAAACTTAAGCTCAAGAACACAAAATGATACATAAATCTTGTCAAGTCCCAACCAAACATGAAAACTCAAAACCAAGAAATCCTAGATCACTCATCTCTACCCATTCCACCCATTTCAAACCCTTTTTACAAAATCTTCCATGAACCCTAACTTCAAGAATTCCATTTTTAATCATTCAACTCCCAATAGGTTTCCTAAGCAAGAATCAACATTTCAAGAACAAGAACAACAAGAGATATTCATGAACATTCATGAGAAAAGAAGTCATAACAACTTACTTGGATTTTAGAAGGAAATGCTTGATCTTTCTAGCTAGAAGGTTTCCTCTAGATCACCCAACTTCAATGGAGCTCTAGGACTTGAATTTTGGTGAAGAAAGTCTTGGATTTCCAAAGCTTGGCAAGGAGGGCTTCAATGGAGGTCTCTCTCTCTCTAAGCTTTCCCTAGGTTGATTGTGTAGTGAATGAGAAGATGAGGGAGAAGGAGGGGAAGTGTGGGGCAAAAGTGAAGGAAGTAAGAGGAAGTATAAGGAGGAGACACTTGGCAAGGCATGAGGGAAGTAAGAGATTTTGGCCCCTCCCCCCATTAATTAATAACCAAGGCTTTCACTCATCCTACCCAAATTAATTTAAAACAAATCTTATCCCATTAATTCTTCCTACTTATTTTAATTCTCCTCACACTATTTCTCATATTTCCAATTTTATTATTTTCCAAGTTTATTTATTTAATGTCCAATAAACTCTCATAAGGTCCTACAATTACTTTTCACCCAATTTATCCTAATTTAAGAATTTAAAGATATAATTGAACACATAAAGCTAGCATGAATATTAAAAGCATATAATTAAATATTAAAAATGAGTGCCTAGGGTTGGGGTCGTCACAATCTTTGTGCTCCTTGTGGGCTTTTGTTCCCTTTATGGGATTTTGGTTTGATAAGGTCAGTAGACCACTTATGTGATCATGATGTCTATGAATGATTTGGTAAATTCTTGGGCTACATGGTGACACAAAGAGGAATAGAAGCAAGCCCGGAGTAAATAAAAGCCATCATGAACCTGACGTCACCTAAGTCCGTCAAAGATGTTCAAAGATTGACAGGGAAAGTCACTACCAGAAAAAGGTCATTTAGCGACGGAAATTTCCGCCGCTAAAATTAAATTTCCGTCGCTAAAATAAATCACCGACGGAATTTTTCCGTCGGTGGTCCGCCGCTACCAGCTCGTCGCAGTGCTCCGACGGGTCAATTTCCGCCGCTATTTTTTTCTTTTACCGACGGAATTTAATTCCGCCGGTGAATTAATGGTTTCAGCGACGGAAAATTCTGCTGCTATATTAATTTAATTTAATTAAATTTTCATTTCAGCGGCGGAAATTTCCGTCGCTGTAATAAAAATTAATTTAATTAAATTAATTTCAGCGGCGGAAATTTCCGTCATTTGTAATAAAATTTAAATTAAAATTAAATTATTTCGGCGGCGGAAATTACCGTCATGAAATTATTTAATTTTAATTTAAATTTTATTACGGCGACGGAAGTTTCCGCCGTTGAAATCAAAAATTAAATAAAAATTAAATGATTATAGCGGCGGAAATTTCGTCATTTGAAATTAATTTATTTAATTAATTTTTATTTCGGCATTAATTTCGGCGACGGAAAATTCCGTCGCGATTACGAAATAAATTTAAAAAAAATAATTTAAAATATCAATAAACCAAAATTTTTGTACACGATATAACATTTCAATTTATAAAACTAAAACTATAAAAACTAAAATTCAAATATCAACGTACCAAATAAAAACTAAATACCACCGTACCAATTCGGGAGGGGGAGAGGGGGGAGAGGGGGAGAGGGGGGGGGAGGGGGGGAGGGGGAGAGGGGTGGAGCGGGGAGAGGCGGGGAGGGGCTCCGCGGGTACCAAATGTCTCAAATGTTTACAAACAAGTATAAATTAATACAAAAATGTCTAAAAAAATCCGCAATCAACACAGGGGGACGCCGGAAATTACCACAGGAGTCTGGCCGAGATGAGCCATCAACGGCGCCAATTGTCTTTGAGTCTCTGCATGTTGTCTTTGAATCTGCATGACGTCGATCGTTCTCCTCCTGCATCTGCGTACGAACCGCCAAAGCATCCGCAAGCTTTGCCGCTCGCGTTTCTCCTCCTCAGACGCGGCCTCCCGAGTGTCGACCCTCGGATCATGAAACGTGGGTTGGGCAACATTTCGCCGACGGCCGGTCGACGTCGACGGGCATTGCCGCCCGTAATCCCCATCCCTAACACTCGGGCTCCTCTCCTTGGATGTCCACGAGAGGTGACCTCGTGCCAAACATCGAGCACGAAGGGGACGGGCTCGCCGGGAGGCGTTCCTTCGGGAACAACGGCGGCTTGATATGCGGCTGTCAAAATAAAACAAACAATTATAATCATATACACAATGTAAGGTACATAAATAAATTTACATATTCAAAATCAAGTCATTTAATGATAGTTTACTTACAAAGACATTAGCAGATCGATCGTCAACCCATTGCGGAGGTTGATCGGGCGTATTTGTAGAATTCCGAATATGGGTGCTAGCGTAAACATCCACAAAGCGATATTCGGACCATACTCCCTTTCCTATAAATAAAATAAGCGAGATTATTACTTTGAAATTGTATATATAAATGCAACATTTAAACTTATTTAAAAGCATGCATACACTACATTTACACTAAAACTATGGATTTCATAGCATCAACATGGCTCCCGGCTAACATACGTACATAAACCTATTTAAAAGCATCCATACACTACTACATTTAAATTAACATACATACCATGCGGTCGTGATGCTCGGCGACCGTGAGCGTCCCCGGTATGCAACGCCGCCGACCACAGGAGCTGCTCTATTGGCCTTGGCTTTGTTCGGATATAGCCTTCGCCGCATCCGACCCCCAATATTCGCAAAATTGACGAAACACCTCATCGGTCATAAAAGTAGGACACAAGGGCTGTTCTCCCGCCGCGAGCCGAGTAGTATAATAATTTTTCTTCGTGGTACCTATAAAAAATATGAATATCTCGTAAACATATAATGATGACATTATAAAATTAAAAGAGTATAATCATTGTTAATTAAACTAATTAAGGATAGATAAATATGTTACAAATAAAATCCTTAAATAGCTTGTGAGCACGCTCATCGAAAACATATCTAGCCGTCGCATCGGCGATGTACGGCGCCCAATAATATTTAGCCTACAACATATAATGATAACATTACAAAACTAAAAGAGTATAATCATTATTAATTATAACATTTTAATAACAAACTAACATTTAAGTTTTAAATAAAAATCATTAACACATTACCTTAAACTCATCCCACGCATCGTCCTTCTGCCTCTGTGGCAATTTTTTCCCGATTGGACCAAAACTCGGTCATTTTTCGAGACCGCCGGTATTGCCCGATCTTAGTCCACTGTGGTGGGGTATCCACCTACAAACCTGCCAAGTATATTTATACAATAACAGTTTAAATTAAATAATGAATTATATATAAAGCAAAAAGGAACCAACTGATATCAAATTAATGAAGAGTTACTTACTGGTCATAAAGTGATGATATCGACAAATATCCTCCCTCGGAATCGACGGTAGTCGAGTACCGGCCCCGAGGTGGAGCTAGTACTCCGCGTGAAGGGTCGACATCATCGCTACCGGATCGGGACGGTTGCGTCCCGATAATCAATGTGTAAATAGGCTTAGTCTTCTTACCCTTGCCCTTTCTACTAGAACTCATATACGTATTACGGTAAAAATATTAAAATATACAACTTTAACAATAGGAAACAATATATTCACAATACATCTAAAACTTTAAAGTTCTAATAATCTAAAGCATTCACAATACATATAAAACTTTAAACTATTAATAATATAAAGCATTCACAATACATATAAAACTTTAAAGTTCTAATAATCTAAAGCATTCACAATATATATAAAACGACGGATATTAAAAATAATCTAAAGCATTCACAATACATATGAAACTTTAAAGTTCTAATAATCTAAAGCATTCACAATACATATAAAACTTTAAAGTTCTAATAATCTAAAGCATTCACAATACAATTTTAAACTTTAAACTATTATTAATCTTCGTCCCCATCATCATCTTGGACTACGAATTACTACAAAACTCGAGTTCTTCATCTTCGTCTTCGGACTCGATGAATCAAACTCTGGTTCCTCTTCCTCTTCCTCTTCCTCTTCCTCTTCCTCTTCCTCTTCCTCTGATTCATCAATATCAATGTGCGCGAGATGACACGAACGAGGCGGGGAGTTGGCAAATTCATTTGGTAAGATATCCTCCTCGGGTTCATCAACATTTTGAGGAATATGAGTGACATCATCTAATGGATGATTAGCTGATGAAACGTTAGGTGGCACTGGCATTTCATCCTCTTGATAGTGTGTTTCTAATGACGACTCTGTAGTTGTCGACGAGGGTAGGTTGTCAATCATGCTCCTAGCCTTAGTCATCCAAAAAGCCCACCATCCGTCGGGTCGCGGACGAGGGTAGGGAGTCATGTATACCTGTTGTGCTTGAGATGCTAAGATGAAGACGTCGTCGCCATTATGTCTGGACGAGTCCTTTACATCGACGAGGTCAAATATGGCGTGCTTCTTAACACCTCGCACAGCATCTCGCCAATCACAATTGAACAAGACAACACTGTTTCTACCCAAATACTCCACCTCGACTACTTCTTTCAGGACGCCATAATAATCATTCCCTATAAGCTTCACACCGCTATTCCACGTCAATTTAGAGCCCCCGTAAGCTTTGGTATGAAACACATAGCCATTCACGAAATAATCGTTGTATAAATGAACGTTCAAGTACGGAGATGATGCTAAATGTCTTAACCTCGCAGCTTTGGCATCACCCGGATGTTCAGCTATCTATAAGACAATATTGTAACCAATTTAATACAATTTTAAGATTGAATGTTTAAAGAAGTGTATAGAATAAATTTGAATGAAACAGAAATATTTACATATTTCCTTAGCCGGTTTGGAAATTCTCTTTCTGTCCTAGTTGCGATGAGTTACGGAGATAAATCTGAGCTAAATCTTCAAACATTCTGCAATAGGGTTAAACAAGGCATTTCATATGCGGGTAATTAAACATGCATAATTTAATCGACGAGGCGTAAACATAACATCAATGACTTACTTGATATATTCCCCAACCTCGTCGCAGTTAAGAAGAACATACGTTTCGACCGCGGCAAACTCTTTAGCGGTTAACGTACGCGTACCAACCCGTTTGCCGAGCAACCGACCGGGGATGAAAATACGAGAGATGTTTCCCTTAGACGGAAAACCACCATCGTAATTGCGGCCAACCCTAGTCAATCTCGTATCAACATCGGGAGGAAAATATGTTCCGACAAAGGCAACAATCTCATCTATGATAACGGCCTACGAAATTGAGGCCTCGACCATGGCCCTATTGCTCATCTTCCTTTTCAATTGGCCTAGATACCTAAAAGTCATTCGTAGATTAAAACATAAATAATGTTAAAGAAGGTATATTGTTAACGCTCAAATTATTTATAAATAGAATAAATTCAATTACCTCTCGAATGGATACATCCATACGTATTGAGCTGGACCACCGAGCTCTAGCTTCGTATGCCAAGTGGACCGGTAAATGCTCCATAGAATCAAAGAATGAAGGAGGAAATATCTTCTCAAGTTTGCACAAAGTCACTACGATGCTCTCCTCAAGCTTTTTCATGTGATCAACACGCGGTGTGGTCGATGTTAATGCTTGGAAAAACTCACTTAACTCTGTTAACGCCACCCCGAGATATTGTCGGGCAAGAGACCCCGAGAGCAATCGGAAGTAGCCTATCCGGCAAAACGTGGCAATCGTGACTCTTCAAACCACTGCACTTTCCCCTCCTCTACATTGACACGATTACCAATGTTAGACGCGTAACCATCCGGAAGCCTTAAATCCTTGAGCCATTTCGGGAGGAGGAGCTTCTTTTCCTTTGTAAGCACGTATTGAGCCATCGGTCTAAGCGGTTTACCATTGACGTATACCAAGTCTAAGGCCGGCCGCTTACAGATTTCCTTAAGGTCCTTTCGAGCTTTTTCGTTGTCTTTAGTTATTCTCTTGAAATCCATCAACGTGTTAAAAACATTATCGAATACATTCTTCTCAATGTGCATCACGTCAAGGTTATGTCGAATGAGATTTGTTTTCAGGTATGGCGGCTCCCAAAATATACTCCTCTTGATCCGAGTTATGGGTAGTCCCCGAACCCTTGTATTTTGGTCTTCGAAAACTTTTTCCCCCATCGAGGATCGGGCAATCTAGATACCTCCTCATAGACCGTGTCACCACTTAAACGAATCGGGGCCTCATCATGGTCAATCTTGTTCTTTTTAAACGCATTCTTACGGGTCTGAATGGGTGGTCCTCAGGAAGAAATTGTCTATGGCAATCGAACCAACATGGTTTTCCCGAGTGCGTGAGCGTGAAAGACTTTGTGTCACTCATACAATACGGACTTGCCAACTTCCCGTGGGTGCTCCAACCCGATAACATCCCATATGCGGGGAAGTCATTAGCTGTCCACATCAACGCGGCCTTCATCTTTGAAATTCTCTCGCTTGAAAGCATCCCACGTTTCGACCCCATCCTCCCAAAGCTGCTTCAATTCGTCCATCAAAGGTCGGAGATAGACGTCAATGTTCCTCCCGAGTACATTTGGGCCGGGGATGAATAATGACAAGAACATGTAGGGATCACTCATACACAACCAGGGCGGAAGATTGTAGACAGTGGCTATAACCGGCCAACAAGAGTAAGATTTTGCCCCAGGACCAAACAGATTGCAACCATCAAGCGAGATGCATAGTATATTTCTTGCTTCGAGGCGCAAAGTCGGGATAAGTCTCATCAAAGTGTTTCCATGCCTCCCGTCATCAGGATGAATCAACACACCCTCTTCACGCAAACTTTCCTTATGCCAACGCATTGCCTCTGCAGTAGATTTAGACGCGTAGAGGCGTTGCAGTCTTGGAATCAATGGCATGTAACGCAACTGCTTATGTGGTCTGTTTTTCTTGTGTTTTGAACTCCCCCTCCGATTTGGCTTATATCTACTTTGTCCGCAAATTGAACACTCTGTCTTCTGTGAATCTTCCTTGTAGAATAGCATGCAGTCATTCTTACACGCATCAATCTTTTCATAACATAGCCCAATCTGCCCAACCAACTTCTTTGTCTCATAAAAGTTTGTAACCATCTTATTCTCTTTCGGCAACATCCGCTTAATTGCTTTCATGATACGATTATAAGCAGACTGGCTAATATTGCAATCAGCCTTTATGTTAAGGAGCTCAGCCACAGCCTCCAACACACTGATCTCGCAACTTGGATAGACCTTCTCTTTTGCAGAGTCCATAGCATCAATAAATTTCTTGGCTGCAGGGGTTGGTTCTTGTTGTTGGTTCTCTGACCAATCGAAGGAAGGACCGGCTGCATCCCTAACCATATCTTCCATATTCAAAGGTGGTTCTTCATTATCCTGAATAATAGGTTCGGGTTCGGGAGGTACATGAATATTCTCGGGGGGATTATTCGCAACATTTGTGCGCAATCTCAGCTCACCATGACGGGTCCACCGTTTGTACCCAACTTCAAACCCGTTACGCAAAAGATGTTTCTGAGTCTCGATCAAGCTTAGATACTTGACATTACAACACTTGTCGCATGGACACATCTTACCATCCTTATCCATGTGACCGGTTTTATTTAATTGAGCAAATTCAACAAACCCCTTCAACCCTCTATAAAACTCAGGATTGATACCGCGTTGATTCGGCAACTTCCGCTTATACATCCAACTACGATCATCGTTAACAGACATCACTCCTGCATTGCAATCCATATATTATACGTACACTCAATTTAATCGACGGATGAAACAAAATTGGGATGTTAATAATTATTGGATTTCATAATATATTAACAGTTTAGAAGTAATTAACGTATTATCATTCCCTAAATTTGAATTACAAACTTAAAAGCAACACAGATCTTCTTAAAATAAATATAAAGCTTCTAACTCATATTTAACAATATATTAACAGGTCTTCTTAAAGTGTCTAGGAACTCGTTCCCGCTCCCGAACTCGAATCTCTACTCTTCCTCCGCCTCGGTCCGGGGAGGTCTTTGGTCTAGGTATGTTGAAAAAGTCGGTCGGACCTCGTCTGGCTCGAGGTATCGTGTGAGCGGGTAGATCAATCGGTCTGGTAGCTCTCGGTCTTGCTCTTTCCCCGCCTCAAGGCCTCCTGCGAGCTATCACTTCGGGATCATTTCTCAAAGCGGCTCTCCGAATCTCCCGTCTCTCATAATCTGCTGCAATGTCGCCGGTGATTTCATCGGGGTTGCTCTTGGCCTCCATGCCTCTTAATGTACGGCTGGAAGAATAGTACGCCCCAAAACACTCTCGGCGTCGAGCCTCTATCATCATTTGTACTGGACCTTGCCGCTCCTCGTACCATGTCGGATACTCGGTGGTCGAAATGTGCTACCTCTAGTCTGACGGAGTAGTGGTCGTATCGGAAGAAAGCCCTCTAGAAATGCTCTGCCAAAGAAATGTGTAGTACGAGGCTCGAGTCATAATCATCGGCATTGTATTAGTCGTCAAGCTGCTCTCTCAAAGTCCGAATGGTCTGCTGCGGGTATCCGTACTGTCTGCTCACTAGAGATGGAATGCAAAAGGATGATACATGTAGGCCCGGAAGTCGGACAATAAACGACCCGTCCTGAATATCTCTCATAGTCTGCAATCCCCATGCCGGAATCCAATAGTACGGGTTTGCGGTCTCATATCGGGCGAGGCCAACCTCCTATGCCAACTCTCGGTAGCGGCATCCCTCAATATCTGCGCTTTCCCGGTCACCCAAGGTAATGCCGTCTGCCCCTCTGGAAGTGGTGAGATCAAGCGAAATCTCTCATACGGCCACAATGATAGTAATGCTGGGGCTGCTGAACCCATGTACTCGGATCCTCCGGCTAATCTATCAATGTTGTGGTATGTCTCCGCTAGCAACATTGGAATGATGTCCATCGCTCCTGTCCAGATTGAATATGCCGGATGTCAACTCCTCGATCACCTCTCATTTGCCTGATGATCTCTAACGGCGTAGGCTGGACACACTCCGATGTAGCCGCGAAGTAGTGCGCGGACGGAATGAGCAACATGAATATATCTAAGGAAGTGGATAGATCAAACGGTCAGGGTTTGGTCCGACTCAATACGGCTATATGAGTCAAGTCTATGAATCTATCGTCAACGACAATGCACGATACCCGGTCTGCTGATAATCCCAAGAATTCGAGATAGTTGCTCCGTAGCGATCGTCTGTCTCAAGGAAATGCCACAGTCCTCGACTCAGCCACACCAGTCAGTGCTCGAAAATCCTCCATCGTTGGCATCTGATCGTTGTACGATAGGGTGAACACATGTCACTCCGAATCCCAAAAGCACGAAGCAGCTCGGAGCAGATCCCAATCAATCTTCCAATCTTTTAGAGACCAGATGCATGGCATGCTATACCTCCTGTCAATAAGTTTCCGGTGTTGTTTTTGGTGAAAGCGCGTGAGTTCAAGAATGTCTTGTTGAAATTGAAACTCGCGGGAAACAATTTCTCCATTGTAATGCTCCATCTTTGCCTTAAATTGGGGCAGCTGGGACTTTTTACCTATTAATATTGTGAATAATTGTATCAACAAATCTTGAGCTCTAGTTCAAACTAAACTAAAGAATAATGGTGTCCCTACCTAACCACCTACTATGTCCTTTAAGTGCATGTTTGATAAACCTATCCCATCCCGAAATGCATGATTATATGAAATGCAAATATCACTTTGCCTACTTGCTTTATAATCGAAAATAAAGAAATTTCGGCTTTTGCATAGACCTAAATTATTACTATTGTGAATAATTTTAAATATTAATATTTAATTCTTTGTTGTAAAATATATAATTTTACAATGATGAATTAAATTAACATTTATAAACAAGATGAGAGTCGTTATCATCCACAACTATCAAAACCCTATCTCAGCTTAGACCAAGAAAGATAGTGCTAATAAGTTCTTGTCAGTTTGAGCAAAGGATTTTCTGTTTAATATAGGTTTTCCGGTTTCCTTTGTCCTCCTCTCTAAGAATCTCAAACATCACGGCCATGTCTTGACGGTGCACTGTTTTACTCTTCCTTTGGTGATATATGGTCACAAGTAAAAACAAGGTAACAGTATAACACCGGTGAAGAAAACGAAATTTCCTCCAATTTTTTCAATCTCCACCTTCAATTTACCCAAGATCCTGATTGCAGAATCTTCCTCATGAGCTTGAAAGCTGGCGGTGTTGCCCTCAATCTCACGGTTGCACATGCGAAGCAACCGTGAGATTGAGGGCAACACCGCCGACTTTCAAGCTCATGAGGAAGATTCTCGCAATCAGGATCTCGAGTAAATGGAAGGTGGAGATTAAAAAAATTGGAGGAAAGTTCTGTTTTCTCTTCACCGGTGTTATGCGTTACCCTTGTTTTTACTTGTGACCGTATATCACCGGTGAAGAGTAAAGCATTAATCGACAAGAACATGGGCTGTGATGTTTGAGATCCTTAGAGAGAAGAGAACAGTGGCGGAAAAACTCTTATTAACGAAAATCCTTTGCTTCAAACCGACAAGAACTTATTTGCTCTATCTTTCTTGATCAAAGATGGACGGATTTTGATAGCTGTGGGTGAGAAAGGCTCTCATCTTATTTATATTTTAAGATGTTAACCACCAACCACAATACCCTATACCCTATACCCTATACCCTATACCCTATATACCCTATACCCTATTTTATGCCACATACCCTATACGCTATACCACTATACCACTATACCCTATACCACTATGCCTATGCCTTATACCACATACCCACATACCCTATACCCTATACCTATACCCTATACTTATACCTATGCCACATACCTATGCCTTATACCCTATACCCTATACCATGCCACATACCTATACTCCTATACCTTTATACCACATACCCTTATACACTATGCCACATACCACTATGCCCTATACCACTTATACCTATACCTTATACCTATACCACTATACACTATACCCTATACCTATACCCTATACCCTATATCCTATACATACCCTATACCTATACTCTTATACCCTATACCTATACCCTATACACCACATACCACATACCTATACCTATACCCTATACCCTATATACCCTATACCCTATACCCTATACCCTATACCCTATACACTATACACTATACCCTATACACTATACCCCTATACCCTATACCTTATACCTTATGGTTTAGGGTTTAGGGTTTAGGGTTTAGGGTTTAGGGTTTAGGGGTTAGGGGTTAGGGGTTAGGGTTTAGGGTTTAGGGTTTAGGGTTTAGGGTTTGAATATAGGGTTAGGAAAGGGTTTAGGGAGATTAGGGGTTAAGGGTTAGGGTTTAGGGTTTAGGGTTTAGGGTTTGGGTTTAGGAGTTTAGGGTTTAGGGAGTGGGTTAGGGTTTAAGGTTTAGGGTTTAGGGTTTAGGGTTTAGGGTTTGGGGTTTAGGAGTTTAGGGTTTAAGGGTTGGGGATTTGGGGAGGGGTTAGGGGTTTAGGGTTGGGTTTAGGGTTGGGTTTAGGGTTTAGGGTTAGTTTAGGGTTTAGGGTTAGGGGTTTAGGGTTTAGGGTTTAGGGTTTAGGGAGCCAGGGTTTAGGGGTTAGGGGTTAGGGTTAGGTTAGGGGTTTAGGGTTTAGGGTTTAGGGTTTGGGGTTTAGAGGTTTAGTCCAAAACTAGGAACTAACCAACTATTAGACAACACTCTGGAGATTATTGTCTCATAAGTCATAACTAAGATATCCGAGAAAACAAAGACCCACATCATTCTTGCTTGAGCACACCTTGCACTCTCTGGACCCCACCACCGTGCATGTCATCATCTACATCGTAAGCTTCAATGTTGACATCGTGAAGGGTTGTCTCCTCGCACTCATCAAGCTCCATATCTGTCATCTGCGATGAAGGCTTAGGAGCGGCAAAGACACCCTCTAGGGCCTTGCATTGTTCGGAAGTCAAGGAATGCGGGAAGTCGACCGAGAAGTGGATGTATAATTTGCCCCTCATGAATGGTCTTTGGTACATTGGCATCCCTTTGTCATTTATTGCCTTGAATTGATCTGGCTTAACAACTTCTCCAGGTTGGGATTTGATGAGGAGCTGCCTGTTATCTAGATGAGTCAAGATAAATTGGAAGCCACATAATGCCTCAGTAAGGGACAACGCGTGCTCAACAAATATGTCATCACCCTTTCGCTTGAACTTTGGGTGCTCTTTCTGTTGTAGTACAAAGACTATGTCTCCAGTAAGAGTGTCAGGAGCTTCATCGGCTTCTCCTGAGAATGTAATTTTCTGTCCATTTTGCATACCCTTCTCCACAACCACTTCCAAGACCTTCTTCTCCTGTACAACCTTTTCGCCCTTGCATTGTGGGCAGCGATCCTTGTCAGTGATAGGGTATATGGTATAGGGTATAGGGTATAGGATATAGGGTGTAGGGTATAGGGTGTAGGGTATAGGGTATAGGGTGTAGGGTATAGGGTATAGGGTATAGGGTATAGGGTATAGAGTATAGTGTATATGGTGTAGGTGTTGGGTTTTACGGGTCCATGCGCAGCGGAATTAAGCATTAAAAAACATAAAACCCAAGAAGCCCTAGGATCCGTTCTATACAATTAATTTGAATACCAATGAAATAGAATTAAACCAACCTTGAAACGCTTTCCGGTCTTGAGCTATCGAACGATTTGATTATGTGATATTGAATCACAAACTTCGTTCTTCAACTTGCTTGAACTCTAGGTCTTGATCGATGAACGAGCGAAGACCCTCTTTTGGTATCCACACCTTTGAATGAATCCAAGAACAATTTCTTGTTGATTGCTAGATCTAAACCTTGAAGAATATTGAGAGAATTTGATTGTGAATTTTGCTTTAAAATTTCGGCTAGACTTTTAGGTCTGACAGAACCCCTGTATTTATACTACAAATAGTGTAAATACCTCTTCTAATCAAATTAGGAGAGACAGGCTGTCAAAACGCGTATTGGCCTATTATGTCGTGCGGTATATCAAGCCATTGGCTTGATATGTCGCGTGACATAAGTAGCCAGTTTCTGAGCCTCTCAATCATTCTTCCTCCGATTTAACCAATTCATTCTAGTTGTGTGTGACCCAATAGGATTACATCATGTTGGCAATGAGTTCGATCATATCGAACCTCATAAGACATAAGCGGACTCTAGCAAGCCATTATGTCTACCCAAATGATGCAACGTAAGAGTTCACGTTTCCAACGGTGTACTTCCATTTATCCCTTTTGTCTCACGATGTTATATTGAACACAAGTCATGGTCCTTGTCAACTTGTTATTGTTCAATGCTTTCTCGATTCTTGAGTATAATGATAATTCCAATCATATTGGGGTACGGCCATACACTTTCATCATTATCACTCATCGAGGGGCCCAAGCATAACATCTCTCTTCCGAGGGACAAACTCCTTCTTGACTTATCATTCTTCCCATCATGAATCCGATCATGCCAATGATAGTCTCTATAGATATCGTGTTAAGATATCGTTTGACTAAAATCAAACATTGCTTTCATCATATGTAAGGTTATGATAGTCTCAGGTCTAGGAAATAAATGAAGTAACCGTATGAGATTTAAGTATGACATTTGACCATTACATAAATCTCATGCGGGTCATGTCCAGTCACTTGTTCTCTAACAAGTACCCATAATTTCAATGTGCATCTCTTATGCATATAATCATCACATGATTATCCATTGATAATTATACTAATTTATTCTCTTAATAATTAGGGACAGTGATTATTATAAACAAATATACAAAACATATAATAATCAAATAATAAACATCTCATATAATAATAAATAATGTCAACACATAAGTCTATCAATCATAGGCCTAGGGCATAACACCAACAGTCTCCCACTTGCACTAGGCCCAATCTACCATGTATCGAATACCCATGGACCTAACATGACCATCATGTTTAGCTTGCGAGAGAGCCTTAGTTAGTGGGTCCGCCACGTTGTCATTAGTGTCTACTCTGCATATCTTAACGTCTTCCCTTTCACATATCTCACGGATAATGTGGAAACGTCGAAGTATGTGTTTGGATCTCTGGTGTGATCTTGGTTCCTTTGCTTGTGCAATGGCACCATTGTTATCACCGGTAAAGTTCAATAGGATCTACGATGCTTGGAACGACTTCCAAATCACTAATGAACTTCTTGATCCAAACTGCTTCCTTAGCTGCATCGGATGCCGCTATGTACTCAGCTTCGGTTGTAGAATCAGCGACGGTACTTTGCTTGGAACTTTTCCAACTCACAGTGCCTCCATTAAGCATAAACAAAAATCCAGACTGCGATCTGAAATCATCTTTGTCAGTTTGGAAGCTAGCATCTGTGTAGCCTTTTACTACAAGATCTTCTTCCATTCCTCCAAAGACCAAGAATACATCCTTAGTTCTTCGTAAGTACTTAAGGATATTCTTGACTGCTATCCAATGTGGTTCGCCGGGATCAGATTGGTACCTACTCATCATGCTTATAGCATACGAGACGTCGAGTCTAGTACAAATCATGGCATACATGACAGATCCAAATGCCGAAGCATATGGAACTTCATTCATTCCCTTTTGCTCATCAATTGTCATAAGACAATGAGTATTGCTTAAGAGAAAATACCATGACCCATTGACAAGCCACTTTTCTTAGACTCTTCTAAGAATCTTGTTAATGTGAACACTTTGACTTAAACCAATCATCCTCTTGGATCTATCTCTATAGATCTTGATACCAAGGATATATGCGGCTTCGCCCATATCTTTCATTGAAAAGCACTTTCCCAACCAAGACTTGACAGTCTCTAGTGCAGGAACGTCATTTCCAATGAGTAAGATATCGTCGACATACAACACTAAAAATAGTGCTACGCTCCCACTAATTTTCTTGTATACACAAGGTTCATCTTCGTTCTTGATAAAGCCAAATTCCTTGATTGCTTCATCAAAACGTAGATTCCAACTCCTTGAAGCTTGCTTCAATCCATAAATGGATTTCTGCAACTTACACACCTTGTTAGAATTTTCTGGACTGACAAAACCTTCAGGTTGTATCATATATACATCCTCAAGTAACTTCCCATTAAGGAAAGCTGTTTTGACATCCATTTGCCATATCTCATAGTCATAATATGCGGCTATGGCAAGTAAAATTCTAATAGACTTAAGCATAGCTACAGGCGAAAAGGTTTCATCATAGTCTATGCCATGAATGCACATATCCCTTAGCTACTAGCCTAGCCTTATAGGTGTGCACCTTCCCATCCATGTCGGTCTTCTTCTTGAAGACCCATTTGCACCCTATGGTTTTTACACCTTCGGGTGGATCAATCAATTTCCAAACTTGATTATCAGCCATGGATTGTAACTCGGACTTCATGGCTTCTTGCCATTTTTCCGAATCCGGAGCGGACATCGCTTCTTGATAGCAAGTGGGTTCATCATTTTCGATTAACTCCACTTCATCACTTTCCGTAACGAGAAATCCATATCTCTCGGGTTCGGATCGTGATCTACCACTTCGGCGGAAACTTGTGCATCTTGAACCGGTTCCACAACGGTTTGTGAACTTGGTTCGGTTTCTACCATTGGTTCAATGTTGTTTTCGGGTTCTCGAACTTCTTCGAGATCTATTTTACTCCCACTTTGGTTCCTTTGCGAAGAAACTCCTTTTCTAAGAAAGTACCATTTCGAGCAACAAACACTTTGTTCTCGTTTCGGTTGTAGAAATAGTATCCTTTGGTTTCCTTAGGATATCCCACAAAAACACATTTATCAGATTTAGGTGCTAGCTTGTCAGAAGATAACTTCTTGACATATGCATCACAACCCCAAATCTTCATGAAAGACAAACTAGGTTTTCTTCCATGCCACATCTCATATGGGGTCTTTTGAACCGATTTGGTAGGAACTCTGTTTATAGTGAAAGCGGCGGTTTCTAGTGCATGTCCCCAAAAGGATAAAGGAAGCTCAACTTGACTCATCATAGAACGAACCATGTCTAACAAAGTTCTATTCCTCCTTTCGACACACCATTCCATTGTGGTGTTCCGGGTGGAGAGAGTTACGAAACGATTCCACAACTCTTAAGATGATTGTCAAATTCTTGGCTCAAATATTCACCACCTCGATCGGATCGAAGTACCTTAATAGTTTTGCCAAGTTGATTTTGCACCTCATTTTGAAATATTCGAAATATCTCAAACGATTCACTCTTATGTTTCATTAGATAAACATATCCAAATCTACTATAATCATCGGTGAATGTTATGAAGTATCGAAATCCCCCCTAGCATCGCTACTCATAGGCCCACATACATCGGTATGTATGAGTCCTAATAAGTCGCCCGCCCTTTCACCGGTTTTGGTAAATGGGTCCTTGGTCATCTTGCCAAGTAAACAAGATTCGCATGTCTCATATGATTCATAATCATGTGAGTCCAAAAATCCATCTTTGTGGAGTTTAGAAATGCGTTTCTCGTTTATATGGCCAAGACGACAATGCCATAAGTAAGTGTGGTTTTACATCATTGGGTTTAGATTTCTTGTTAATGTTATAGACATCATTATCACGATTTTCAACATCAAGAATATAAAGGCCATTGAATGAAACAGATACAATAATGCATATCACTCTTGTAAATGGAAAATTTCTTATCACATATAAGAAAATTAAAACCTTCATTATCCAAACATGAAATCGAAATAATATTCCTACTTAAAGCTGGAACGTAATAACAATTGTTCAAAACAAGTATTAGTCCACTAGGTAAAGTAACTTCATAAGTTCCTATGGCTAATGCAGCAACTCTTGCTCCATTCCCCACACGTAGGTCCACTTCACCTTCCTTAAGCATCCTTACGTTCTTTAGACCACCGCACATTTAAACAAATGTGAGTTCCACATCCGGTATCCAATACCCAAGAACTAGAAGTAGATAGGAATATATCTATAACAAAGATACCTGAAGTTGAAGCAACTCCTTTGCTCTTCTTCAGTGCTTCCTTGTATTTTGCGCAATTTCTCCTCCAATGTCCAATCTCATTGCAATGGAAGCAGATTGCGTCCTCTTGGGACTTAGGCTTAGCCTCTTTAGGCTTGGAGGCCTCTTTGGGCTTGGCAACCTTTGCCTTAGGATTAGCAACCTTTGCTTTTCCTTTACCCTTGAACCCTTTCCCCTTGTTAACCATTAGCACTTGATCGGTCTTCTTCTCGACAATCTTGGTTTCCGCAGTAGTCAACATTTGAACTAACTCGGAAAGGTTTCTATTCATTCCACCCATGTTATAGTGCATTATGAAATGACTAAAACTTTTAGGTAATGAATTCAGTATTATGTCGGTAGCCAACTCTTGGCTAATTGGAAAACCGAGCCTTTCAAGATGCTTTCACCGATGTGGCCCTTTAACTTGAGAGCATGGGGACAGCGGCTTGTCCTTCACTCATCTTGCATGAGGTCAAGGATGCAAGCTGTGTTGTACCTTTCTTGCCTAGCTTGAATTTGGAACATTTCCATCGGCCGATTGTTTAAGTCGGCTGTCCCCAAGTGCTCAAGATTCTTCGAAGACTCTTGCACATGGCGGAGAGCATAAGGCAACTAACATCTGTAGAGTCACGCTTGTGCTTGAGATATTGTTCCCTTATTGCCCTAGCGGCATTGGCGACGGAGTTCGGGTGGAATAGGTTCGGTGAGAACGTACAGTTTCTCCTCTTGTTTGAGAACAATTCTCAAACTACGGATCCAATCCATATAGTTTGTACCATTCTCTTCCAACTTTTCCTTCTCAGGACGGAATCGCAGTGAAAAGTGATTATTATTTGATGCCATTTATTCTACAAAAAAGATATACATAAAATATGAACACATATAAGTAAACATATCATATGAGAAGTATAGTGCATTTAAATAAATGCTCCCACTAAATTATACACCTTCAAATGCAAATAAGCATAATATACATTTAATGGGCTAAGATCCAACTTTAATTCAATTTCAAGTTTGCTATGGCAAACCGCTCAAAATTAAATTAATTAGGTAGAAAACATCAATCATATCACATATATGACTCTTAGATCTTTTATGAGATCAATTCAAGACATCATATGTCTAGGCATATTTTAATCTCATCTTATGCCTTGGGTCCAAAACCATTTTGATAACCCAATTAAGTTCATTCACTTTAAAACGTATAGGAACCACCATTTCCTCATCTTGCTCGCATTCGAATAGAATCAAAGCACCTTGCTATGGCAAGCCCACCCAAAACTATCCGAATGGTCTCAAGTGTTTTTAATCATGAATTGGCATAAAGAACTTAAAAGTTAAATGAAATTTCTTTTAAAGGTAGATTATAAGCACATCAGAAAGATAGTCAAAATCATGCACCAGGTAAGTTCCCAGGAAGATAGGTGAGCCGCAAGGACTTCTTAAGTACCAACTCTTCCTTAGACAGAACTCTCCTAGACATGCATAATTAGAAATCAACTCTGATTAGGCAACATAATCCTTACCTTTTATAAACAATCAGTTTCCTTTTAAATTTCGCGTATTTATGACTTGTTTCCATAAACAATCATAAGATCCAAAATTTACAATGTCTAAATCTAAACATATTAGGAAACTAAATATCATGTTTCAACTAAACATCTAATTTAATAATTCTTAACAATTAAGAACAAATAATTCATGCATCGCAACAATTAATAAAACACATTTAAATTAATTGAGCATGCATAAACAATTAATCAATCTAGCATGGACTTATAAACTCAATTTTATAACATCCAGTTTTTCATACACATTGCAATAATTATTAAAATCATATTTTAATCAATTAATCATGTATATCAATGAATCAATCTATCGCGGACTTATAAACTCAATTTTATAACATCCAGATTTTTCATATTAACATATCAGATTGTAAATACAATCATAGAATAGCAGAAAATTTGAACAAGCAGTTACGCCGGTTTTGGCTTGTTATGTCGCGTGACAACATCGGCCATAGGCTTAATATGTCGCGCGACCTAACATGCCGTTAACCTGAATTTCACATGGCTCGATATGTCGCACGACATAGGCGGCCGAGTTACTGAGGATTTCAGATTCGAACCAATACAGATTACAGCCAATTAAATCACATAAAACAGCCTTTTTATAGATTTAATTCAGCATAAATTGAAAACGATTTTCACATTGTTTCACATAAACAATTAAAATTCTATCACATACAAAACATGCAATAAGCATATAAACAATTTATATCTTAAACCTAGCATGTTAATTCAAACTTAATCATACGAACGGGGCTCTGATACCCTTTGTTGGGTTTTACGGGTCCATGCGCGGCGGAATTAAGCATTAAAAAACATAAAACCCAAGAAGCCCTAGGATCCGTTCTATACAATTAATTTGAATACCAATGAAATAGAATTAAACCAACCTTGAAACGCTTTCCGGTCTTGAGCTATCGAACGATTTGATTATGTGATATTGAATCACAAACTTCGTTCTTCAACTTGCTTGAACTCTAGGTCTTGATCGATGAACGAGCGAAGACCCTCTTTTGGTATCCACACCTTTGAATGAATCCAAGAACAATTTCTTGTTGATTGCTAGATCTAAACCTTGAAGAATATTGAGAGAATTTGATTGTGAATTTTGCTTTAAAATTTCGGCTGACCTTTAGGTCAGCCAGAACCCTTGTATTTATACTACAAATAGTGTAAATACCTCTTCTAATCAAATTAGGAGAGGCAGTGTCAAAACGCGTATTGGCCTATTATGTCGTGCGGTATATCAAGCCATTGGCTTGATATGTCGCGTGACATAAGTAACCGGTTCGAGCCTCTCAATCATTCTTCCTCCGGTTTAACCAATTCATTCTAGTTGTGTGTGACCCAATAGGATTACATCATGTTGGCAATGAGTTCGATCATATCGAACCTCATAAGACATAAGCGGACTCTAGCAAGCCATTATGTCTACCCAAATGATGCAACGTAAGAGTTCACGTTTCCAAGCGGTGTACTTCCATTTATCCCTTTTGTCTCACGATGTTATATTGAACACAAGTCATGGTCCTTGTCAACTTGTTATTGTTCAATGCTTTCTCGATTCTTGAGTATAATGATAATTCCAATCATATTGGGAGTACGGCCATACACTTTCATCATTATCACTCATCGAGGGGCCCAAGCATAACATCTCTCTTCCGAGGGACAAACTCCTTCTTGACTTATCATTCTTCCCATCATGAATCCGATCATGCCAATGATAGTCTTTATAGATATCGTGTTAAGATATCGTTTGACTAAAATCAAACATGGCTTTCATCATATGTAAGGTTATGATAGTCTCAGGTCTAGGAAATAAATGAAGTAACCGTATGAGATTTAAGTATGACATTTGACCATTACATAAATCTCATGCGGGTCATGTCCAGTCACTTGTTCTCTAACAAGTACCCATAATTTCAATGTGCATCTCTTATGCATATAATCATCACATGATTATCCATTGATAATTATACTAATTTATTCTCTTAATAATTAGGGACAGTGATTATTATAAACAAATATACAAAACATATAATAATCAAATAATAAACATCTCATATAATAATAAATAATGTCAACACATAAGTCTATCAATCATAGGCCTAGGGCATAACACCAACAGTAGGGTATAGTGTATATTATATAGGGTATTAGGTTTAGGGTTTAGAATTTATTTATTTTTTCAAAAATAATATTTATTGACTCATATTTAGTTTTTTGAGAGTAATTTAAAATAACTTTCATATTTTGTATAAATAAAAATAATGGCATTATAAAATTAAAATTAATAAATATTTATGATTTATTTATTTTTTCAAAAATATCATAAATATTTATGATATTTTAATATTTTTTAGTTTGTTATTTTGTTAATTAGTTCTAAAAATAAACAAAAATTACATTTTATTATCAGCAACGGAATATTTCCGTCGCTGATAAATAAAAAAATATTAAATTATCAGCGGCGAAAATATTCCGTCGGTGTTTAATAAAAAAAAAAACATTTAATTTCACCGTCGGAATTTTTCCGACGCTAATAAATTAAAAAAAAATTAATTATTTAGCGTCGGAAATATTCCGTCGGTGTAATATTTCAAAAAGAAAAATAAAAAATATTTTAATTTCACCGTCGGAATATTTCCGACGCTGATAAATAAAAAAATAAAAAAATGATATATTTTCACCGGCGGAATATTTTCGTCGCTGATAAAGATTTAGCGGCGGAATATTCCGTCGGTAAATCAACCGCCAAATTAGCGGCGGAAATAAACGAATAATCGAGGAATATTCGTTTTAGCGACGGAATTTAGCGGCGGAATTAAATTCCGTCGCTAAATTTGACGCCAAAAATATTCCGACGCTAAAGCCTATATTCCGCCGCTATTTAGCGACGGAATCTGTCCGTCGCTGATAATTCCGTCGCTAAATGACCTGTTTCTGGTAGTGAGTGGCAGCCCTAAATCGATTCATCTCAAAATCCTCAGACAGATGCAAGCCATTCTATGACATCCTAAAGAAAAATTCTAGATTTGAGTGGACTGAAAAGCATGAGAAGGCCTTTCAAGATTTAAAGTTGTACCTGTCAACACCTCCCCTACTCTCGAAGCCTCAAGAAGGTGAGCCATTGTGTGTTTACTTAGCCATCTCTGAAACTGCGGTCAGTGCCGTCTTGGTCCGAGAGCAAGATGGCATCCAACAACTGATATATTATGTAAGTAAAACACTACTTGATGCGGAGACCAGGTATTCACACCTTGAAAAGTTAATCTTAGCTTTAATTACTGCTTCAGTCAAGTTAAGACACTATTTTGAAACTCATATCATTGTTATTCGTACTAATTATCCGATAAAAAGTGTAATGAGAAAGCCAGAAATGTCAGGAAGGATGGCCAAGTGGTCCGTTCAACTTAGTACTTATGACATCAGGTATGAGCCGAGAACAACAATAAAATCCCAAGCACTTGCAGACTTTGGCAGACTTTAGTCCAAGCATGCAACCGGAAGTAGAACTAGAAGTCCAACAACTCCAAGATGGGGACATCTTGCGTAGATGGACTCTATTCACAGATGGTGCCTCGAATATGAGGGGCACGGGGCTTGGTGTAGTCCTAAAGTCACCACAAGGGGACATAATACCTCAGGCCATTAGTTGTGATTTTAAAGCTACAAATAATGAAGCAGAATGCGAAGCCTTAATCGTGGGCCTAACCATGGCTCTAGACATGAACATTAAAGCAATTCTGGTATATAGTGATTCGTTGTTACTTGTCAATCATTTTAATGGCTCCTATGCAGCAAAAAATGCCAAGATGACAGCTTATTTGGGCATTGTGAAAATCTTGGCGAGCAAATTTCAAATCTTTTCCTTTGAACAAATACATCGAGAGGAAAACTCTCAAGCAGATGCGTTGGCCAATCTTGAATCAGCTTTCAAAAGCTTATCTCAGACCAATATACAAATTATCCATGTCAACATCCATGCCGTGGAAAGGTTAGAACTTTTTTGTACATATGATGACATCTCAGATAATCAGATAGAGACATCTTGGACTGCACCAATAATTAAATATCTTCAAGATGGCACCATCCTTGATGATGAAAAGAATGCTAGAGCATTCAGGGTAAGAATTTCAAGATTTGTGTTAATAGATAATGTGTTGTTTAAGAAATCTTTTGTAGGTCCATATTTAAGATGTCTCGAAGCTGACAAAGTAATGGAAGTTCTAAAAGAATTGCATGAAGGATCGTGTGGTAATCATTCAGGGGGCAGAAGCTTACATACAAAAGCTCTAAGAATGGGTTACTACTGGCCAACAATGCGTCAAGATGCTGCCATATTTGCCAAGAAGTGTGACTCCTGCTACTAACCAGCGAAATTGCTTCATCCTATCCTCTCCCCTTGGCCATTTATGAGATGGGGAATGGATATAGTAGGCAAATTGCCTAAAGCACCTGGAGGAAAAGTATTCTTGCTAGCAATGACAGATTATTTCTCGAAGTGGGTCGAAGCTGAATCATATGTGCAAGTTCGTGATAAAGAAGTCATATCCTTCATTAAGAAGAATATATTCAGCAGAATTGGCATCCCGTCTGAAATAATATGTGACAACGGTTCTCAATTTATCATCAAGAAGACGCAAGATTTTCTCACTAGGTGGGGAGTCAAGATGGTTACATCATCACCAGTACATCCTCAAGCTAATGGGCAGGCAGAATCAAGTAACAAGATAGTCATTAACAACTTAAAGAGGAGGCTAGATCAAAAGAAAGGAAGATGGGCAGAAGAGCTTCCATTTGTCCTTTGGGCAGATAGAACAACACCAAAGAACGCAATAGGTCAGACCCCTTATTCCTTAGTATTTGGTGCAGAAGCGGTCATCCCTGCAGAAGTCATCGTCCCTACTGCCAGATATAGGTTGTTGACACCTGAGCAGAACGACACCAACCTAAGCCATGATCTAGATACCATTGACGAACTAAGAAACTTAGCCAAGGTCAGGATGGCAGCATACCAACAGAAGATTGCTAAGTCCTATAACAAAAATGTCAGATTGCGGAAATTCCAAGTTGGTGATCTAGTCCTACGCAAAGTGTTTCAAAACACAAGAGAGCCCAATGCTGGAAAGATGGCCCCCAAATGGGAAGGACCATACTTGGTTGATGCTGAAGCAGGTAAAGGTTCGTATTGGCTATCAACCCTAGATAAAACAAGGATCCCCCAAAGCTGGATTGCCATTCACCTTAAGTCCTATTTTATGTAAGTTTCAATAATTACATTCCAATGCAAATAAAACCAAGGTATGAATTTTACATTTTTATTTTCAATAAAAGTACTTTTCAATTTTATTTATCTTTTTAACATTTACTGACTTAAGCGTCGAAGGGGTTTTAGCTAAGCTAACACCCACCCCTAATGTGTTTCTGTTTTGCAAGAAAACTTGGAACATTCAAATATACCATGCAACATTAAAGATGTTAACATCATTCCAGGAAGCTAACATCTTAATCAGGTATGGTCATCTTTTTTAAATTATTTCCTTATTTCTTGTTTAAATGAGATTTCTTGCAAAATTCTAGTACTTTTCTATTTTCCTTTTATCAAAATAAAAATGGCATCAAAATAGATGTCGAAATCTTTCACTATCTTATTATTTTGAAAGAGGTCGTCGATTCAAACAAATTCTCATGAAGATAACCGCTTTAGACTGGCCATCTCACCTCCATTAAAGGTATTTAATCCCTTCAAAGGTTTAAAGAAATTACTTTCTTTCATCACAATAAGGTTTAAACACCTCGCCTGGAGCGCATGATGTCAACCTTGATTGAGGTGTGTGATGGGCCCGTATGTTTAATATATACGAATTACCCATCTCCACTCAATCAACGTGTTTTGACCCTAAGAATTTATCAATTTGGTTGTGGCATATTCATGCCACCTAAGAACAAAAGGTTATTGACATTTACATGTAAATCAAAGTAATTGCAAGGAGTCATACATCCATTCGCAAGTTGACAACGTCTCCGAATAGGTTAGCATTTCAACCTTCTATTTTCATTTTCAAAAGAGGTTATCCCTACCAACAAAAGTTTTTCAAACCCAAGCAAAGCAAAGAAATGAGTTTTTACCCTAGAAACCTAAGAAGTGTTGAACAACCCCAACACTTGAAAAAAGCAAATTGTCTTTGGCTCTTATGGACCGATTACAAACCCAAAAATTTAAAACATTGTCTTCGGGATGCAACCCGTCATCAAACCAAAGTTTTTCAAAACAAAAGAACCATTTTTACCTTCATGGGGTGGCTACTGCCTCAGATGTTGTTGCACCTTCTTCCAGGATGTCATCATCCTTCACGCCAGATGACACCTCTCCTGCTTCATCTCCTTCACCATTCAGCACCTTCAGGAGTGAGCATTGCTGCTCAACATCCCATCCTGTATGCCTTCCTTCCTAGAATTCTTCCATCATTTGGATTTTGATCTCTATCATGCTCTTAGCAGCTGAAGCCATCATGTATTTCTTCACCTCCTCAATCTCCTGCAATTGGGTATCTTGAATAGAGGACATCCCCTTCATCAAGCTTTCGACTTCATTCTGTAAGTCCTCTACCCTCTTGGTCAGAACATCTTTTTGCTTCTTCGCCTGTAATGCATCTAGGACCATCTTCCTATTTCTTTCTTCAAGGTTGTTCATTTTCATCTATGCTGCATCAACACCCTGCAAAAACAAATTTAATAGTCAATCTAGGGAATCTATTCAAAATTCCTATAAACTCTATTTTCGAAAATCAGAAACTTACCAATGACACCCTGGTAAGTGCTTCCTAAACATCCGCTAGACCCATTTCTTCAAAATTTATTATCTCCTTGGAACTGCTCTTTCTCTTCTTCACTCACGCTCCAACAGATGGTGCCTCCATCTCCTTCTTAGGCATCACCAATTGTTGGTTAACATGGGTCTGTCCTACAAAATCTTGCAGGCCCTTCAAAGAGAATGCAGCCGTGGACTTGGATACTGTCAAAAACAGAGAGTATGAAGTATAAGCTAGAGACAGTCAAAACGCAAAAAGTGTTTTTGAATTATCAAAGAGATTCTT
Source organism: Adenophora triphylla var. japonica (assembly GCA_022495995.1). Classification (NCBI taxonomy): domain Eukaryota; kingdom Viridiplantae; phylum Streptophyta; class Magnoliopsida; order Asterales; family Campanulaceae; genus Adenophora; species Adenophora triphylla. The sequence continues at coordinate 26,478 of JAFEMH010001711.1, read as the reverse complement.
ACCAGTAGACATTTCTCTGGATGGCGGTATCTCGAGATCTTCTGAAACAGCCCTTGCTTCGAATGATTTGAATGATCTCTCTTCTTCTGAAAATTCTAGCAACCTTCTCACTTTATCCTCGGTTTCGGTAGAAGGAGGAAATAGCTTTGCCCAATCAATGGATGCAAAGGCAAAAAAGAAATTACAAATTCAAGTAAGTGCGGGAAAAAGGAAAAACAGAAGTTTAAAAGAAGATACCTTCCCTATTCCACCTCGTTGCCAAAGAATCTCCTTCCTCCAAAGAATCCTTCTCAACAAAGAAGTATCTTGATTTCCAACCCCTATCATTTACCGTCACTTTGGAAAACAACGGTTTCATCCCAGACCTAGTTTTAAAAAGATACCTTGTCGAGCCAAAGGTTTGAAGCTCATACACAAAAGCTACTTCTCTCAACCCTATGTTCAAACCGAACTCTCGGTTTACCCTTAGAACACAAGAGAAGATCCTCCAGATCATAGGCATTACTTGGACAAAAGCTAAATTTGTTTTTCCGAAGAACTCAGTTACCAACAGGGGAAAGGGATAAGAGAAACCTAGGGCAAAAGGGTATTCGTAAAAGCAAATTCAATGAGGAGACACGAAATTGGCCTGGATAAAAACATCAAAAGGCCTAAAGATAGCGGAATCTGGAAAGCATTTGCGATCCTTGACGAATTCGATTTGCTCATTGTTAAAGATGCAAACCTCTTCATCAGGTTTAGTTAACAGGCCTTCAAAAGAGAAATCCCCGTCCTTGCTCAAGCTCAAGGGATTTCTTGGCACCGTATTTTTTCTTGACTTAGACTTGACCATGTTTGAAAAAGAGAGAAAAAGGGAAGAAATTTACCTTGGATAGCTTTCACCGCCGTGGACCAGGGTAGAAGATGGAGAAAGCGTAGAGAAATTGTGATAAAAACATCAAAAGGCCTCAGTTAAAAACCCTAGATCCTCGTAAATTATGCTGATTAAGGAGATTAAAACTCTACAACTGCCACGTCCAATCAGGTTAATTAACCGCCGAGCTTCTGGAAGGTTGTGGAAAAGCCGTCTGTTTAAATTCATTTAAAAGACAATTTTTGGGGACAATTGTTGTGGGTAAAAATTCAGGATTGCGATGTATTGAAAAGTTTTCAGCATGTCATCATCTTCGTACCAACAATCAAGTTAAAATTACTTAGATAATTAAATCATTATTTAATTATTATCATTGTATCTCTAATACAGGAAAATAGAACGTGGTATTATATTTCGTGGACTCACTTCAACGGTTAGAAGACCAAGTCAAGGATCAAGATGATCATGCCGAGATTTTAGGATAGTTTGTTAGGTCTTGTTATCTTCAGTTATCTTGTTTCTATTTAAAGAGTTCATGGCCGGAACACTATACACACACTGTTTACACATACATTCTTGTAATCCGCCATAGCTCCACCATTTATAACTCACTAAGTATCAATACTACCGTTTGGGACGGAGGTGATCATAAACACCTTTCGAGGTTTTATGCCGGCGGATAGTTGTCTCAATGGCTTTCCTCGTTACATGACCGTGTCATCTTCTTTTCGTAGTTATACCGATTTTACTCCATTGTGCCCTCCTAATCTTACATTTTGATCTTTAAATTGATCCATTATTTTTTCACCAAAATAGTGTATCATATAGAAATTTCTAAATAAGATTGAGAAGAAAGCCAATCATTAGTATGACTTAAGGGTAAACATTTTTCTTGATACTAAAAGTCTTCTTCACTTATTGTAAGAGGATGTTGAGTAATCTTCATTTCTTTTGTTGGTATCACTTGACTCCTTTTCTTTGTGGTAGAGTCCTTCATGCGTTTGAAGTTTCACCTTTGTTGTGGGGGTGATGAAAGCTTGAAAGTTTTTTTTTGTACTATCAAAGCTTTGAATTGAGTAGCCTCACTCTTCTTGGAATGAAGGTTGACAGCAGCACCTTTGGCTTTCTTCGTTTGTTGACATTTGATTTTCAGTAGGGGTAATGTTTAGCCCTTAAGCTTTCTAATGATAACTTTTTTCTTAAACTCATTTAGGAGTTTCTATTTTTGTGATGATTATTTTGTATGAATTAAATGATACTCGTGAGGTAGAACAACCTTAAAGAAAGTGTTTAGGAAAAGAAAATGACTTTGATTAACGGAAAAATTAAAACATACTCGATAGTTTAGATGACACAAACTAGAGGAGGTGAGAAGTACTAGAAAGACAGAACGACTCTTCGAGTTCATACTTGGAAATTTAAAACCTAATCTACTTCTATCAAAGGAGAGAGGGAGAGGATAGTTGTAGCCCCAAAGTGGTAAGTGTAGATTTCTTTTTGGAGCTTCATCTTCTTCATCTATTATGAGGGAGAGGATTGGTGATGATGTTGGGACGTTCTAACACTCCATTGTCAAAGAGGTCTTGTGTTTGGGGTAGATTTTTTCTTAAACACTGCATTGATATCTTGGCTCGCATGGTCCTTCAGCATCTTGATTATTCAACATCTTTAACATGACATCTTGTTCCTAACAACTTGAAGATGCAGGTTCAACCACTCTTATGCAGATTCGTCCGTTCCTATTTTTCAGGAGGATAATTACTACACAAGGATCGACGACTAAGTCTCATGTATTTCAAATGTATTTCAAACGGAAGATAAGATCATGGCAAATGGTCCCTAAACTTCAGCAACCTGATGCATTTTTCTCGGGATTTTCAGTTACGTGTTGATTACTTTGCCAAGACTAGGGGTATAAAATGAGAGATAGGGATAGGTGCCATGGATGGCAACTTTGTAACTATCACTATACTTCCACTTTGTACTCACACAACAGAAATTTATAAACAAATTTTGGTTAAGGTAGGCTTTTCCTAAAGCCCCCTGAGGTTTTGTGCCGGAGATCAATTGATCAAGGGCTTTCCTCGTTACATCATGGCGTAGCATCTTGAATTTTTGCATTCTTATACTCCATTTGTGCCCAAAATCGTTCCACCGAAAGTTCAATTTCAATATACAAGAAATTGACCAAAACAATTTGGGGTCGTCTGTGTGAACTTTGGTTTTTTAAGTTTGCTAAGAAAATTCCAAGATGAGCAATCCTAGTTCTAGTCAAGATACATATAAAACTGTAAGAAGGACTGAAGCATTTAGAACATCTGGAACTCAAGTGGCAAACACACTTGGAATGCCTTCTCAACAATCGTTGACATTTGGAATGCCTTCTCAACAATCTTTACCGATTGTCACCACTTCAACTGTGATTCCTCACGAGATGACCTTTGATTTTGTTACCAACCTGACCAAGATGATGGATTATTTGAAGACTCAACAAGTAACTCAACTTCATACCAACCAGATGTTGTTCAATGCTATTACCCGTCTTCAACAGGAATCTACTCAAGGTCCTACATCATCTCCAGTGTCAAGCACCATATCTCCCTTACAACCTAGACATTTTAGCTTTGCAGGAGATTCGGGGGACAGGAGGTTCAGGAAGCCATGTGACGCAGACTGAAAGCATCATCACTAATCCGTGTTCCACTTTGCCAACCTCAATTCCATCATTTCAGACACCATCTTCAGGATTAACAGGGGGTTTTACAAATTTTTCATATAATTTTGTTAATCCTAATTCTAATCCTAATAACCTTGATGAAGGAAATTCCGTAGCTAGACAACTGCAAGAATTAAGGGACATGGTCATGAACGTGCCAGGTGTTGCACCTCCCATGCATAGATCATCTCCAACATACTACAATGATACCTGTTTTGTACCTACTATTGCCTATGCGGAATTACCCAAGAGATTCACTGTCCCTCAAATGAAGCAGTACGACGGTACTACAGACCTAATGGAGCATGTAGCACTCTATCAGGAGAAAATGGATGTCATCAATATCCCTTTGCCGTATAAAGAAGCCTGTTTATGCAGAGGCTTTGGATCAACGTTAACGGGAGCAGCTTTAAGATGGCTCATAAACCAACCTTTGGGTTACATTGGATCTTATGCACAATTAATTGATATGTTTACTAATCAGTTTTCTTGCAACAGGATATTTGAAAAACTTACTAGTGATTTGTATCGGATAACTCAGCAACCTGAAGAAACTCTTAAGGATTATTTGAGCAGGTTCAACAAAGAAGCAGTGGACATACAAACTTGGACATGTCAACTACAACTGAAGCATTTAGGATAGGTCTCAAGAAAGACTCACCATATTATGAAGACCTAGTCAAAAATCCATGCAAGAAACTTGAAGATGTCAGAACAAGAGCCATTCAATTCATACGTCTTGAAGAAGACATGCTAATCCGAGAGAAGAATGCTAAAGAGACTCCTGTTAATGAAAGCACTTCATCATAAGCATAATAGGGGAAAACCCTACACTAGATCCGAGGATCATAAAATTAATTCTGTTGAAGATACTATAGATAATGATGATTATGAATTTCCAACAATTGATGACTATTGTTTTTCTGTCAATATTGCAGGATTATTATGTGCAATGGACAACTTGGGCGAAAAAGCAAGATGGCCCAGGAAGAATGATAAACTAACATCTTGGAAGGATATGTCTAAATGGTGTGCGTACCATGAAGACTTCGGCCATACTACTGACAACTGTATTACCCTTCGCAGGTAGATCATCATCTATTATCTAAAGGCCATCTTAAGGAGTTGCTGGGTAGAAGGAAAGAGCATGGTGAAACTAAAGATCCCACTACAGATACACCTCTGTCACCCCCAACGGCCACGAAAACTATTAATGTTATCTCTGGAGGCTCAGAAATTTGTGGTACAACTTATTCAGCAGCAAAGTGTCATGCTAAAGATTCGAAAGAATACAAATTCAACACGCCAGTCAGGTCATCTTCAAGATGTGAAGATTCACAAATAACCTTTGATAAAGACGACAAAGCTGATATAATAGGTCCACACCATGATGGATTAGTAATCACCTTGCAGATAGCAAATTGCAAGGTGAAAAGGATTCTTATCGACAATGGCAGTTCTGTCAACTTGATGATGCTCAGCACCTTCAAGGAAATGGGCATTCTAGACTCTGAAGTTGTAAAGAACTCTTCTGTGTTAATTGGATTCAGTGGTGAGACCAAGCAAACAGTGGGAGAAATCATATTACCTATATATGTTCAAGGTGTCAATTATATGTAACGGTTTTGTGTTATAGATTGCCCGTCCTCATATAATATTATCCTAGGCAAGCCATGGATACATAATATGAGGGCCATACCATCTACATACCATCAGTGTGTCAAATTACCAACACCGTGGGGGATAATCACGCTTAAAGGAGATCAAGAGATAGCCAAGAAATGCTATAAGACCTCCATGAAAGCCTCATCTGCATCTTGTCAAAAACAGCAATCAAAGGTGAACTTATATCTTCAACATGTCAATGTCATTGCAAGTGCCGTATCTTTCACATTATCAACCAGGTTCCGAAGAAGGTAAAACTCAGAAGTAGATGCCCTGTCTTAATATTCAACATGTCAAAGCAACTTGAGGTCTAGATCGTAATAAGCAGACTGGGGCATCTCGATTACTAAAGTCCGGAGGATACGAAAAGTCTTCTGATTATCCTATTTTATGTATGTTAAGCGCATATTCAGTATCTTTGATTGCAGGGACACCTTCTTCAATTATCTTTGTTTTCTTATTTCCTTTTATTTTTCTTTTACCTCCTTTATGAAACACTACTAACTTAAGCTTCAGAGGGGTGTTAGCTAAGCTAACACCCAATCCTAACATGTTTCTGTTTTGCAAGTCTCCATGTACTTATATATTCAACATGCAAGATGAAAGATTAAATCCATCTACGTCACAAGTGGAAGATAGCTCGTGTCCTAGGATGTAAGGTACAATACCATCTGAACTAATTCAAAGATTATGAATCATATCCATAGATTACTTGTTATCTGAAATTTTGCCTAAGCGTACGCTTTTCACTACATGTTAACCAAATGCTCAAGGTTGTAACATTTATATGTTACTCACAACTTAAGATTGTAACATTTACATGTTTCTCACAACTTAAGGTTGTAAAATTTGCATGTTACTCACAAAGTTCAAAAGGTTAAACACATTCAGTGTTTCATACGATAAAAAGAATACTTGGATAAAAATCTAATTATTTCCAAAAATACCCAAAGTTAGCTCATGCTAACATTAGCATGGCACATAAAAAACTTAACTGTTTACCAAAAATAGTGTCATCAACATTGTTGTGGGTAAAAATTAAGGATTGCGACGTCTTGAAAAGTTTTCAGCATGCCATCATCTTCGTACCAGCAGTCAAGGTAAAATTACTTAGATAATTAAATAATTATTTAATTATTATTATTGTATCTCTAATACAGGAAAATAGAACGTGGGAATATATTTCGTGGACACACTTCAACCGTTATAAGACCAAGTCAAGGATCAAGATGATCATGCCAAGATTTTAGGATAGTTTATTAGGTCTTGTTATCTTCAGTTATCTTGTTTCTATTTAAAGAGTTCATGGCCGGAACACTACACACACACTGTGTACGCATACATTCTTGTAATCCGCCATAGCTCCACCATTTGTAACTCACTAAATATCAATACTACCGTTTGGGACGGAGGTGACCATAAACACCTTCCGAGATTTTATGCCAGCGAGATAGTTGTCTCAAGGGCTTTCCTCGCTACATGACCGTGTCATCTTCTTTTTGTAGTTATACCGATTTTACTCCATTGTACCCTCCTAATCTTACATTTTGATCATTAAATTGATCCATTGTTTATTCACCAAAATAGTGTATCATATAGAAATTTCTAAATAAGATTGAGAAGAAAGCCATTCATTAGTATGACTTAAGGGTAAACATTTTTCTTGATACTGAAAGTCTTCTTCACTTGTTGTAAGAGGATGTTGAGTAATCTTCATTTCTTTTGTTGGTATCACTTGACTCCTTTTCTTTGTGGGAGAGTCCTTCATGTGTTTGAAGTTTCACCATTGTTGTGGGGGTGATTAAAGCTTGAAAGTTTTTTTTGTACTCTCAAAGCTTTGAATTGAGTAGCCTCACTCTTCTTGGAATGAAGGTTGACAGCAACACCTTTGGCTTTCTTCGTTTGTTGACCTTTGATTTTCAGTAGGGGTAATGTTTAGCCCTTAAGCTTTCTAATGATAACTTTCTTCTTAATCTTGTTTAGAAGTTTCTATTTTTGTGATGATTATTTTGTATGAATTAAATGATACTCGTGAGGTAGAACAACCTTAAAGAAAGTGTTTAGGAAAAGAAAATTACTTTGATTAACGGAAAAATTAAAACATACTCGATAGTTTAGATGACACAAACTAGAGGAGGTGAGAAGTACTAGAAAGACAGAACGACTCTTTGAGTTCATATTTGGAAATTTAAAACCTAATCTACTTCTATCAAAGGAGAGAAGGAGAGGATAGTTGTATCCCCAAAGTGGTAAGTGTAGATTTCTTTTTGGAGCTTCATCTTCTTCATGTATTATGAGGGAGAGGATTGGTGATGATGTTGGGATGTTCTAACTCTCCATTGTCAAAGAGGTCTTGTGTTTGGGGTAGATTTTTTCTTAAACACTGCATTGACATCTTGGCTCGCATGGTCCTTCAGCATCTTAACTACTCAACATCTTTAATATGACATCTTGTTCCTAACAACTTGAAGATGCAGGTTCAACCCCTCTTTTACAGATTCGTCCATTCCTATTTTTCAGGAGGATAATTACTACACAAGGATCGACGACTAAGTCTCATGTATTTCGAATGTATTACAAACGGAAGACAAGATCATGGCAAACGGTCCCTAAAATTCAGCAACCTGATGTGTTTTTCTCATGATTTTCAGTTATGTGTTGATTACTTTGTCAAGACTAGGGGTATAAAAGGAGAGATAGGGATAGGTGCCATGGACGGAAACTTTGTAACTCTCACTATACTTCCACTTTGTACTCACATAACAGAAATTTTTAAACATTTTTGGTTAAGGTAGGCTTTTCCTAAAGCCTCCTGAGGTTTTGTGCCGGAGATCAATTGATCAAGGGCTTTCCTCGTTACATCTTGGCATAGCATCTTGAATTTTTGCATTCTTATACTCCATTTGTGCCCAAAATCGTTCCACCGAAAGTTCAATTTAAATATACGAGAAATTGACCAAAACAATTTGGGGCCGTCTGTGGGAACTTTGGTTTTTTAAGTTTGCTAAGAAAATTCCAAGATGAGCAATCCTATTTCTAGTCAAGATACACATAATGTTGCAAGAAGGACTGGAGTGTTTAGAACATCTAAAACTCAAGTTGCACACACACTTGGAATGCCTTCTCAACAATCGTTAACATTTGGAATGCCTTCTCAACAATCTTTACCGATTGTCACCTCTTCAGATGTGATTCCTCAGGAGATGACCTTTGATTTTGTTACCAACCTGACCAAGATGATGGATTACTTGAAGACTCAACACGAAACTCAACAGCATACCAACCAGATGTTGTTCAATGCTATTACCCGTCTTCAACAAGAATCTACTCAGGGTCCTAGATCATCTCCTGTGTCAAGCACCGTATCTCCCTTACAACCTAGACATTTTAGCTTTGCAGGAGATTCGGGGGACAGGAGGTTCAGGAAGCCATGTGACACAGACTGAAAGCATCATCACTAATCCGTGTTCCACTTTGCCAACCTCAATTCCATCATTTCAGACACCATCTTCAGGATTAACAGGGGGTTTTACAAATTATGCATATAATTTTGTTAATCCTAATTCTAATCCTAATAACCTTGATGCAGGAAATTCCGTAGCTAGACAACTGCAGGAATTAAGGGACATGGTCATGAACGTGCTAGGTGTTGCACCTCCCATGCATAGATCATCTCCAACATGCTACAATGATACCCATTTTATACCTACTATTGCCTATGCGGAATTACCCAAGAGATTCACTGTCCCTCAAATGAAGCAGTACGACGGTACTACAGACCCTATGGAGCATATAGCACTATATCAGGAGAAAATGGATGTCATCAATATCCCTTTGCCGTATAAAGAAGCCTCTTTATGCAGAGGCTTTGGATCAACTTTAACAGGAGCAGCTTTAAGATGGCTCATAAACCATTCTTTGGTTTCCATTGGATCTTATGCACAATTAATTGATATGTTCACTAATCAGTTCTCTTGCAACAGGGTATTTGAAGAACTTACTAGTGATTTGTGTCGGATAACTCAGCAACCTGAAGAAACTCTTAAGGATTTTTTGAGCAGGTTCAGCAAAGAAGCAGTGGACATACCAAACCTGGACATGTCAACTGCAACTAAAGCATTTAGGATGGGTCTCAAGAAAGGCTCACCATATTATGAAGTCCTAGTCAAAAACCCACGCAAGAAACTTGAAGATGTCAGAACAAGAGCCATTCAATTCATACGTCTTGAAGAAAATAGGCTAATCTGAGAGAAGAATGCTAAAGAGACTCCTGTTTAAGAAAGCATTGCCAGGAAGACAGAATCTTCCCATCATAAGCATAATAGGGGAAAACCCTGCACTAGATCCGAGGATCATAAAATTAATTATGTTGAAGATACTATAGATAATGATGATTCTGAATTTCCAACAATTGATGACTATTGTTTTTCTGTCAATATTGCAGGATTATTATGTGCAATGGACAACTTGGGCAAAAAAGCAAGATGGCCCAGGAAGAATGATAAACCAACAGCTTGGAAGGATAAGTCTAAATGGTGTGCGTACCATGAAGACTTCGGCCATACTACTGACAACTGTATTACCCTTCGCAGGGAGATCATCATCTATTATCTAAAGGCCATCTTAAGGAGTTGATGGGTAGAAGGAAAGAGTATGGTGAAACTAAAGATCCCACTCCAGATACACCTCTGTCACCCCCAACGGCCATGAAAACTATTAATGTTATCTCTGGAGGCTCAGAAATTTGTGGTACAACTTATTCAGTGGGAGACAAACCACCACGATCTGCAAGCCACCGAGCAAAAGGATGATGAACCAGTGGGCGAGTTCTACAAAAGATGGAATTGGAAGCTTAGTGAGATAATGGATCCACTTTCCAAAGAAGAGCAGATGGACATCTTCCATTCTTGCCTCAAGCCATCCCTGAGGACCTTGATTAGCCATCATTTCTATCCGGATCTCCGTGCCATGGTCAACGCTGGAACTAAGTTTGAGAAGACTCTGAGCCTTCAAAAGACAACAGCAACCCCTGCTTCATCCTACCGTTATCGGACAAACCTGGCAACTTCAACTCCTGCCCCGAACAAAGGAAAAGAAGCAGCCGGAACGATACACTACATCCAGAACGGAGCTCAAGTAAACCGCGATCAAGCAGCCCCAAGGAATAACAATCCCCCTCGCTTCCCACAGTTCCAGCATTTTGACAACCTCGAAATGCCCCTGGGCCAAGTATTCGAAGCTTTGGTGAAACGAAATCTTCTCAAGCCTCTCGATAATTTCCAACCAAAGACTCCCAAGCCCAACATGGATATGAGCAAACACTGAGCCTTTCACAACTACCCCGGCCACACCACCGACAATTGCTTTGTGCTAAAGCAGGTGGTCCAGGGGCTAATCGAGGAGGGAAAATTGGAACGCCCTCGTGGCCCCAATACCATCGGAAATCCATTCCCCCGGAACGACAAGGTAAACACGATAGCCTTTGACAAAAATCCAAGTGAGAGCAGACCTCCTGCAATTTCTGAAACCGTCAGCATGCTGTCTCGCTATGACTGGGAACGTGAAACCAGAGTCAAAAGGTCTCATGACCGGGAATCCAGACAAGAACGCCCAAGGGCAACTGTCTCCCTACAATCTTTGCCCCGACCAAGGCACACCAATGGATGGATCGAACGCTCCCCAGAGGAAACTGAGTCAAATGGCAGCACGAGAAGCGGTCTAGCTTTCACAGACGATGAATTGCCGATATGTGAGAATTGACACAACGAAGCTCTCCTCATCCTCATAAAAATAGAGATGTTCTTCCTCCCGAACGTTTTGATTGATAACGGCTCCGCAGTCAACATCATCGCCTTGAGCACATTGAAACGACTCCGTATCGACCGCTCCCTGATAAGGCCTTCACCCCGGGTAATCCGAGCCTACGACTCCACTGCACGACCAATCGTAGGAGTCATCAATCTGAGGATTCAATTCGATGCACAATTGGAGTCGGTAGAGTTCCAAGTCGTGGAGATCAAACCAACCTTCTCTGCCTTGCTGGGACGACCTTGGATACATCAGATGAAAGCGGTATCATCTACCCTTCACCAATGCGTGAAATTCATCAATGCCAATGGAGTGATCGAGGTGATCCGCGGAAGCAGTACAATGGCAAGCGCTTGGCCAGCAAGCTATGACCCAGAAGAAGGTCCCGACATGATCGAATATTCTTCTCCAGATGAGTCTCCAATCCTGTCCCGCTATGAAGTGGATCCCTATATCCACGCTCTAAGCCGCGACGAGCTAGAAATCGAAGAGCTCATGGGTCAAGACGACAACTCTGACATATGTGACTGCGAAGAATGCTTAAGAGAGGATCAAGAGATGGATGCCCAGATGGAGATTGACCGAGGAGTAGACCCTTACTTCGCCGAAAACCCTCTTGCAAATTGGCTAGTCACTGGTCCACTGGTACAGGACAACCCTATGGCCGACACTCTCGGATCTCACGGGGACAGCCATCACAGCATAGTCCAATTCAACATCCCGGTATCAGACCTAGATGAACAGTGGCGCAACCTCCTCCAAAGCCTAATCAGGGAAGGAGAGATAGCATGCCCCCTCGAATCAGACATTGTAAATGTCGTCCAAGCAAAGATCCCAGATAAAGAGGCGGATTCTATGAAAATGATCAACATCAGCAAGAATCAACTCCGAATCAGCGAATGCTTCGCCCTCTTAGAAGTAGCCCTCGGCGACTTCTATCATCAAAGACCCCCAAGGACTGGTAACAACACTAATGGAGGGACATCATCAGGGGAGCAACCAAAAACCTCCGCAATCTGGTTTGAAGTCGAACCACATGCAAGCTATTTTCCTGAACTCATGTCTACTGAAGATTGGCCACCAGAGCCATTGCCACTCCCTCTAGAGCTACAGCCTGCCAAGAGTAATGAAGCCTGGTCCAACCCCTCGTCGCCTGTAGTCTAGCTTCGAGTCATGATTGTCTGTGAATTCATGTCTTTCGAGTCATCTGATGGCTCTACGCCTGAAGATCGTGAGTCCACAATCAACAATGTACAGTCTTTGCGCTTTCAATAAAAGGCCCGACCTTTCTAAATATCCCTTCATTGCATCTTTAACAAATGATGAGTTAACTAATCAAAACAGTTAATAACCATTCATCTACACAAAGAAGCAAACACATTAATTGAATAAATGCATCAAGCAAACATTTAAGCATGTTGTCAAACGAGAGAAAAACCGGGCCCAAGCTGCCGAGGAGGTTTTAATCACGGCAATTTGCGAAATTGCTGAAGAGCTAAAGAGACGCAAGTCCGAAGCAATTTTCAGCACAACGAGGAAACCGCCTCCATGAACAAAGAAGGCCAACACAGGGAAGGGGTCAAACCCAAGAGCATCACGGCCCTAAAGCGCCTCGCCTCTCACTTTGTCATCCTTGGGGACATGCTGTACAAGAAACGCTACCAAGGACCACTCCTACGCTACATCAGCCAGGAAGAAGCAAGCGAGTTCATGAACGAAGTCCACAATGGAGCTTGCGGTCCCCACATGAACGCCAGAGCCCTAATGCAAATCATTCTCAGGATGGGCTACTACTGGATCTCCATGGAGGCAGACTGCATCCACTTTGTTCGAAGCTGCGACAAGTGTCAACGGTTCTCCAACCTCAACACGATCTCTACTGCATGACTACACCCTGGCCCTTTGCCACTTGGGGAATTGACGTCATCGGGAAAATTGCTCCGCCAGGCAGCAACGGTCACGAGTTCATCTTAGTAGCCATCGACTACTTCACCAAATGGGTCGAAGCCAAGTCCTACAAGGTGCTCACCTCCAAGAAATTCGCACATTTCCTCAAGGAAAACATCATTTGCCGATACGGCATCCCGAATGAGGTCATATCAGACAACGGCTCACACTTTGAAGGGGAATGCGACAGACTACTGGCCAAATTCAAGATCACACGCCACAAGTCTTCTCCCTACCGGCCACAAACAAATGGCGCCGTGGAAGCAGCAAACAAGACTCTCGAACGGATCATCCGAAAAATGACCACCCGAGGATGAGATTGGCCCGAGAAACTGCACCTTGCACTCTGGGGCTACCGAACATCAGTCAGAACAGCCACGGGAGAAACCCCATTCGCCCAGACATACGGGATGGAAGCAGTCCTTCCCATTGAATTGGAAATTCCCTCACTCCGAGTGCTACTGGAAAATGACGTCAACGAAGTCGAATAGCTCTGAAGCCGACACGACGAACTGGCTCTGCTAGACGAGCGACGACTAAAGGCCATGGAACACGTCCGAGCCTACCTAAGTAGGATGGCTAGAGCTTTCGACAAGAAGGTCGAGTCCCGAGACATCAGGGAAGGGGATCTGGTACTCAAAGAAAAGCCTCCCACTACTGGCCGTAATCCTCATCTCCACATCGCTGTACAGCATGCCCAGGCCCCTGCGAGGAAGAGGTGCAAAGCCCAACAGCTTAGCCAGCACGTCCTCAGCTATCCTATCCCTCCACCTCACTGGCCCTCCTTTGAAGGAAAGCCCAGTGATAGCAGCAAAATCGGTGGGCGTCACCGTCACCTCGCCCCAGCTCAGATGGAAGGTGTGGGTGGTATCCCACCAATACTCAGATAAGCCTAGGAAGATACTCTTGTTCTTCCTCGTGTCGGAGACCCCGACCAATTTCTCCACGAACACGCCCAGGCCAGAAGCATAGACCAGCCTCCTAGGGCTCGGCCCGCCATCTACAAAGATATTCGGCATCTGCTGCCACAACTCAACTACAGCCTCGAGTGATCCCCGAGTCTTCATCTTTTTGGCTTTCCCAGCCAAAAGCCCCTCATCCTGCAGGTAAACACAGCAAAGGTACGTCAGTCACAGTACTTAATACCAAAGCATATATAAAAAAAAAAAAAAAAAAAAAAAAAAAAGTCCGTCAAAAAACACGGCATGCATTACACATAATCATCACATGTAACCCGTCACAAAACACGGCATGCATTGCACATAATTTTCCCCATACAGTCCGTCACAAAACACGGCACACACTGTACAAATTTTCTCAACAGAGGGATTAAGCCCTACACGACACATTTTCAAAAGACCCGTCACAAAACACGGCACATATTGCACATATTTTCCCCACAAAGTCCGTCACCAGAAACACGGCACACACTGCATGACACATTTTCAAAAGAAAAGTCCGTCCCTACACGGCACATACTTTCAGACAAAACCCGTCACAAAACACGGCACATGTCACATTTTTCACAAAACTTGTCCCTACATGGCAATTTTTCTCACAATGTACATACATAAACAGCATAAGGTACAAAACACCAAAGCATGCATTTTCAAAGAGAGGCACTTTATTTTTACAAATAAGAGCTAATCTACACATTTTTGCACAAAAATCACATACCCACAATTTTTACATGCTCAATTTCAACAATTCATCAAGAATTTCACAAAAAGGCATGGCAAATAACAAAAGCCCCAAATATGCGAAAAACTAAAACCTAGTTCTAGCATTCAAAAATTCAAGCGAGGAATCAAGACTAAATTGATTTCTTACCTCCCCGGCGTTCCTAACTCGCCGATTATGCACCTCCGGATTCGGGTACAACACATCCGGGTTCTTCGAAGAAGGCACGAAGGAGATCCAATTTCTTTGAAGCTCCATCCTTTGCTCGATCACTTCTTGGCTCCGTTGGCGACGCCCCCTCCTTGATCCTTCCGCCATTGCAAGCAATTCAAGCTAAAAAATGGAAGATTTTGGACAACAATGGAGTTTTTCTCCTTCTCTCTCTCTCTCTGGTTCACGCACTGGAAGAAGGAAATGAAGGGGATGCCTCGGTTTTAAACCCAGTCAAAATCTGGGAACTGTAAAATTCAACACTGGTCCGTACGGACCTCTTTACATCCCAGGTTGGTCCGTACGGACCTCTTTGCAACAAAGGGCCAAATTACTTTTTTGCCCTTATAATCTTTGCCCCTGGCTGTCCAAAGGCCTATTTCAGCAGATTCGATGCAGTTTGGTCCTTAACCCATCAATGCAAGCACCGGCCGTCAGTGTAAGTCCGGATTTCGCCCACTAAACGGCAACGCAAGCAACGGCCGTCAGTGTAATCGCCCACTAAACGGCAACGCAACCACCGGCTGTTAGTGTAAGCCCGGACCTCGCCCACTAAACGGTGAAACAAGCGCAAGAAGGTGTCCGCACCTCCAAGTACAAATCTCAAGGCACAAAACGCCTCCAAAACGCTCAAGGACAACTCAAGCGCCGGCCATCAAAGTAAGTCTGAGCTCCTTCCCCAGCAAGTCAAAAAGGGAATTCTTGCAAACGCGTACGAGACCACATATCCCCAGCACCGGCCGTCATCGTAAGCCCGGACCTCCCCCGCTCAACGGCAACTCAAGCACCGGCCATCAAAGTAAGCCTTAAGTTACCTTCTCAGCAGAAAAAGCCCCTACAAGGCCACGATAATACCCAACGGATGAACACCGGCAGTCATCGTAAGTCCAACCTTCTCCCCAGCAGACAAAGCACGAGGCATCTACACCTCTCGCAATCAAAGCACAAGGCAGCCACGTCTCCACAACCGCAGTCAGAAGATGAATCAAGACCTCATACATGACACACCCGCAGCCAGAAGACGAATCAAGTCCTCACGCATGACACAACCGCCGTCAGAAGACGAATCAAGTCCTCACGCATGACATAACCGCAGTCAGAAGACGAATCAAGTCCTCCCACATCACTATCTCCAGCCCGGAAGGCTTTAAACCACTCAGTCCGGAAGACCGTATAAACCTCCCACATCACTATCTCCAGCCCGGAAGGCTTTAAACCACTCGGTCCGAAAGACCGTATAAACCTCCCACATCACTATCTCCAGCCTGGAAGGCTTTAAACCACTCGGTCCGGAAGACCATATAAACCTCCCACATCACTATCTCCAGCCCGGAAGGCTTTAAATCACTTGGTCCGGAAGACCATATAAACCTCCCAAATCATTATCCCCGGCCCAGAAGGCCTTAAACCACCCGATTCGGAAAATCGTATAATTTCCATCTCAGGACACCACCATGTCCTCACAATCGACCTCGGCGGTCACCACATCTTAGGACGCCACCACGTCCTCACAGTCAACCTTGGCGGTCACACCACAAACCATCTTCTCTTAAGATTAACCATCTTCTCGTAAGATTACCCATCTTCTAGTAAGATTGCACATCTCAGGATGCCACCACGTCCTTACCACCGACCTATGCGATCACCTCAGGACGCCACCACGTCCTCACAATCGACCTCGGTGGTCACACGACACTTCAAGGCACCACCACGCCCGCATACATTCACAATTTCACGACCTCTGAACTACGACCAGGCTTGATTCCCGTCAGGGATACGTAGGAATCCTATCACAGGGTCCAGCCATCGACCTATGCGGTCACCTCAGGACGCCACCACGTCCTTACCATCGACCTATGCGGTCACCCAGGACGCCACCACGTCCTCACCATCGACCTATGCGGTCACCCACAGGACACCACCACGTCCACGCACAGAGTTTCAGTCAGAGGACCTCTCCCGTCCTCATGCACCACAACACTCACCCCACACACGAACTATGATCAGGCTTGATTCTCGCCAGGGATACGTAGGAATCCTATCACAGGATCCAACTAACTGACCTAAACGGTCATACAACAGGACACCGCCACGTCCTCACACACCGACCTACACGGTCACTTCCTCTCCCAGCACGCGATCTAGATTAGGACCCTTATCTTATCGATGACCCCACTTCCTCCATAAGTGACATCGTCGAGGGGCTTCTGTAAGTACCCCAATCTGGATCACCCTCTTTCGAGCACATGGGAAACACCGCAGACTCACAAACGCAGTCACGAAGACCTTTGACACTCAAAACCCCCAAAAACCCCCAACCAAACCAAGGGAGGAACCTTTCTGGGATAAAAGGGACAAAAGGACCTTTTGGGAATTTTTCAGAAATCAGAAAAGCATAAATGGTCCGTACAGACCTCTTTGCTGCAATGATTACTGAATCCCCTTAAAGTCCACAATATTCCCTCAAATCCCGGAGAACATCATTACCCCCCTACATGGTTGGTCCGTACGGACCTTATTGCATGCTAAGATGGTCCGTACGGACCTTATTGCACCCAGACATAATCATGGTTAAATCTTCTTAAAGTCAAGAGATTCCCGCAAATCGAGGAAAACCAAAATTCTGGATTACCTGCAAGGTCCGTACGGACCTCTTTGCAGTTTTCCTACACTATAAATAGAGGGCTCCCCCTCCCTCATTTTCACACATTTCCCTCTTTTCTCCTCTCCCCCCAGCCTTCAGGCACCCCTCTAAGACCCTTCGGGTCAATCCCGGCCCCTTTCGGATCCTTTCGAGGCCTTTCGAGCTCCCTTGTGGTGCTCCGAAGCCTCTTCGAGCGCTCCCGCGACGCTCCCGCGCTGCCCCAAGGCACTCTCGAGGTACTCTGAGGCCCCTCGTGGTACTCCGAGGCCATGTCTGGTCTTTCCCAAGGCGTCCCGACTCTTTCTGAGTCAAACCGGCAACTTGAACGCACGCCGAAACTCTGCCCAAGTGACTCTTGACATCTCAACGCACGCCAAAACTCTGCCCGAGTGATCCCTGCGATCCCAACGCACGCTGAACCTCTACCCGAACGCAACCTACAAACCCGACGCACGCCGAAACTCTGTCCGCAGACAATCGGCTCCTCCTGAAGTAATCCCGGTCCGTACCGGAACACTATTCCATCCTCAAACACTATTTCCCAGCAGAATACAGACACGAATCAACATTGCAAAAAACACGGCGAGACACCTCCCAACAGAAACACTGCAAAGTGGGAATAAGCCAGATGCCGGGGCGCGAACGCGCTGCCTCTCGGATCCGGGCGAACTTTCCCGAAACAGCCACGCATTATGGAAAAATGCGAGATTGTCGGGGGCCCCCGCGCGCGAGCCGGATCCCGGGTAGTTTCAGTAGCCTCACTCTTCTTGGAATGAAGGTTGACAGCAGCACCTTTGGCTTTCTTCGTTTGTTGACCTTTGATTTTCAGTAGGGGTAATATTTAGCCCTTAAACTTTCTAATGATAACTTTCTTCTTAAACTCGTTTAGAAGTTTATATTTTTGTGATGATTATTTTGTATGAATTAAATGATACTCGTGAGGTAGAACAACCTTAAAGAAAGTGTTTAGGAATAGAAAATGACTTTGATTAGCGGAAAAATTAAAACATACTCGATAGTTTAGACGACACAAACTAGAGGAGGTGAGAAGTACTAGAAAGACAGAACGACTCTTCGAGTTCATACTTGGAAATTTAAAACCTAATCTACTTCTATCAAAGGAGAGAGGGAGAGGATAGTTGTAGCCCCAAAGTGGTAAGTGTAGATTTCTTTTTGGAGCTTCATCTTCTTCATGTATTATGAGGGAGAGGATTGGTGATGATGTTGGGACGTTCTAACTCTCCATTGTCAAAGAGGTCTTGTGTTTGGGGTAGGATTTTTCTTAAACACTGCATTGACATCTTGGCTCGCATGGTCCTTCAACATCTTGATTATTCAACATCTTTAACATGACATCTTGTTCCTAACAACTTGAAGATGTAGGTTCAACCACTCTTATGCATATTAGTCCGTTCCTATTTTTCAGGAGGATAATTACTACACAAGGATCGACGACTAAGTCTCATGTATTTCAAATGTATTTCAAACGGAAGATAAGATCATGGCAAACGGTCCCTAAACTTCAGCAACCTGATGCGTTTTTCTCAGGATTTTCAGTTACGTGTTGATTACTTTGTCAAGACTAGGGGTATAAAAGGAGAGATAGGGATAGGTGCCATGGACGGAAACTTTGTAACTCTCACTATACTTCCACTTTGTACTCACACAACAGAAATTTATAAACAATTTTGGTTAAGGTAGGCTTTTCCTAAAGCCTCCCGAGGTTTTGTGCCGGAGATCAATTGATCAAGGGCTTTCCTCGTTACATCTTGGCGTAGCATCTTGAATTTTTTCATTATTATACTCCATTTGTGCCCAAAATCGTTCCACCGAAAGTTCAATTTCAATATACAAGAAATTGACCAAAACAATTTGGGGGCGTCTGTGGGAACTTTGGTTTTTTAAGTTTGCTAAGAAAATTCCAAGATGAGCAATCCTAGTTCTAGTCATGATACATATAATGTTGCAAGAAGGACTGGAGCGTTTAGAACATCTGAAACTCAAGTTGCAAACACACTTGGAATGCCTTCTCAACAATCGTTGACATTTGGAATGCCTTCTCAACAATCTTTACCGATTGTCACCACTTCAACTGTGATTCCTCACGAGATGACCTTTGATTTTGTTACCAACCTGACCAAGATGATGGATTATTTGAAGACTCAACACGTAACTCAACTTCATATCAACCAGATGTTGTTCAATGCTATTACCCGTCTTCAACAAGAATCTACTCAGGGTCCTAGATCATCTCCTGTGTCAAGCACCATATCTTCCTTACAACCTATACATTTTAGCTTTGCAGGAGATTTGGGGGCAGGAGGTTCAGGAAGCCATGTGACGCAGACTGAAAGCATCATCACTAATACGTGTTCCACTTTGCCAACCTCAATTCCGTCATTTCAGACACCATCTTCAGGATTAACAGGGGATTTACAAATTATGCATATAATTTTGTTAATCCTAATTCTAATCCTGATAACCTTGATGCAGGAAATTCCGTAGCTAGACAACTGCAGGAATTAAGGGACATGGTCATGAACGTGCCAGGTGTTGCACCTCCCATGCATAGATCATCTCCAACATGCTACAATGATACCCGTTTTGTACCTACTATTGCCTATGCGGAATTACCCAAGAGATTCAATGTCCCTCAAATGAAGCAGTACGACGGTACTACAGACCCAATGGAGCATGTAGCACTCTATTAGGAGAAAATGGATGTCATCAATATCCCTTTGCCATATAAAGGAGCCTGTTTATGTAGAGGCTTTGGATCAAAGTTAACAGGCGCAGCTTTAAGATGGCTCATAAACCAACCTTTGGGTTCCATTGGATCTTATATACAATTAATTGATATGTTCACTAATCAATTTTCTTGCAACAGGGTATTTAAAAAACTTACTAGTGATTTGTATCGGATAACTCAGCAACCTGAAGAAACACTTAAGGATTATTTGAGCAGGTTCAATAAAGAAGCAACAGACATACCAAACCTGGACATGTCAACTGCAACTGAAGCATTTAGGATGGGTCTCAAGAAAGACTCACCATATTATGAAGACCTAGTCAAAAACCCATGCAAGAAACTTGAAGATGTCAGAACAAGAGCCATTCAAATCGTACATCTTGAAGAAGACAGGCTAATCCGAGAGAAGAATGCTAAAGAGACTCCTGTTTATGAAGCATTGCCAGGAAGGCAGAATCTTCCCATCATAAGCATAATAGGGGAAAACCCTACACTAGATCCGAGGATCATAAAATTAATTCAGTTGAAGATACTATAGATAATGATGATTCTGAATTTCCAACAATTGATGACTATTGTTTTTCTGTCAATATTGCAGGATTATTATGTGCAATGGACAACTTGGGCGAAAAAGCAAGATGGCCCAGGAAGAATGATAAACCAACAGCTTGGAAGGATAAGTCTAAATGGTGTGCATACCATGAAGGCTTCGGCCATACTATCGACAAGCGTATTGCACTTCGCGGGGAGATCATCATCTATTATCTAAAGGCCATCTTAAGGAGTTGGGCGTAAGGAAAGAGCATGGTGAAACTAAAGATCCCACTCCGAGATACACCTCTCGTCACCCCAACGGCCACGAAAACTATTAATGTTATCTCTGGAGGCTCAGAAATTTGTGGTACAACTTATTCAGCAGCAAAGCGTCATGCTAAAGATTCGAACGAAGACAAATTCAACACACCAGTCAGGTCATCTTCAAGATGTGAAGATTCACAAATAACCTTTGATCAAGACGACAAAGCAGATATAATAGGTCCACACCATGATGGATTAGTAATCACCTTGCAGATAGCAAATTTCAAGGTGAAAAGGATTCTTATCGACAAATGGCGCTTCTGCTAACCTGATGATGCTCAGCACCTTGAAGGAAATGGGCATTCCAGACTCTGAAGTTGTAAAGAAATCTTCTGTGTTAATTGGATTCAGTGGTGAGACCAAGCAAATAGTGGGAGAAATCATATTACCTATATATGTTCAATGTGTCAATTCTATGGAACGGTTTTGTGTTATAGATTGCCTGTCCTCATATAATATTATCCTAGGCAGGCCATGGATACATAATATGAGGGCCATACCATCTACATACCATCAGTGTGTCAAATTACCAACACCGTGGGGGGATAATCACGCTTAAAGGAGATCAAGAGATAGCCAAGAAATGCTATAAGACCTCCATGAAAGCCTCATCTGCATCTTATCAAAAATAGCAATCAAAGGTGAACTTATATCTTCAACATGTCAAAGTCATTGCAAGTGTCGTATCTTTCACATTATCAACCAGGTTTCGAAGAAGGTAAAACTCAGAAGTAGATGCCCTATCTTAATATTCAACATGTCAAAGTAACTTGAGGTCTATATCGTAATAATCAGTCTGGGGGCATCTCGATTACTAAAGTCCGGAGGATACACAAAGTCTTCTGATTATCCTCCTATTTTATGTAAGTTAGGCGCATCAGTATCTTTGATTGTAGGTACACCTTCTTCATTTATCTTTTTTTTCTTATTTCCTTTTATTTTCTTTTACCTCCTTTATGAAACACTACTAACTTAAGCATCGGAGGGGTGTTAGCTTAGCTAACACCCAACCCTAACATGTTTCTGTTTTGCAAGACTCCATGTATTTATAAGTTCAACATGCAAAATGAAATCTTAAATCCATCTACATCACAAGTGGAAGATAGCTTGCATCCTTAGATGTAAGGTATAATACCATCTATGATAATTCAAAGATTATGCATCATATCCATACATTACTTGTCATCTGAAATTTTGCCTAAGTGCACGCTTTTCACTATATGTGAACCAAATGCTCAAGGTTGTAACATTTACATGTTACTCACAACTTAAGATTGTAACATTTACATGTTACTCACAACTTAAGGTTGTAAAATTTGCATGTTACTCACAAAGTTCAAAAGGTTAAACACATTCAGTGTTTCATACGATCAAAAGAATACTTGGATAAAAATCTAATTGTTTCCAAAAATACCCAAATTTAGCTCATGCCAACATTAACATGGCACATAAAAAAACTAAAATGTTTACCAAAAATAGTGTCATCAACATTGTTGTGGGTAAAAATTCAGGATTGCGACGTCTTGAAAAGTTTTCAGCATGTTATCATCTTCGTACCAGCAGTCAAGCTAAAATTACTTAGATAATTAAATCATTATTTAATTATTATTGTATTTCTAATACAGGAAAATAGAACGTGGGAATATATTTCGTGGACTCACTTCAACAGTTAGAAGACCAAGTCAAGGATCAAGATGATCATGCCGAGATTTTAGGATAGTTTGTTAGGTCTTATTATCTTCAGTTATCTTGTTTCTATTTAAAGAGTTCATGGCTGGAACACTACACACACACTGTTCACACATACATTCTTGTAATCCGCCATAGCTCCACCATTTGTAACTCACTAAGTATCAATACTACCGTTTGGAACGGAGGTGACCATAAACACCTTCCGAGGTTTTATGCCTGCAAGATAGTTGTCTCAAGGGCTTTCCTCGTTACATGACCGTGTCATCTTCTTTTCGTAGTTATACCAATTTTACTCCATTGTGCCCTCTTAATCTTACATTTTGATATTTAAATTGATCCATTGTTTTTTCACCAAAACAATTTGGCATCCACCGAGGGGCCCTTGGTTTTTTAATCGGTTTAAAATCCTCACATTTCCACTATGTCTACCCAACCTATGACTTTCGCCGCCAGCAAGACCATTGCTATCCCTAGCAGCGTGAATCCCCAAACCAGTAACAGGTCAGCAACCGGGGGCCAAGAGTCATTGCCACCACCTCCACCTTTGAATTCTTGCAAGAAGAAGACGCCTCCGTCTCCTGATTCCGAGGTCAAGAGTATGCTCATTCAGATGAAGAATCAGCTGGATCGCCAGCAGAATAGGACCTCCTTGTTAGCCGAAAGCTTGATAAAGGTGCAAAAGGAACAAGAGTTGCTCTCCAAGAGAATGGATGCTGTCTCCCCTATGCGTCCTAGAGTCCTCGACTTCAACATTGGGGACAACTCTCATACCTTCAATGAATTCCTTTCGATGGCCTCATCTGTAAGGATGTCGTCATCACCGATCCTGATGCCTTCTCCTTTGTTGACGACTTCTGTGGCGATGTCGACACCATTAGCATTCAGTGCCTATCGGATGACTTTTTCAGAAGGACCTGTCTTCACTAATAGCACCATCATGACGTCCTCTACAGATAATACTAATCATTTTGTTAATCTCAATACTAGTTCTGCTTTGGATAATACTGCTCGTACTACTAACCCTTTTGCAGGTACTTACATTGTGTATCAGCTTCAGGAGTTAAGGGACATGATCATGAATGTGCCAAGCGTCACCCCGCCTATCCAGCAGGTCTCCCCAACATGTTACAATCAGTCTCGCTTTACTCCAAAAATCGTGCATGTCGACATCCCTAAAGAATTTAGCATACCATCCATGAAGTTGTATGATGGAAGCTCGGATCCTGAGGAGCATGTCGCCCATTATCAAGAAAAAATGGAGATCGTTCGCATCCCGCTCCAGTTTCGTGAGGCTTGTTTGTGTCGAGGGTTAGGGTTCGACGTTGGTGGGAACAGCATTGAAATGGCTGATTCGTCAACCTCCTGGTTCCATTGGGTCATTTGCTCAGCTAGTCAACCTGTTCAACAATCAATTCTATTGCAGTCTACAGTTCGAGAAGCTCACCAGTGATCTTTAACACATCACCCAGCAGCCCGCAGAAGTCTTGAATCATAATGTTAATAGATTTAACAAAGAGGTCCTAGAGATCCCCAACCTGGACATGGTGACAGCTGCGGAAGCCTTCAAAATGGGCTTGATGAAAGATTCCCCTTACTATGAATATTTGGTGATGAATCCATGCAAGAAGATGGAAGATATCCAAAACCGAGCTTTAAGGTTCATCAGGCTAGAAGAGGACAAGGTGCAGCAGTCCAAGCATCCTGACAAGGCATCATCATATGACCATCCTGACAGAAAGATAGATTCGTCTCACCAAAGGCAGTGCAGATCCAGACCTTACCACAGAAATGACCATAACAAAATCAATTGTTTGGAAGATGATGGAGACGATGATGATTTTAAATCTCCTAAAATTTCTGATTATTGTTTCTCTGTTGATGTTTCAGGTATCCTGTACGCAATGAGCAATCTTGGAGATAAGGCAAGGTGGCCTCGGATGGGTGACAAGCCATCTGGTTAGAAGGATAAATCCAAGTGGTGTGCCTAACACGAGAATTTTGGACATCTTACCGAAGATTGCATCGCCTTGAGGAAGGAGATTAGTTACTTGTTATCAAAGGGACATCTTAAAGAACTCCTTGGCAACCGCAAGAACAATACGGAGAACAAAGAGCTCGTTCCGACCAGACCGCCATCTCCTCCACCAGTAACAAAGGTAGTTAATGTTATTAGTGGTGGTTCTGTTATATGTGGTACTTCTTATTCTGCAGCTAAAAGATTCGCCAAGCAAGCTAAGGATGAGAAGCCCGAAAGACTTTCAAAGATGTCACAGCTCACATCCCAAGATGTCATCTCCTTCGAAGAAAGCGACAGGGACAATGTTATGGATTCTCACCATGTTGCCTTGGTCATTGCACTCCAGATCACCAATTGCAGAGTCAGACGTATCCTAGTAGATGGAGGCAGTTCAGTGAATCTCATTATGCTAGATGCCCTGAAAGAAATGAAGATCCCTGAAGAAAGCATCATCAAGAGGACCTCAGTTCTCGTAGGTTTCATTGGAGAAACCAAAAGCACAGTGGGAGAGATCACACTTCCAGTTTATGTTGAAGGTATCAACTCCATGGAGAGATTCTGCGTGACTGATAGTGCTACATGTTACAATGTAATCTTGGGAAGACCCTGGATCCATGGAATGAAGCAGTGCCATCCACCTATCATCAGTGCGTGAAGATGCCGACACCCTGGGGAGTTGTCAAGGTTTACAGTGATCATGATTTCAGCAGATCCAGATGGAACCATCTGACCAAGAGGACACCGCCTTCATTACTCCCACGTGTATATTGAGGATATGGTGATAAAATCAAAGAAAGCCGAAAATCATGTACAAGATCTTGCACAAGCCTTTGATATCTTGGACAAATTCAACATGAAGTTAAACCCAGCAAAGCAACTTTGGCATGAAATCCGATAAATTCTTGGGCTACATGGTGACGCAAAGAGGAATAGAAGCAAGCCCTGGAGCAAATAAAAGCCATCACTTGTTTAACCTCGAGCGTCACCTAAGTCCGTCAAAGATGTTCAAAGATTGACGGGGAAAGTCATAGCTGACCTGATCGATTCATCTCAAAATCCTCGCAGGCGGTGCAAGCCATTCTATGACATCCTAAAGAAAAATTCTAGATTTGAGTGGAATGAAAAGCATGAAGCAGGCCTTTCCAAGATTTAAAGTTGTACTGTCATCACCTCCCCTACTCTCGAGAGAGCCTCAAGAAGGTGAGCCATTTGTGTGTTTACTTAGCCGTCTCGAAAGCTGCGTTCGCGCCGTCTTGGTCCGAGAGCAAGATGGTGTCTAGCAGTACCCGATATGTTATGTAAGTAAAACACTACTTGATGCGGAGACCCGATTATTCACACCTTGAAAAGTTAATCTTAGCTTTAGTTATTGCTTTTAGTCAAGTTAAGACACTATTTTGAGAAACTCATATCATTGTTATTCGTACTAATTATTCGATAAAAAGTGTAATGAGAAAAAGAAGCCATAAATGTCGGGAAGGATGGCGAGTGGTCAGTTCAACTTATGCACTTATGACATTAGGTATGAGCCTAGAACAACAATAAAATCCCAAGCACTTCTGCGAGACTTTGTGGTAGACTTTAGTCCAAGCAAGCAACCGGAAGTAGAACTAGAAGTCCAACAACTCCAATATGGGGA